>CM076668.1:9143839-9155376 GCA_038496675.1 Rachycentron canadum
GGGGGGCGGGGTTATGATGTTGCACGTAAGAAAAAGGAGGAAATGAGGGCATGGGTTTAAAGATGAGGCAGAGGGGAAAAGTAGTCAGGAGAGAAAATGTGGGGCAGGTTAAAGGGAATAGGAAGGGGTGGGGGTAATCGGGGGGAAGGGAAGGAGGGAGGAAGGGGGGAAGGCAGGGTGGTGGGGGGGCAGGGTGGCAGGCGAAATTTAAAGGACAATGTGAAGCAGGAGAGAGAGAGAAACAGAGAGGGAGAAACAGAAGTGACGAGAAGTAAATTAATGCATGGTCAACTGTCTGAGTCCAGAAGACAGAGAAAGACAGAGATTGTTTATGGGCATGAATGAATGTGACATTATGGGACACACAACAAACTGCATAGACATCATGAACAAACAGAAGAGATGACAAAGGGAGTTTGAAGAGAAAGAAAAAGCAGAGAAGTAGAGGGACAGAAAATCTTGTCTGACAGAAGAAATAAAATATGATACCAAGCAGTGATGGAAACAGAGACAACATGAATGTGAAAAGGTGGAAACAAACAGAGCAGAGCAGAAGAGCTGAGTGCATGTGCATGTGTTGTGGCTGTATGACTGAATATTTGTGGATGTTTTGCTGCTTGCTGTGATTGGAGCCTTCTACCAGTAGCTGAGCCAGTTTCATGTGTGCTCTCCAATCCAACCCATCTTTCCTGAATGTAACAATCTGTACCTGTGTGTATTTATCTGAACCAGGTGCACACTGCACATATACAGCATATACGCTTACAGTACAATGCCCAGCATCTTGCTGTGTGGGTCTGTTTGCATAAGATGTGCATGTTTATGTATCTGTCTCCTGGTGTGAAACGTACCTTTCCGGACATTCCCATCTGTGGCACGGAATTCCCTGGTGTTGAGCAGGAAGCAGGCACGGTCCTGCTGGTAGCGTTCACGGGTAGGTCCACGCCCAATAGGGCTCCTCTCGTCTGGGCTCAGCACCTGGTCGATGGTGGGGCAGTCCTCATTAGCCAGGGCGGCCGAGGCTGCATCACCGTTCTGCTTGGAATCTAGAGGAAAGGCCGAGGGAGGGGGTTGATATAGAGCGGAAGATATTCTTTCACAAACATGCTTTCAAAGATGAATTTGTATTACATTATTTCATTGATCAAGCCTGACAAAATAAAGCAATACATTTTCTATTACAGGCTGTCTTTTTGAGGTCTGCCACAGAACTGGAAGAACAAGTAGGGTTATTACAAATACTTAAAAATTTCAGTACCATAAACTTGATATAACATACAATAGACAAGTGCAGAAACAATTAGTTAAAAGTTATCAGTTTTTCTTTTTTATCCATTCATTAGCACTGTAAATTGATATTTTAGAGGTTAAAATAATAGTGTAACTATCTTTTGAGATGTTTTTTTGTTTTGTAAAGTCATTAAAATACAGTTTGTCACTCAGCAAGAATGCTATTGTGTGTTGGAGCTTGTGGTGATGATACTCCAAACTAATAAAACTTTCTGCTGAAAAAAAAAAAAAAAAAAAAACTAACACAACCTACAAGAAACCTTTACAGACTGGAAGACAGCCAAGCGGACAGGATGTAGTAAAAGCACTGATAAAACCAATATTTTCTGTCTGATGACTAAGGCAGTAAAGTAATGCATTAAAGGTGCATTATGGTTGCATGTGACTGACGCCTGATGTTGCAGCATGTAAAGAGCAAACAAGGAGCCAATTTACATCCCCTCCTGATTTTACTGCTTATGCCAGAGAGAAATTTCTGCAGTCAGCCCAAATTGAGATGCATTAAGCTGTTTTAATAGATAATTGAGTTCATTCTACTTCCATAGTGTTTGTTCTTCACTGACAGATGGGTGCCTTAAGGCGACTGTGGACTTACCAGTTGATCATAAATTACACATGACTTCTGATGGGCCAGTGATTTCTCCAGGGTGGATCCAGAATCAACTATGCATCATTTCTTGATAGTACTTCACTTCTTTCTCTTGACATTATAGCACTCTAATCCTCCACTGGACCTCTGAAAACATCAGCATGCATGCCTAAAACTGTCATCTGTAAACTGACATATTTCCCAGAAGGATGCTCAGTTTTACCCAATTTACTCTGATTATAAAAATGTGAACTCTGATTAAAAAAAAATAAATAAATCTCTCACCTCTGTTAATCTCTATAATTTCTTCTTGGGCAAGAGGACAGTCACCCCCTATGCCTCCCGACCCCATCACTCCACCTAGGACATTTCCCAAGATCCTTTGTGGTGAGGCAGTAGCCATCGCCAGGGCATCTGGCTTGCAGTAGTTGGGGGACCCTGGTTGTGGTGCTCGGGGGATATGTTTGTTCTTCTTTTTGGGCAGCTTTTGTTTGGCCATGGCAAGAGAGTAGTACATGCCGAAGTTGTTGACAATGACAGGTACAGGCATAGCAATGGTCAGCACACCAGCCAAGGCACAGAGCGCACCCACCAGCATCCCTGACCACGTCTCCGGATACATATCTCCATAGCCCAGTGTGGTCATGGTCACAACGGCCCACCAAAATCCAATGGGGATGTTCTTAAAGTTGGTGTGGGCGCTGGCTGTTGGGTCATCCGGGTCTGCACCAATTCTTTCAGCATAGTAGATCATCGTGGCAAAGATGAGGACACCAAGGGCCAAGAAGATGATGAGCAGGAGGAATTCATTGGTGCTGGCACGAAGGGTGTGGCCAAGGACACGGAGACCTACAAAGTGGCGAGTGAGCTTGAAGATTCGGAGGATACGGACAAATCGGACGACACGGAGGAACCCCAGGACATCCTTGGCAGCTTTGGAGGACAGACCACTCAGGCCCACCTCCAGATAGAAGGGCAGGATGGCAACAAAGTCGATGATGTTGAGGGTGCTTTTGAAGAATTCAAACTTATCTGGGCAGAAGGTGACTCGCAGCAGGACCTCAATGGTGAACCAGATGACACATACGCCTTCCACGTATGTCAACCAGCTGTCAGTCACCACCTCGTATACAATCTCCTCATGGGTCATGTTGCCCACCGTGACGTTCTCTGTTTTGTTGATGATGGTGTTGAAGGCCTCATGCGTCTCCATGCAGAAAGTGGAGATGGAGATGAGGATGAAGAATAGGGAGCCAAATGCCACATACTGGAAGGAAGAAACCAGCAAACAGAAAAAAGACAGGAAGAGAAAGGAGAAAAAGAAAGTGAGAGGAGGAGGGAGAGTCAGATGCAAATCAAGAAAATTCAGCCAAAACAACATAAAAAAAGCATAAAGGAAAACTATAGCTTTAGTGCAGTTTGAAACCTCAAGCCAAAAGCAAAGCCAAACAACTGGTGTATGTGACTAAATCCAATCCAAACACGCATAAGTGATACTTCATCCAAATCTATGTTATCGCACACAAAACTACTTCTCACTCTGACAGTTGTTGTAATGGTCATCTTCACAAAGTCTTCACATCGGTGAAGTTGGACCCATGACATTTTTACACAAACCTTGTGTCTGTAAAAATGATGTTTCAAGAAAGAGAGAAAAGATTTGGTTTGTAACAGTACGGCAGGCAAGTGGACCTTCCCTGAAAAGGACTTTTGCCCAATTTGACCCTATGTGACCGAAGCCCAAGGACAATCAGACTCATTAGGTCTAACCAAATTATATCTGACAGTCATAAATGATTGTGATGAACAATGAAGGTGTAAAAATAGATGTGCTGTCAGTATCATGTCACATCATGTGCCCTCAGGAAAATGATAACTTACTGTGATTATAAGTTAATCAAATTATTAATTATATCAGTTCAATATCAAACTCTTAAAAATGAGCTTATTCTAATATGTATATGATTAATTAGTTGCTTTCTTTCACAATAATGATATACTAAGATTAAATTGAACATAAAAATTTTAATCAAATACATATAAATATCCCCCTCAAACCAGGCCCAACAAGATCCAAAAACCTGAGGGTCCTGCCTCAGACAGACCTCTTATGACTTCTCACATGACATGGGGGAAAAGTGCAGAAATGTAGAGCAAAATGACAATGCTTTAATGCCCGAAAAAGAAAAGGAAATCATGGGTAATAGAAAAATACCACTAATTTGCAATACTCTGCTAAAGAGGAAATAGGATGGGATGGAGGGGTGAGAAAGGCAAGAAGCTGTAAGGATAAGATAAATAAATAAGTGATCTATATAGTAATCTATATACCATAGTCCAGTAAACAGGTGAGACATGTCACACTTCAGTCCCACGGCTCTCTCTCAAGTGTCAAAACATGGTTTAGAGAGTTTAGTGCAACTGTCAAAGTTGAACTTCAGTTTTCTAGTAAACAGACATTTACATCTACAGATGTAGAATATGATGTAAGACCCTGCAAACTTATGTAAGTTACTTTGAAATCTTTATTTTTAATGTTGTGAGATGCTTCAGTGTTTACACATTAATGTAATTTTTACATGTAGATTCAATGTACAGCCTCAGGTAACATCACCCATAACAGCTTTATCACATCATCTAGTCCAACTGAGATAAAACCTCAAATTAAATTTATATTAGATTAAAGGACTCTCTTTTTTTTTCTCTTGCTCTACCCACTCTCTGGTGTCTTGGTTGGACAAAGATGGACAAAAGCAACTAGAAATTTTTCAAAACTTAGAAGCAAAGTTGTGGATTGGGCCATAAACTTAAGGCTGCATGAGGCTTAACTGCTGCAAATACACAACATATGTATATCTGCCTCTTATTTTTTACAGGATTAGATGCATCAGGGTTAAGTAAGGAAGCTTCTGAAGTATCTTGACGTTCACCTGTTTGGTTGAAGCCGTATCTGCGTTGTTATTGTGAAAAAAGTAATAAGTCAAAATTTCTATTGCCCTTTGCCCCTGTCCCCTTCCACCTCTTGGCACTATTGCCTTAGTGCCCTTTCTACAAGTGCCATCTTACAACTTCTTTGCAGCTCCATATCTACTTGTTCATTTCCAAATCTTTGTCCTCAGGGTAAATTTCCCGGACAGAAAACGAAAAACTAGCTAAGTCATAATACTGGCACACAACAGTGTCCCACCACAGATATCTCTGTTGTTTTCCAGAGTTTATTTTTCAGGTTTGCTTATTTTTCATCACTCAAAGGCAATCTTAGCACTGGCTGTCTGTGTGATCTCAAGGCTTAGTGTCTATATGTACCCAAGATTATTATTTTACTGTAACCCATTCAATTGTCAGTGAATCAATTGCAGGAGCGTGATAAAACCAGTGTGTGCGAGGCTATTGCACAATCTTTCCCTGTTGCGGCCCATTCCTACAAGCCCTGCAGTGTATTTATAGATGCAGTATACTTTGTGCTTTATCAAATAAATAATAAAACACAGACATGGCCTGAAGAGCAAAAGAGAAAGGTAATTCATACTTGAGTGGAGTCCATATATATAAGAAGCCTGAGTGCCCTCAGTGTATTGTGTGTGTCACCGTGTATTTTCAACATTATGCACTTATGTAATATAAAGAGCAGCATACTTATACGAGGAAGCCTTAAAACTAAGCAAATGGAGGGAACCAGTTTCAGTTATTTTTCTGGAAAGGTCTCACCTCTCTCTCCCAGCTCTTCTCTGAATTAAAAACTGGAGAGCCTTAGCCTACACATATTTGCCTCCATGACAGAATCAGACTAAGCAGAGGACTTAAGACTCTGACCCACTGTATTTAATGAGATTTGCTGACAAGCATTTAGCCACAGACGCAACCTTCCAGGAAAGTCAGCCATAAACTAGAAGTCAGTGTCCAATCTGTAGTTTTAGATGCTATACTGGGATCTGTTTGTTGTTAAATTAGCATAATGGTTGTTGGCTGGTTGTTTAAGTAGGCTATGCTTAGGTTATGTTAATTTACAGAAATGGGGTGAGGGATAATATGCATAATGCCAAGTAAAAATATTGTAATGACATTTTTAATAGGAATATATCTTTATAACCTATATAGTTTTGTAATGTACACATCAGGATTGTTTTCAGGTGGGTTATTTTTATTTTCTATCTTCTGTCCTCCTCCCCCACTCTTTCTGGTCTTTTTTCCTCCCCCTCTACTCCTTCTCTACTCTTTCCTTCTCCCCCTTCCTTCTCAATCTCTTTCCCCTACCTCTATTCTTCGCTATGTTTCTCGCTAGTCGGTGTCTGACCTACTTTCTCAGATTGCTGCAATGCTCTCCCCCTCTGTATCGTGAAAACACACTCACTCACACACTGAGGTTCTCAGACACCCTCCTGCCTCTACCCCCATACCCGCCCCCCTGTCCCAGGGAAGCAGGATAGCACCAGCAGGACCTGCTGAGGATGTTTTCTCATTGGCTGAGCACCAAAATCTCTTCACATGTATAAACCAGGGCAACGAGGAGAGTTTTGCCTTGAGGTGTTATGCTCTTATTTTCTATGTTACTGTTGCAATTGATTCTTGTGAGAACATTAATGATGTGAGTAATATAATAACCAGGAGCACTGGTAGAAGATCTGTCCCCACAGAGTTTTATCATGCTGCAGTGCTTCTAGATCTGAAGAAGAGTCATTTCCTATGTACAAACACATACAAAGGAGGCTGCAAACAGAAAATAGTGGCAAAACTGCAGCAACATATCTTTTATGTAGGCTACACAGGTGGAGACACAGGAGGGGGCGGACAGGTGGGAGGCAGACCAGACGATGTGGATCCATGCGTAGAGAGGCACAAAGGAATAAGTTGCAGTAGTCCAGAAGAAAGGACAGAGTGTGATTGAAGTAAGAGAAGCTGAGGACCGAATGCCAGAATAGTGAGCATGATTCAAATACGGACTGAGGAAAGGTTCCCAAGCTAAGATTTGCTAAGCCAAGCTCAGGTGGCTGCTCATCGGTCTGATGATCTCGACATGATGTGACTATGTCATACCCAGAGAACTTTTAAAAAGAAGTGATAGTGAGAGGAGGAGTGCGAAGACAAAGAAAGAGAAGGAGCGCTATCAGGACATTGAAGGCTAATAGTAAATGACAGGCCTTAGCCATAAAAGCAAATTCTGTCAAGCAGAGGGACAGAGGGAGTTCGATATGTACTTTTACTACATGTTAGTGCATAAAAAAACTCTAGCCGAGATGTACAATAATGCAAAAACACCAATCTAATGACACTAAAACACCACAGCTGATGCAATGGACAATTTAACAGCAATGTTGCTCTTCTCAAGATGTTCAATATAATCTGAATAAAACATATTGCCTTGTTGACTGCTGACCAGTCAGTGGACTCTGCTGTTTAGGCTGAGTTGACACTTAAAGCACGCCATATATTTAATGCTGTAAAACAGCTTTCAAAATACTGTTGATTGATTCACCGAAAAATACTTTCTAATTACAACTGATCAGGTTAAACTATGTCCCATGCACATTTTGTTTACTGCTGCAAGAAAATACTTGGGGGTGACTTGAATGGTTCGGGCTGGTTCTGAGCAGGAGTTTAATTCCTGGCCAGACTCTGTTCCACTGTCTTATAAATAAAGGCAAAATGCCTCAAAAAATTCTAATAAATAAATAAATCATAAAATACTTCTTTAAAAAACAGACATCAACATAAACCAGCTGTTGGTATACGCAGTTAAAAATGAAAAAAATATATAGGGTCTCAACTATAGTGTTGATCAGATTTTATCCAGATCATTGAGTAATTGTCTAAAATGAACACAAACAAAATTTCCATATAACGATGAGTCCTGAACTACATATTTTACGTTACTGAATTAATATACATCCACAAAAAAACAATATTTTCTCAGTATAAATTCAGCGAGGGCACCAGAGATTTATGATGCAACTGCAAAGCCTCTCCTGATTTGCAGATTTGTCCTCTTTCTCTAAATTAAACTTTGCCGTCGGGTGTTTTCACTGGTGGGAAATCTTATACACACAGGAAATAACACGTCTGAGTTTNGCAGTGCGCCAAGAGATGGCAGTCTACAACATGCAGTAGATAAAAGGAGAAGTTGTCTGTACAGCACCTGCAGAGATGAAACCTGTCAACGGCGCTGGGATTTCAGTGTATTTGCATTATGAATCACACATTTCCCTCAGTACCGCTTGCTGACATTACTTCAGATCTTTTCCCGTGTGATTTATTTATGCGTTTAAACGCAGCTGCGCTTGTTGGTGGGTTTTCTTCCCGCCCGCTGGGCGGCGATACAACACAGCTTTGCGGACTGTCCATAACATTAGAGAAGAAGACAACGCTCCATGGCGCTCGTCCTGTCCTGCGCTGTGTTATTGGTGCAGTAGCCTCCGCGGCCAGATTCACTCAGACGTAGCGCAGCGGTAAACAAATGGCCTTCGCGCTGCCGGTGTGGCTGGCGGTCCAGGAGGAGCTGCTCGGACATGGCGCGGCCGACTGCGGGACTCCGAGCTGCTTCGACGATTTCGACGACGAGGCTTTGTTCCAGATGTTTCACCTCACCAGACCCTGCGTCGCCTTCATCACAGACGCGATCCGCATCCGCATGAAGACGGCCGCGCCGGAGAAACCCGCGCTGTCCGTGGACGCGATGGTCATGGTGGCGCTGAACTATTACGCACACGGGGTTTCCTCCTCCGCCGTCCTGCAGAGGCTCGGCCTGAGCCAGACGGACTGCGTAGTGGTCGTTATCAGCGTCGTCTCCGATGTCATCGCGGGGATGACCGATCAGTTCATCTCCTTCCCACTAACCCGCGACGCCAGAGCCAACATCGCCCTCAAGACTGAGAAACTATGTGGGGTCCCCGACGTGCTGGGCGTCCTGGCGCCGGCTCACTTCAAGATCAGAGCATCCCCGTATGAGAAAAATACTTTCAGGTCCTTTGTCAACAGCTTGGGTTACACGTCGGTCGTGAGCCAGATCATATGTGACTCCGATGGCAACATACTCAGTGTTGAACATTGTTGTGTGGGCAGCACGTATGAGCAGGAAATGTGGGAGTCCTCATTCAAGGGGAGGGAGATGGAGAATGAATTGCACGGACAGTACTGGGTTATTGGTAAGATATGCAAGAGGCAGTCAATGGGAAAGACCCATCTGACCATGTACATAAAAAAGTTACAAAAGCTCTGACACTGAAACTGTGGAAATGTAAGTTTTTTTTTTGTTGAATTTCTGTGTAAAATCATCATTAATGCACCCACAAAATCCAGTAAATACTAGATAATCAACAAATTTGAAACACCCAGTACACATTAAACACACCCCTCTGTTTTGCCTTGTATGTTACAGCTTCATGTGGCCCTCAACATCAGACTTTTGAAATCTTAATGCAACTTTTCAACCACAACCACGTCTTCTACAGACTGAACTCGAGGAGGAAAACCAGAATGTGTGATTGAAATTTTAAAAGCTTTTTTTTTTTTTTTTAAAAATCAAGCTACTGTTTCCTGGGTCAAAAATAGACTTTGACACTCAGTTATTATACAGCAACAAAATTTTGTGATAGATTAGAGCGTGCAAAAAGTGAAGTGAGGCAAATTTTTTCAGAAGCAATGGTACACTGACTTTGCCCACAGGAAATGATGCACACCTTTCACTTTCTGTGTGGCCCTGAAACTGCTTTTTGCTTAGCCTGCTTCACCTTGGTTGAAATGGTTTCCTGTGAGCAGATGTGTTCGGATGAGTTTCTTAACGTGTGATTAAAAGACATTAAATTACAATATATAGGATTAATCTTTTAATGGTGTTAATTGTGTCTGTCATGCTGTATTAACTGCATTGTCTTGTGTCTCCTTTAAAGGTGGGAAAGGCTACCACTTAAGCAAGCATGTCTTGACTCCTGTTTCTGAACCTAAAAATGACAATGAGATCCGCTTCAATGATGCCCACACAAAGATCCACAACGTCATGCGGATTACACTCGGCTCCATGAAGAGGCGTTTCAGGTGTCTGATGCAACTTGGTTTTGCACAGGAAGCTTCTTTGAACAAGAAGGCTAACATTATCAAGGCATGCTGTGTGTTGCACAACATCGCAAAGAAGTTTTCCGTCCCTCCGCCACCTGTAGCAGGTAAAATTGAGCCCCTGCATCCAGGCAAGCAGCATTCAATGCCAACGGAGGTCAACTCTGAGGCTCTAAGAGCCAGACAGAAACTCATTGATGTTAACTTCTCTTTAGTCTCCAGTGGTCAGGGTCCACCAATTAAGAAAATCACAGAGGGGAATGTGTGAGCAAAGCGGATGTGTTTTCTGCTCACGAAAACAAAGAAAGTCGGTGACACTCTAACAGATTAAAGACGACAACCACTGACACTAAAAGCCAGATTATAATGCAGGATGACAGTTTGATGCAAGCTGCTTTTCTCTTGCTGTTCAGGTTGACACTAATTGTTGCAGACTTAGTAAAATTATATTCAGGTGTTTTTGTTAACATATTTTATTTCTTGTACAAATAGATAATAATTCTTTTCTACCTCTATTTCTTGTTAATAAATGTCATTTGAAAAACATTCTGTGGTCATTTGGAGTGTTGTTTCCTTAAAATAACAACAATAATACTAATATGCATTTGGCAGATTAGAGGAACAAAAATGAAAGAGTTAAATAAAACCAAAAGTGTAATATGCATATTTAGGAAATATATGTCATGAATAATCTTATTTACAGTTTTTATCAAGATAAAGTTTGTTGCGTTAGAATCGGATTCAGTGCACAAAAGATTGGCTGTCATGGTTGACAGTCATGTTGAGTTTAGGCATTTCTCTTCTGTTGATGAAACTCTTGAAGTGCAGTGGCATTGACATATATCATGTCTGCATTTTCATATATGTTCTCTTCAGTCTTTGGCTGCAGACTGTCCATGATGCATTGGTGCAGGAAAACATACTGGGACTGAAAAGAAATAGGCCTTATCATTTAAAAAGCAGAACTCTTTCAGGTACTTGCTGTGTGTACACACTGTATTCTTTACTTCCTTGCATACATAATTGCTTCAATGTTTCGCAGTAATATAGACATGCTTTTGTTTGTACCTTTTATAATTCAGCATTATAATAGCCATAAGATGTGGTCGTTATATAGGAACATCACGATCCATGCCACACGCAGATTTCTTTATGTTCATTTTTCATATGATTTTCCACTCTCAAAATTACTGAGATCTTGTAAATGTTAATGACACTGACTTTAGGGTGTCTGTATTTTGATATCCAAGCAGATTGAACTTAGACTAAAGTTGAAATGCGGTATTAGACATTTTCAGACCCATTTTTGAGAGGATGACAATGACCAAGTGGTTGTAGGATATCACCACCTGTGTCTAAAATCCAACAAGATCTAACCTTTATTTAAGAAAATTAAGAAAGGTAGCCAGTAGCATAACTCAGCCTGAATCAACTGTAAATGATCATATTTACCTCTGTCTGCACCATGAATGGTCGACTCAGTCTCATCTTGTACACAAAAGCATTGATGCCCACTGCTTTCTTTTTGTTTAACTGCTGAAGCAGCACATCCAGGGCGATGATGGTGCCTGTCCTTCCCACTCCAGCACTAAGAGAGAGACATCACAGATAT
>CM076668.1:9155776-9284368 GCA_038496675.1 Rachycentron canadum
TATATATATATATATATATATATATATATATAGACACATACATACACTGATATACTGTAATTGCAGTAAGCATCTCATGTTGACCTTAATACCTTCTGTTTGAGCTTTGTCAAATTTTTGTTACCACAAAGTGGTTGTCAAAAATGTCAAACAAATGGTATAGGTTACTGTCCAGATTTTAAAGAAGCACTTATTCTGTACCTGCAGTGAACCACAGTTGGTGCTTCATCCCCTTCTCTCTCAATGTGCCATCTCACCAGTTCTCTGAATTGGATCAGGATGTCGGTGCCCTGTGGGACTCCATGGTCTGGCCAGGCTGTGAAGTGGAAATGTTTCACCGTGCGATTTTCTAAGGTGCTTCTCTGGTAAGAGTATTCACACAGAGGAAATAAAATACTGTAGGTCTGTGTCAGGCACCCATATAGTGGCTTGTAAATGATACATGGTTGTAATCATGTTAAACAAGCAAGTGTTTGAGAATTCAAACATGCTTCTTTTTTATAAATTATTATTAATGTCCTGACACATTCATGACTTTGCAATATGTCAATACCCAATGTATTTAATTAAATCATAAAATATTTGAGATGTTTCATACATGTTTCAAATTAAATTCCCTCAATGTCCAGTTTGGTTCCTGTTGCTCAGATGTGGTGGTGATCAAGAGCTGTCCATGAAGGCTTGGCTTGTTGTGTCCAGGCCAGTATTTTTCACACTTGGTCTAATAAA
Source organism: Rachycentron canadum (assembly GCA_038496675.1). Lineage (NCBI taxonomy): Eukaryota > Metazoa > Chordata > Actinopteri > Carangiformes > Rachycentridae > Rachycentron > Rachycentron canadum. The sequence goes on from CM076668.1 coordinate 9,156,506, forward strand.
AAGAAAAAAAAATTTTGATTCTTAAAGTTTTAATGCAGTTGTAGCAATAGAACAACAATGAACAACAGATTTGCTTCAGTTCTTTGTGGTGACCCAAAAACCTATTGTGGAACAAGTGGACAAGTAAGTTGCCACCATATTATACAACAGTGGCAATAAAAGTGAATTATCTACAAGAGCTCATAAAACTTCTGATTAGTACTTCTGGTAAGAAAGCTTTCCTGAACACTTACCCGTCCTACTTCAACACAGTTGGTTACCATGACAATGCCTTTCACTTTTTGTTCCCAAATCATCCTCCAGAAATCACTAACTGTGGAGGGCAGAGGACCCTGAGTGGCAATGTACTCTCTCTCTCTGTTGTAGCCCTGAGAAACAGTTGTCAAAGTAAAATTTTCATACACTTACTATATAGTGATTACAGACAGGGCTGTATTAGATGATTGTCAGTGATCAAGCAATACCTACTGGCATGTAACTGGCATTGATGTAGTTAGAGGTCTCATTGGGATTTGAAGTACTTAGCTTCACTCGACACCAGTCATCTAAGATGAAAAAATTGGAACATTGTTTAACTGTGATGTAAACCGCCACAGCTAGAATGAATCAGTGGACCTGGACCATTATATGAATTTCCTATAGCAATGGTCCAGTAAGTGGATAGGCTTACATGGGAGGACATTATTGAAACGATTCTTGGCTTTATTTCCAGGTAGAGTAGCTGCTTTACGTGTCTGCTCTGTGCCAACAGGAGCAAGGTTCTGCATGAAGTTGTCAGATGACAAGGCATACGATTAAAGCTCAATGGAAAACAAATTAAACCTGACCACAACTGAACTGTGTATTTTACGATCCTATATAAAAACAGGAAGAAAATGAGGAGAAAATGAAGAACAAAATATAATTTGTTTTTTTAATGCTACCTCATATTCTTGGCTGAAACCTCTATTGTCATCCGCACTTAACTGGCAAAAGCGGTCTGGAAACTTTGCTGCAGAAATTGCTCTAAAAAAGAAAGAAAAATACATGTCACACTGAATACATAATGATATGTAATGAAGAATATTATTGATATGTGGTAAACTAATTCTATCCCAATTTTAGCCAACCATACAAGATCTAATTAGCTCCTTTTATTGAAAGTGACTGACTGCAGTGTGAAGCAATAAAACCTTAACTTACTTACTTACTAACTTACTTTTTATGAGATACTTTGGATCCACTAATGAATGTTTTATTTCTGGTGTGGGAGAGAAGCAAAGAGGTTCACTGAGTCTGATTTTCAGGAAGATAATAAAGCCAAAGTGTTTACTTGGGCATCACCAACCTGAATAAATCCGGTCTTTTGAACAAAATAAAGACAGCCATACTGACCAGGAAAAGAAAAAGCAGCAAAGCAAGTACTGACCCTGCAATGACTCCTACAGGGAGTAAAAATTGGATGACATACTTTTAGACATAGAACATAAAATCAACCTAACAGAAAAGAAAAATGTAAGAAAAATGGTAATAATTCAAACCAAAACTGAATGACAAATAAATCATATAACCAATACCACAAAGCACAGCAATCAGGAAAAAAATTTGAATTTGTTGTTAAAATTCAATATCAGGAAATGTGCTGAAATAGCATTTCATTATAGCTCATTATAGCGCTATATTCACATTAACTCACCCCTTGGATCAGTAGAACACAGAAAAATATATGGTTCATAACTCCTTACAGTCCCAGATTTCGAACCTAAAGACACTTTATATGTCTTAGCAGGTTGGAGTCCAGATATTTTGATTTGTGGTTCCTCATTTTCAGGTACTTTGTGAGTTTGTCCAGTCATGTTCACCTCCACTTCAGTCCACACACCCCTTGGTGTATCCCAGGCAATAATGATAGAATAGCCTCCACTAACGTAGTTACACTGACCAGTTAAACTTGGAGGAACTGAATGAAACAAAGCAAAAGATGCCTTTACAGTCAACAAACAACAACAACAAACAACAATGCATCTATACCACAAACACTGATTTGATATTAAAATCTGTCCTACATAGTGAAATATAGCACAATAATAGCATATATTAACTTTAATTTTAAACTATTATTATCATTACAGCATTATCAAACTGAGGATTTGCTGCTTTTCGCTGGCGTAGATGTTGGGTACATTTTTGGGTCTTCGACTGCTGGTTTGAAAATCAATTTGCACACACCTCTCTAAACCTTAGAGGTGTACATGTTGGCATTTTATTCTTTTTTCACCTTTTATTGGTAATTTGATAAATCTGTTAATCAAAAATAATAATAATCGCACATATCATGTTGAATAATTTCAAAAACTAAAAAAAAGGTATAATTGCATCATGAATGAACAGTGGTTCACATTATATTTGTGGGAAATGCAGGCATACATTAAGTATGAAACAGATTTGTACTTACGGACTGTTAGATTTTGGCGACACTGTTCATTGCTTTTGTACATAAGTAGCACCTCATAGGTTGCACCAGGTAAAAGGCCAGTAAATGACACATTGCTACCCTCAGGACTGATGTGAGTTTGTTTATTAGAGGCAGTTGCATTTGAGAATAAGCCTTCAACCATCCCTTGGATTGATGAATTAGTAATATGCCAGGTCACACTGGTGCAGTTAATGACTGAAACGAATGAGAAAATAACTGCAGACAAAAGCCTTCATTTGTTATATTTAGCATAGCATTCAATCATTTACTAACTTGAATTTTACTGTACCAGGACTAACTGTGTATGTGGAATGTACATGTACATTTTTCATACTGAAAAATATCTTTTGACGACAATTACCTGTTACCACGTGGTCGCTATAAGAAGTGCTATTCAATCCAGAGAATGTTGTGATCACACTGAATGGATACTCTGTTCCCGGCATGAGAGATGTGACTGAATATGACACAATATTTTCATCTCCGGTATTCATCTTGGCACTGCCATTTATTTGTAGTACGTAGTTCCAGTCTTTATTCACATTGTCCCACATTAGAGTTATGCTTGTCACAAAGCGTTCAGTCACTCTGACGTCAGACACCATTGGTGGAACTATTGAAAAGAAAGAAAGCTTTTACTCACCACAAAAGGTAAGGCTTTGCAATGTACCTGTATCACTGAAATTGAATCAAGAACATCTGTGTATGTCTGTTGGAAATTCCATTTTACTTTCATGATAGGTCAGACCAATTATCAAATCAATGTTTATAAAAGATACAGCTACATGCAACAATTTGTCTGTCTTTTGTAGAATTATGGTCTCATTACTAGATTTAAACTCTTCTGCATTAGGAGGAGCTAAGATCAAAGAGGAAGGGAAAAGAAAATGAATATATACTGTGTATGACTTTTCATATCAATATTATGTTACTGATATAGCAAGTTTCATCATGCTCATATGACAAAATAATCAGTTTGTTAGAGCAATGTGATGATGTAATAAAAACAATTACATCATTGAAAATACACTTAATTACAATAGAACTAAACTTTGTACATCTCCAGCAAAACATGGTTCAAATACTTCATCACCTACCAGTCACAGCCCTAAACACGTATCCAGTGCTGTTGAGTCCCCCAAACACAGTGATGACAGTGAATTCATATCTAGTCCCAGCAGTAAGTGGAGAGACCACATACTCTACTGATGTCACTTGATGAGATGCACTGATGTTCATCTCTTGTATACTGCCATTGCTATTATATTGTAGGATATATATTGAGATGTCATTAACCTTGTCCCACATCACAGCTATACTAGTCTCAGTTTGGTTTAACACCTTCACATCCATAACATTGGCAGGAACTAAAAAAAAAACCCACAAAGATTTGACAGTTCCATTTATGAAAATGAGCTTTGTGCATTTACCACAGTATTGTTTTTTTGAGAAGGTCTTTAAACAAATAAAGTTTCATTCAATTCATTATTTTATTACTGACACCTAGAAAATATTAAGTGAGGGATAACTCTCTGTTACTGAGACACTTTAAATGATCTGTTGGTGCAAAGTCTGATCTGGCTCTTGTTTTATGGTTGTATGAAAGGAAATGCTCTTACCAGTGAATGCAGTGAGGCTTACTCCAGTACTTTTGATGTCTTCAAACACAGTGTAGAGAGTGAAGATGTACTCTGTCCCACTTGAGAGATTTGAGACTGTGTGATTCACTTCTTCATGTTTCTCTATTGCAGTGATGTTTTTCTCTTCTTCGTTGAACTTAAGTATATAGTTGCTGATGTTGCCCACTTTTCTCCACTGCAGCATTATGCTGGTTTCAGTTTGTCCAACTGACTCAAACTTTTCTGTATTAGTCGGAGCTAGGATAAAAGAAGAGTGGAGAAGCCAAAACAAACTTTGATGTTAATATATATGTTTTTTTTACAAGAAATAAAATCGTTCAGCACCAGTATTGTAGCTTCTTGTATTAAGGATTATGAGGAGGTAGGATATGGAAAGACACTGATCAGAAAATATGACAAATTGATTTTCAAAACTGGTATCAATATTAAGTTAATGATACTGTAAGTTTAATATTGCTTATATGACAAAAATATTCGGTTTGTTAAAGCAATATGATAATATTGATAAGAACTCTGTCCTGGCCTTGTCCAGAGGTAAAACTTGTTACCAGTGACTGCACTGAGTCCTACTCCGCTGCTCTTGATTTTTTCAAAGTGAAGAGACTGACATTGCATTCATTCTCACTTTTGAGATCTGAGACTATGAATCTCACGTGTTCTTGTTCTTTTGATGCAGTGACAGTCATCACTCTTTCACCAACATTTTTTCTCAAGTAATAAGAAAAAAACAATTTGGTTGCACTGTTCTAAATTCTTGTACTTTGGATTAAGAAGAACTTGACTGAAAACAGGCACTCAGCAGAAATGATATGAAAATTTTATCTGTAAAAGTGATATATACTGATAAAATATTGAAATAATATAATACCATAATATATATAATAATATTGTGAATATGTGACATGATAACTATTAACAGAGATAAACGTGACCATTATTTAGCTTTGCATGTCACCAGACAAACAGTTTAAATATTTAAATGTTACAATCACCTTTACATGCTTTCATGTTTATCATAACACTTTGATCACCATAATCATTGTTAATAATTAATGGAATTTATGTCACCAACCAAAGATAAAATACCTATGCTCATACTTACGTGGTCTTGTTGTTGGAAGTGTTGTCATTGGAGTGGTTAACAGTGTGCTTGTTGCATCTGTCAACATTGCTGTCTGCGTTGGCATTGATGATATGGAGCCAGTGACACCCTAAAAACAGAATAAGATTCATTGGGGCTCACTGAGAATAACCTTAAATAAAACATACGAAAAATATAAAAAATATAAAAATTTACAAATGTTAAAAGTGTTCATCTGACTGTACAGAACTCCCTGGATAAATTAAATTTCTACTGTTTAGATGTGTTCTACTGTACTTTAATCAGCAATTTCACATGTAGGCAAAAGATAGAGACAAGCAAATGATACTGTGCAGACATCTCTTCAAAACATCAGAGCATGCCAAATGCAAACAATGGCACAGAATTATCATTTTACATTTTGTGTTTCGTACTTCCAAATCTAACAATTATAAGAACAGCTAAAATGTGCTAACAAAAGAGTTGACTTGACTCATACTCGACTGTTCATCTGCTTTTTTTAAATGAAAGCAAATCACATACATTAAATACAAATATTTTTGCAATTTTAAATTAATCTTTCATTCATCATTATCTAACTTTAAAAATGTCATATCTTCTATTAAATACAAAACAGAATACAATACAAAAATGTAACAAGCTATAATCACTTTGTCTAGAATACAATACATTTTTGAGATGCTGCTCCCTTCATGTTATACAGTACATTGACTTATTTCCTCATTTCTCCGTTTTTTTCAAGGGAAGTAAGTGAGACTAAATTCTGCAGCAGAGAAAAATTAACTCACATTTCACCATCTGAAAAAGTCACATTGTCACATCAACTCACATTGTGCAATAGTCTCTTTTTTTTGTTTTTGGAACATAATAACAATTCAGACATGTAATTCCATATCAACATTGTGATCTCAATGCATATCACACATTGAACCTTTACTGTGGTTTTTACTGCATAGTTTCATTTTGATGAGGGTAACCTACGTTTGAATAGTTGCACTATCTGAAAATTATCAAAGTGGAAAGTGAAAAAAAAACTTACCGAGAGAAGACTCAGGAAGACACAGAGCAGCATTTGGTTTGAGGTTATTTTGAAAGTTAAAGGTTTCATCATTGTTACGGTTTATTGAGGTACATACATGACTATGACTATGAACTTGTCATATTCCTTTTGTTGACCCAAGATGAACTTCACGTCTCTATACTGCCTCTGTTGTGTTGAGAAACACAACGTTTATGGGTGGCAAAGGATTTCTTCAGGCCTGAGCTGACGTCGTCCAATATAACCTCTATTCCAGTGTGTTGACTTTTAATTCTTAACCGTGTCCTCCTCTCATAACCTCTGGTCTCTTCTCATATTAGCAAGTGGTTGAGTAAATAGCTGCTTCTCCTTTTTGGAGACCTTTGTCCCGCCTCTAACTTCCTTATTAACGGTCATGATGAGCAGCTTGTCAGGGGTAGGTGAATCAAGTAAATTTGCCTTTGACGTGTTTTTTTTGTTTTTTTTTAATTAATATTATTATTCACTTTTTGCTTCAAGGTGTGTTCATAATTTTAATTATTTAACTAGGCAAAGCTTACAAATACCAAGTAATATTAGTTTTTTTGTTGTTTTTCTTTGCTGATGTTCATTTGTTTGTTTTTAACTATTCTCCAATCATTATTTCTTAGTTAAAATCAATGTCTAGTGTCTTCAGTTGGGCTGATTTCACAGAACAGTAGATTTGGTGTCTTTGCACTGTGTCAGTAAGCAGTGGTATTTATAGTTCGCTTGTGGTTGAGATGTAGAAGGAACTGCAAACAGAAAAATATCACCAACGTAGTTTAAGTAGAACATTGATTCATGGCAATGTTTATGGTCTCATATAGGGATGTTGCACTCAATAAAGATGGTAGCATGGAATGAAAACCTATAATGACCATTTGGGGAAACAGGAGGACAAGGTTCATATTCATAAATGAAGTTTTCCTTAACATTGCATGATCTCATTTATAAACAACTTTTATGAGCTTCCTTGTGAGATACTGAGCATAACTAGCGCTCATTTTAAAAAGCATATCAATTCAACATTTATGCAAACTATTATTTTTGGCCCCTGCATGAGTTTCTTTTTTCTTTTAAAAGACCTACACACAAGTTACTCACACATGAAACACTTAAATATAGTACTTGTGTTTTTAGAGTCTTAATCCATACAAACCTTGAAATTCAAGGTTTCCACTTACATCTGTTCTAAATGTTTGGTTGTCTACACGACACAATATAAAATAGAGTAACCACTTAGCTGAGGTTGGGTTAGGGTTGGACATATGCTATCTGGCTGTGAAATAGGTAATGTGCCCCCAACACAAAGGGTGGCAGTAGAGATACACAGAGAGCATGAACATACAAAGCAGCTACAGCCGCGGTTGAGGAAGATAAGCTAACGTTAGCCGAGGGAGGATCGCGGCTACGTGGGGTGTAAACAAGTCAACAAAGCCAGTCACGGTACTGGCAAAGTGGAGTGGCGTTAATTCACTGAGCAAGTGAGTGACAAGACATATGTAACCTTCACCTGTATTTGATTGTTAAATTTTAATGTTACAGCTAACACTACGCTAGCTTTCTGCTAAGTTACGTTAACTAGCTAAACGTTTAATTAGTGCTAACGCTAACTAAGCTAACTCAATTTACTGCCACTACTACTGCTACTTGTCTTTTAGCAAACAACGCTAACCAGGCTTCAGTCCACCACAAAGTGAGCTCATGGTAGCATTACCTTTTCGCCGTCTGACCTGAAAGGTTACAACCCACCTGAACTCAGTCCACAACACATGACAGTGGTCTGGCTGATGTGTTACTAGAGCTGCTGAGCATCGGTAGCATAAAGGCTGTCTGAAAAAAGAGTGCAGGACTTTACTAAGGTCACTTCACTGGGCGAGTGAACAGAGACTTTTGTTAGTTTAGCTTGTTTACTGGGGAAGGAAAGGTAAGAAGGACTTTCTTTGTTTGAGGCGAGGGTAGTGGCGTCACTGGCATTGGTTTACTCTGTTACATTTGCATTTATTGCCTTATTTTCCTGTCATTTAGAAATGCAGTCTGTGGTGAAACAAAACCTGCACTCAGAGAGCGAAGGAGACATCAACAAGCTCATCAACCTGAAGCTCAATGCGTCCTACACCTACCTTGCTCTGGTACGATTTCAAGTCGCTGCGTAACTAGTAGTATTTGTTTTGTTATCTATATAGCCATATATTTCTCTATATGTTAGGATTTCTGTTTCTTCTCACGTGTCTGCTTTTGCTTTTAGGGGATGTATTTTGACAGGGATGATATTGCCCTGCCAAACTTCTCCAGTTTTTTTCTGGAGCGCTCAGTGAAGGAGAGGGAACAAGCTGAGAAACTGCTTGAATATCAAAATATGAGAGGAGGCCGGATTTTGCTGCAGACTATTGCTGTGAGTTCAAAATGTCAAATTACAGATGCCATTCTCAGGCCATTATCATTGAGGCTGGTATATTCATGATCCAATCAACTTTCTCTTCTAGAAACCAAGTAGAGAGGATTGGAGAGGTGGTCTGGATGCAATGTCCTTTTCACTTGACTACCAGAAGTCCCTCAATGCATGCATCCTTGATGTGCACCGCAGAGCTGGCACCCACACTGACCCTCACGTATGTCTGGAACTATTAGATATAAATACTACTTGTTCTGAGGCTATGGTTCAGCTATGAGATAATGAATAGCAACAAAGGGACTTTAGCATGTAATAACCTATATCACAGTTTGGAGGGTTTCAGCGGTGTTTAATAGTTAATTAAATAACTAGTTACCGGTGTCTAAATTTAATGCCTATTTGACCAACTATTTTATTTTACGGCTCACTGATTCTGTTTTATTTCTTTTGCAGCTATGTGACTTCCTTGAACAACACTTCCTCACCGACAGCCACGACACCATCAAAAAGCTGGGCGATTACATCGGAAGTTTGACTCGCATCACAGCATCTGAGACACATGGTTCTCTTGGAGAATACCTCTTTGATAAACACACTCTATAAAGGTCACACTATACAGTTACAAGTCAAAAAGCAATCAGGACAAAATTCCCTCACAGTGTCCAGTTTTTCCGTTGAAACAATTATACAATATTTTTACACTTTTTTTTACACCCCCACAACTTCATTCTTGTTCCCACGGAACAAGAGAAGTTCACAGCAAAATAACAGAAAATACCTCAGTTTTTCTTGAAAATCGGAATAGAAAATAATGTTCTCACTTATGGTGCTCAAAACTACCATTTAACTAAGCTGTTACAATGAGTCACTTTAGACTCAGTTGTATCATGTGTCATACATTCCATTGCATCAGAGGTTTTAACTTTCATAACTTGTGGCAAAAAAAGGAGCTATTTTGAGTCAGTCACATATTCACATAATCTCATATTTTGGATCAAAGACTTTAAAGTTTGGAAGATGATATAAACTTTGAATAAAGTCAGATTATGCTGATACTGTGCTTTTGTTAGTCTTTCTTTCAAGCCAGTGTAACAGTTAAACTTAATGTCAGATTATGCAGACAGTCTGACAATCTGATTTGTCAGGCAGTATAAACATCATTCTGTGTTTTTTCTAATGTCAGGTCTGTGCCTATAGAACGCAGTATAGATAACAGTGGGACTTTGCTTACTCACTGTTGGATGGGAGCTTAATGTTTAACACTCAGCTACCTGACAACTTGTGGTTAAAAATGCTCATTCTGGTTCTTGTAAATTATATGTTTCAATAAAGATAAGACTTGCAGAAATGCATCAACAGACTACATCACAACCAGATGTATGTCTTGTTTTACTCTGTCACTGTTTCAGTTAAAATTTAGTGATACATTACAACACAACTTAAATAAATTATACAAATCTTAGATAGTTGCAGGATAGAAAAGGTGGATAAATGCTTGATTTCTTTATTATTTTAGTCCAGTCAAGCTACAATGTTTACAACAACACCATTAGGGTATAATTAAAATGGTCTCCAGTATTGTGTGTACTTTAAATCTACTGGGTTGCCCTATTAGTCAGAAATGTGTTAAGTAGCTGGCCGAGCTGACTTCACAAGCCAGCTGTTCTTACACAGATTAGAGGAATGTAATGCAATCAAGTATAACAGTATTATGTTACATTTTTGTTTGTTGTGGTAGTTTCTATGTTGTTTCCCTCTGCATTTTAGTAAAGGAACTGTTGGATGAGGCTGGATTGGAGACACTAAGACCTCCAGATGTAGCAGTGTAAACACGTGGCAGGGTGCCTGGAGATTACTCCTCAGTGCTCTAAATGCGGGTATGTGTTCTGTACAGTAAAATGGTAAGCCAAAGGATGGAGAGGCTGGAATATCCACTCGCAATGGAAGTTGTTGGTAGATTGACGATTGACTGCGAGGACAGCTATGCTGAGGGGATTAGTGAAGAGCCGGATGCACTACAATCTCTTCAGTCTAATGGATCAACATAACCACCATTGCCATGCCTCATCAGTTCCATAAGTCCAATGAACCAGATATTTTCGCATCTCAACAGAGAAAAGCCTTAAATTGTTCACTGTAGGAAACTGTTACATGTACCAATAATATAAAAAATGGTGTCTGTTGCTCTCTATGCATCTTCAGTCAGAGACATAAAGCAACAGATGTGTTGTCAGCATTGTAATATCAGGGGGAGGGGTGGGGGGATTAAACCACAACACTGCTCAAGTGATTTGCCAGCGCTTTAGATTTGATGGAAAGGGTTGCAGAGATCCAGTCAGAGCTAACAGCACACTGAAGGGACGATGGGCGCATGAGAGCTTCAACAGGTGAAAAGGGAAGCAACATTAAATACACTTTGCTCTACATCTAAAAGTTTTCTCCAACAGCTCTTTCACTAGAGGGACATATCAACAGGTAAGATAAATATGCATAACATTGCAAACATTTCTGTTTTGATCTAGTGTAAGGGCATTACATTGAGAACCAATAGGTGGAAGACAGACTTTTTTAATTGATAATAATAAAATCCCATTTTGGTTTGGGTCACATCTACTTTAAGGAGCAGTTGACCTCATCAGTAGTTGTGTGAAAAATTATTTCTAGTTTTCTATGAATCTGAACATAAGCATGACCCCCTGAGCTGTAAATAGTGCGAGCCAGGAATGATTTTAAATTTGTTCATCGTTTGCTTCAAACAGGACAAATGCAACAATTGCCTTTAGTATAATAAAATCTTTTCTTGTCACTTACATGTTAATTCCTGTACAGTATATTTTAAATATTGTTTAAATTATAGGGATAAATTTTCATGGATACTACAAATAATAAGACTGGAGTGTTGACCATAGTCTTAGCCATAGCATACTATACTGGGCTCCCTTTGAAATGCCTAAATAAAGAGCAGCCATTACAGAAAACTCTCCAAGGTAGTTAAGTGGGGCTCAAATAGTGGCTGTGGGTGAGGAGACCAACCCCTATTTATTCAAGCTTTGAGAATGTGGGATTTTAGATTAATATTCTAGTGCTAGCCGCCAGAGTTTAATCCAGTTACATAGACAGTGACGAGAGAAAAATGGGATGAGATGAACCCGGGAGTGAAAGCATGGGTTATGGGGTGGGGGAGATGACAGAGAGAATGAGAGTAACAGAGGGATTAGTGTCAGCCATGTTGAGCATCTGGCTTAGAGAAGTCCTTTGCTCTAGTACTGTACTGCAACACATGGACATAAGGATTATTCAGGATACACACAAAGTTGTGTTATTTCTCACTGTAGGGGCCAACTTGACAGAGAGCATAACAAACAACATGAATAACTGCACTTATTCTGCTGTTTTGACAGCTGACATGAGGTTGGTCAGCGGCGGGGTCCGGGTACGGAGGGCTGCAGAGTCGTCTGAACCAGAGCCAGAGGAGGCAACAGAACCGGTCCATCATGAACACTCCCATCCAGAGCACCATGAGCACTCCCATACAGCACATCACCCTGGCCACGACTACAACCATATGAAGAATAAGTTCATGAATGAACTCAGTCACCTGCCAAGTAAGCCACCTCTAGGAAAAAAACTTGAGGGAATCCAATTCTTGTACTGACCTCACATTGTGTTACGTAAATATTACTTCATATTTGTTTTGAACAGTTCAGTAATGTTTATTTTCTGATGGACATTAAGTCGGTCTTAAAGGTTCAAAGTTTTGTAGACATGAGAAGAAAATTCCTACTCTGAGCTGCCCATGTGACTTTTCAACCTAAGTAGAAAATTGCAATAAGAATTGTTTTTCCTTCAATTGACTACTTGTGAGGTGCCTTGGGTAAAGCACTTAATGACAAACTGCTTCAGTTGTGCTGATGGCTGTGGCTGACACGGGGCACTCCCAGTGTGTTATTATCTGATTGTGGAGAAGGGTGTTGCTGACAACACACATGCAGGCTCAGCAAGCTGTCCTTAGATAAAGCACTGAAAATGCATCATGTTTTACTTACATGATATCACGCATTTTGCCCTTGGTTCTGCTTCCATGCTTTGGAAAAGCAGTTTATGTTCAACAATACTGTTGAAACTGATTTAGATAGAGATAAACTGACTTACCAAAGATTTTTCTGTGATGTAATCTCAAGATTTAAATCCTCTTGAAAATCCTAAAGTATAAGACCATCAAGCTTTTTTACCAAACCTTTGATGGAGAGAGTGGTGTTTAAAACTTAAAATGTCTAAATAAAGATCAGATTCAAATACATGTTTTTTGTTTGCTTTGTTGGAATTTTTGCTGTTGTTTGAGAGTTACAGTTGTATTGAGATCTTTCCACATGATGTTACTATTCTGAATATAAAGGACAACAGATGATCAGGCATGTACTCTTTTCTGCCTTAAAAAGCATAGAGTGAATACACCCATTTTTATTTTGCAGTTCCCATGTGGGCAGTAGGAGCCATTGTTGTGGTGGTCCTGGTTTTGGTGGCATGCTGCATCTTTTGTGTTTTTAAAAAATGCTTTGGGAAAAAGAAAAAGCCCAAAAAAGTGAGAGAAAGGAAGACTGGACGCCACAGAAAGGCAAAGGAAGGTGAAGGAGAAGCTGGCGAGAAGGTATGTGATTTCCAATAATACATTATTCCACAATCGTACCTGATTTAGATCTTCATGATGATTGCAGCGGACTGATCTTGTAGGAAGGCGAGGTGAAGAAGGAAGGGGAGGAAGAGGAGAAAGAACAGGAAAAGTTGGGTAAGCTCGAGTTCTCCTTGGACTACAACTTCACAGACTCCCAGGTAGGTCCTTTGTGAAAACAAAATCATTCATATTAATGATTGGAAGATTATCATAAATAAATTCCTACATTTGACCTCTGACCTCTTAAACTTTTGCCTTACACTGGTCACTCTGACACTTACTCTCTTTCCCCTGAAGCTCATAGTGGGTATCCTTCAGGCTCAGGACCTTGCTGCTATGGACATGGGGGGAACCTCAGACCCCTATGTTAAAGTCTTTTTGTTGCCAGACAAAAAGAAGAAATATGAGACCAAGGTCCAACGCAAGAACTTGTGCCCTGTTTTCAACGAGACTTTCATCTTTAAGGTACAGTGCACTTGACATCATACCTTTGTCGACTTGATGTTGTCTATGTTTTGTTTGTTCTTTCTCTTTTCTCTATGTCTCTGTCACAGCTTGTGTTGATGTTCCAGGTTGTTGATGACATATCAGTTTTTACCCCTCATGAGGCAGAAGTTTGGCCTATGTTTCTACTTCCCCTCGTCTTTAGTCTTTCATTCCCTGAATGGCGTCTGTCAAGGTATCCCTCCTCCTCCTCCTGCAGCATGTTTATAATTGTATCCCGTCACTATATGTTCTTTGTTATTCGTATGTTTTGTTACATGTTAACAAAATTGTCTGTTGTTGCATAACTCAATGTTGTAATGACCTTTCTCTCTAGATCCCGTATGCAGAGTTGGGTGGAAAGACTTTGGTGCTGCAAGTTTTTGACTTTGACCGTTTCTCCAAGCATGATATGATTGGTGAGATAAAGATTCCCATGAACAGTGTTGATTTGGGCCAGCCAATGCAACAATGGAGAGACTTAGAAAGTGGTGAGAAGGAGGAGGTATGATGCATTGTGTTTTTATTTCACCTTTTTCCATGTAAGATTATTCTTTGCATTAATACAAACTATTCAAAATATATATTTTTTCTATATTTATCATAACTAAATGAGAATTGTATGCGGTTTTATAAAAGATGATTGCAATTTAATTTGATGGGACATGATGGTAATCTAGAATATTTGCTTTCAGCAAGAAAAACTGGGTGATATTTGCATTTCTTTACGGTATGTACCCACTGCTGGGAAACTGACAGTGAACATCATGGAGGCAAAGAATCTCAAGAAAATGGATGTTGGTGGCTTGTCAGGTAATCTCAACTCCATGTCAGATGCTTGTTTCAGGGCTCATTAAAATTGATTATTTCAGCAAGAATCTGTGAGTTTTAAAACACAACTATGCAACCTTTTCTATTTCCACAAGATCCATATGTGAAGATTGTTCTACAGCAAAATGGAAAACGCATCAAGAAGAAAAAGACAACAGTCAAGAAAAACACGCTTAATCCCTACTTTAATGAAAGTTTTAGCTTTGATGTACCCTTTGAGCAGATACAGGTGGGCTGCCTTATCACATCAGTTATCAGTTTGAAATGTATCAGTTAGTCTCTAAATCCCCACTAACTGTCTGTTCGTGGGGAGTTAGTTATAACACATTTTTCATTTTTGTTTCAGAAAGTGCAGGTCGTCATCACAGTGTTTGACTATGATAAACTTGGGAGCAATGACCCCATTGGAAAGACCTTCATGGGTTATGGTGCCACAGGAGTTGGCCTGCGCCACTGGTCAGACATGCTGGCCAACCCCAGACGTCCAGTAGCCCAGTGGCACACTCTTCTGCCAGAAGAGGAAGTTGATGCAGCACTCAAAGCGAAACCTCGCTAGAGTCACAGCTGTCTCGGTTCAGAAAGGATACAGTTCATATGTGTCTTTGTGTTAACCCTGATGTTTTCTCAATTTGCATGTTCAGTTTCCCCACACATTTTGTTTCTTTGAGGTTCTTATTATACATGTCCATTTGATTGACATTTGATTGTTATTAACCCCTGTATACTTGTTACACCTGTAAACCAATATGACTTTTAAACACAAATGTAATGTAAATGAATTTATGTTCTTCTGAAAAATGTGCTCACTCAGAAGATAATTGACAGAGCTTCTACATCTCATGTTAACTATAAGGGACCTTTTTGCTCATTTTGCAGTCCTGAAAAATGCTGTAATGTTGTAATGTTGTGATGCTCTAGACATTTTCAAACGCAAATAAACCCACAATGGACAGTTTCACATCAATGCATCTCTCACTATTTTACCTTTAACTAAATTCACCTTTTACTAAAGTTAGAATAATTTCCTTGCTATAGAAGGAGATTAGAAAGGTGCAGCATATTACTACAATGTTACAATGCAATAATATATTGGTCTTTAAGGTCAAACATAGATAAATATTGTAATATAAAATCCAACCACATCACCGGTAGAAGGCGTCCGTCTCACTGTTTGGGACTGTCGTTGCCTAGCAACAGCACCCAAACTTTATGTTGAGAGGGTGAGCTGCAAAAAGGTCGTAAAACAGGCTGAGGTAAGTTTTCTCCATTTTGGCAAAGGTTAATAGTATCTGGTGACAGTTTTTTGTTTGTTTGTTTGTTTGTTTGTTTGTTTTGTCACCAAATTGACGTTAGAGACATGTTTGTCCACCCAGAAAGCCGCAACATTTATAAGCTAGTTAAAATGTTGTTAGCCAGCGTTAGCTAACGGTCGGGCTAAGCTAAACTGTCTCTCTCATGCTGAGCCAGCAGACACCCCGTTGAAACCTAGACATGGTGTGTTTAATTGTAAACTACTTACAGACAGGCAAACGGCTTCGTCAGTCTCTGTCTCGGTCACGTTGCAGGATGAGTGCTGGACGAGCATCTGAAGGGCTCGGCTGCGTCTCCTGGTGGGGCTTCAGTCCTGCGCTCGACCTGCTGAAGACGGGTGAGAGTCTGTGGAGCAAGAAGAGCTCGAACTTTGACCTGCTGGACAATCACTCAATAAGAAAACAAGAGGAAAGAAAATACTTGGTACACATTGATAATAAAAATAATTGGTGGTTGCAGCCTGACAGCGTTTCTATGACTTGAACGAGTTTTTTTGTTTTTGTTTGTTTGTTTGTTTGTTTTGTTTTTTGTGCGACACAGAGAAAATTCAACAAATCAGCAGTGTTAAAAATGATCAAACATGGACATGGATCAGACATAGATTTTGACTCAGGGGTCCATCTAAAAGATAATGGCCAAGATGGAGGATTCCATATAGTCAATGTTGTTCTTCACTGGTGCAAATTTGTAATGATGCCAAACCGAATGTTATCCAGTAAACCTGGGCCTTTCAGGGCCACACTGAATCTGAATTGCCTGGTTGACTGTACAGCTTGGAGAGAAGTTGTTGGTTTATGCAGTGGTGGAAAATAAGAGAGTATAAATTCTTATTTTCTACTGTAATTTTTCAGATTATGTGTTTTTGAGTATTTCAGTCCTATGCTTCTGCATGTTTCTTCTTCACTTGTGAAATATTGCACCTTTACTTTTAACAGCTAGCATTACTCTTTAGATTAAGTTAAGGTAAGGTTGCCATCACCTTTTCACCACTTAATAATGACCCAATAATATAATGATTTAATACAACAGTCAACAGGACTATGGATTTGACTGTGTATTCAGTGCTATAGACAGATTGATTTCGACAGTACTGTTGTTCAGCACCTAACCTTAGCATGTAGTATGGCATAAATAATGTTTGCTCTGTCTCTGCGTAGGATCTGTGAGACATGAAGGGGAGATCAATGTTTTACTGGTTGGCTGTGGAGATCCCCGTCATATTTTGAAGACTATTGCTGGTTTGCAGAATGAAGAAAGCCTTCATGTAAGCCTGTGTCTCTTGAACTGTCTTGTGAATAAATCCTCAGCAAATCGCATATTGGCATACTCCACTGTGACCTGAAGAACTTTCCTCTCTGCTCCACGACAGGTGTGGGTGATAGAAAATAGCATGGAAGTGGTGGCTAGACAACTGCTGCTCATCTACCTGGCACTGCTGCCTCAGGAAAGCATTGGACTTAATGGTGAGTGGGATTTTGTTAAATTTTTTGTTTAAAAGCGAGATGTGTACTAAACTCACAGGTCACATTGTGCTGGTTTTTATTCACAGAGAAGACAGAGATTTACTTGGAAGTGTTTGGGAACAGTCAGATCCGCAGTCAAACAGAGGAAATGCTGAGACGCGTAGCGTCACAGCTCTCTCTGTGTGTTACCGAAACAATGGAGACAGCAACGCATCCTTGTCTGAACACATCTCTTCTGAAGGTACAATAATCTGTTGAACAAGCATGTCCTGTGTTTCTTATGTTTGAACTTTTTCTGAAATCAAACTTTGAGGATTTGCTCATTCAAACCCATGTGAAACTAGACCTAGCATACAGTCCATAATGGATGAAATGGTGTTGTTTAAATCTCAACAAATTCAATTTTAATCCTAAAGTTCAAGGAGCGAGATGAGCTGGACAGAATATTCAAATTGTGGATCAGGCCTCAGTTTTCATCATCTTCGTCTGAGTCTGGTCGTATTCTCATGTCTAAAACCTGGGATTATCGGGTCAGGCAGCACCTTGGAACCCGCTATGACTCCAAGAAAGGCTGCTTTGACTGGGACCTCACAATGAAACTGCATGAGAAAGGGGTATTTGAAATAAACACTTTTTTGTTTGCCTATTAATATGCACTGCCAAAATGTGTTGAATATAGACTTTTGTCCACAGAGCTTGTAATTTGGAGGGTTATACAGTATGTGGTACTGTGATAGTAGGTCATTCTGTACTAATTCTCTGTCTGCAGTGTGGCGTCATCAACAAACAACAATATGTGCAGTGGAGGGAGCGGGGTTTGGCATTCGAAATGAGGGAAGGTGCCTATCAAATAACCAATCCAAGTCTGCTATCATTACGAGTGTTCAGCCAGGTGAGGGCTTGTTTTTGAGATGCTATACAATTCAGCAATAAAATAACACCTTGAAGGAACATGACGTTGTTTGTGTGTTTATAGAGAGGGAACAAAGTGGCTGTGAGGGGTTACTGGGGAGACATAGTATCCAGTCCTTATCTCTCTTTTGGCATTGAAACTGATGACAAGAGTTTACTGAAGAAACAGAATGGACAACACATCAAGGTAGAATATACTATTGTAATGCCATTGTTTAATTGATTATATGTTGTTTGACTATATCATTTGACTGACTGTCTTATGTTCTTTCCCACTTTCCTCACATCCACAGACAGCTCAGGATATATCCTTTGCAAATGTGCAGGCATTGTTCCAGTCCCTGTCCAGTAGACGGGGCTGCCCCTCTACTTCTGAGCCAGACACAGAGGGAGAGGAGCCATTATCACAGGCTGACCAAAAATCCATCACCATTAATGGTAATTAGCTATTAAAATCAGCAGACCCATGGTTGTAGATAACTGGCAATGTAGTGCAGGTTAGGACCAAACCAGAACAACGACTTCTAGTAGTTCAACCCATAGTGAAAAGGTTCAGAAAGGTTGATTTTGTTTATATTGCTCAGTGGGTTTTATTGCACATGTTGAGTTTTAAGTATAAATTAAATTGTGTACGACAGTTCACTTCCCATCCTTGTAAAGTCTGTTCTGATGCTCAACACACAAAAAACAGTGACTGTGTAGTGCTGAATTTTCTCAAATCTTCAGACTTGATGCATCTAAATGGGGTCTCTGTGACCTTCCTGCCTCTGGACTCACTTCACAAACTGCCAGAAAAACAGAAATACTCCCACTTCTTTAACAACATTTATTTCTCTGCCAGGTGAGAGATATTATTCCCTTAATTACTACAAACATCATTGTATTTGTATATAATGCTTATATTTTCTTAGATATAAATATCATACCTAAACCTGGAATTGTCTCCCTGCACCATTGAGTCACCTCGACTGCAGACTACTGATATGACTGCTGACCATGTTTCATTTCTGTGTTTTTGTTTCTTTCTATCTCGGCCTGTGCGGTAAAGCTGCGTGCACCAGTTGGGCCCGAAGATGAGACAGATTGCAGCACCAGACGCTGTGGTTGTCATGGAGCTGGCGAAGTGAGGGTTTTTATAGTAACAGGGCTTGTTACCATGGTGACAGTACAGTCACCAAGAGTGCAGTCACTCTGCTGTGTCATTTGTTTATGTATATCAGATATCTTGTGTAAGTTCAATGATAAGCGCTATTTTAGAAAGTTAATGACTGTGATTGGCATCTTTGTGTTTAAGCTGAATTTGTGTATCAATGTGTATCCCAGGTACATCTTGGATCTGAACAAAGAGCAAGAAGCAGGCTTTGCAAAGAAAGTGGTCAGCACCGCTCTAGAGGCTGGATTTGAACCCTGGCTTGAGGAGAAGAGTGATGACGTCCATGCTGTTTTTGTACCACAGAAGAAGTAAAAGTGGCACAGCGGATTACTCTGCTGTCGCTGTCACCATCGTTACATTCACACGATTAACAGATTGACAGTCAAGGTGACATTGTTTCACAGTGCAGACAGTTTACAAGATCTTATGCAGACAGAATTGATTTGTCCTTTACAAGAAAGTTTATCTGCTGATGAGTTCCAACTATGCAATGCTAGCGATTCATCATTATTTGGTTTTTAATTATTCTTCTGATAAATCTGTAATAGGGAAATTTTCCATGTTTGAAGTTTCAAGAATAACAGATAATCAGGTTTAATTTCCATTTTGGTTCACACTCCATTTTATTTATATGTGCATTTTAATAATTACAGATGTAATTGCAAGAGTATGTATAGTAATAAATGCCACACAAACATCTATCATAGCTCTCTTGAATGATGAACACTACAAAATTGCTGCAACAATCCTGAAAACAAGTTGAAGAATCTTGTTTCTTTGTGCTTCCTGTGTGAGTTCACTTCCAGCGTCCTCCAACCTTCCCCTTACCGTGGCCCTTTTTGCTGCATGAGACAAGGAAGACGTGTTATAAACAGATGCTGACAGAGATGACAACAAGCCTGACTGTCTCAGGATAAAAAGAGAAGTGCCACTTCTCTTTTTGCCCTAATACCTCATGTAAACATTTGAGATATAGGAAATAAAATAGCAAATATGTCAAGATATTGCAATGTTGTGTATGTGTGGGTGTGTGACTAAGCTGCATTTACATAGTCTATGCAGAGTAATTTCTCCACAGCGTTCTGTTTTTTCTTTTTGTAGTGTGTGTATGAGATAAGCAGATAGACTCACAATTTCTGGGCATGTTGGATTCTGTTCAGGAGAACATTTATCTGGAGAAAGACAATAATCATACACAGACTCTGATGACAGAAATTAGCCATTTTAAAAGTCTCATTTTGTATATTCTCAGCTAAATGGCTCACCTCATACTTCTGCCTCTTCATCTTCTCAGTTAGGTCAAATTTTTCTGACTCCAGCTGGTAGATCCATTCCCACATCTCTTTGGCTCTCTCTCTAAAACACATCAGCATGAACAACTTAAGATGAAAGAAACGCACACCTTATAAAATCATAGTAAGCGTGGCTAGCTAGTGTTTTTTGCGGAAGTTCTAAATGATATGTGCCAGGCTTACCCAGCTGGCCTTCCTACAACATGGTTCTGGTTTAAAATGTAAAAACATTCATTCAAAATTAACCCAAATCTATTGGCATGAAAAAAATCCCTCATAATGCCTCACTGTTTGATGAACCTTGGACTGACCTCAGTCCATCCTCTCTCAGATTTTCTATAGCCAGTGGCTTGCGCCTCTCTGCCAGAGTCTTCTTCTTGATTTCCCTCGCGGTTTGCTTTTTCCCTCGTCTCTGCTCTGCCTGCAGGAAACAAACACATTCCTTTCCAGGATGATCACACACACACAGGCTCTGCCTGTGATGTAGAGGCCTCACACTGGAGGTCGTACATGCACTCCACAACCTTGTTATATACAGTGACACACCTGTCCACAGATATATTATTCTGACCTTGGCAAGAAACCCTCCAAAGTGAGCGCCCATGTTAGAGAGCACCTTCTTCTTCTTGGCCTCATCATCTGCCCTCTTCTTTGCCTCTTCATCCTCTTTCCTCTGTCTTTCCTCCTGAGGAAGTCATCTTCAGATGATTACTGCTGTTTTCCTGTACTTAAATTGCTCTTTTATAGTGTGAAGGGTCCAAATATTGGGATCACAGCTGATTATTGACATGCATTGATTAAACATCAAACATCCAATGTCATGATGTTAAACATTAATTACAGCAATCCGTGTCTGTCTGTCTCTCTCCTTTTCAGCCCTCACTCTCTGCTGCTCAGCTCTCTCTGCCCGCCGGCTCTCCTACGGTGGAAAAAGACACATCAACTAGACACCCACACACTCTCTTAACGTTTTGAATAATCACTGCATCCTTGAAAATCTAACTTGCAGATAAACAAATGAAAACAGTTTGAGAAAAGGCATACAATCCTTTCTTTGAGTCCTATCAGCTCCTGTTCTTCTTTCTTCCTCTGCTCAAAGTGGACATCAATCAGAGTCTGCAGCTCCAGAAGATCTTTTTCCATCCTTTTCCTGTGGATATCCTGAAGAACCGGTGGATACACACATAGATATTATTTAATACTGTTTCAGTTCTGTAATCTGCGAAAACAGCGATCTCAGGGGAACCTACATCAAAGTCAACCCTCTCCCCCTCAGGGATTTTAGGGGCAGCAAGCTGTGTAACCAGTGACCTGTAAAATAAAACAAAGGCATATCAATAAAGATTTTTTTAAACTGATCAGTTTATTGTTTTTTGCAGTACATTTTGTGGAAAAATCTCACAATATTTTTGTCATATTTAGTGTTTCCATCTATTCTTACTTGTATTTGGGCCGCTCTTCTTAAATATGACAGTGAGGACAGCAACAAAAAAACAAACAATTTATGTTTTATAAACCACAGTAAGATGAAAAAACACAAAATAATAATAATCCAAGTTGAACTCTAATATGCATGGCAAGAAGCAAATTTGAATTATTTATTAAAATTACAAAACCCTCCGTTCATGGCCACTGATCATATGTTCAGTGACTTGGTACTTTCCTATAAAAAAGGAAACAGTCAGTTCTTTGTTTTACCACACTACTGATAATGGATATAGTGCACCCACAAACACATAACCAAATGTCACATGTGAACACTAAATGGGCACCATGTAAATCTACATCTTTGTCCTGGATTTTCCCTCTCGATGACAGGTTGCCATTGTAGCTTGTACAAACAACACAGTTCATCATCAGAGTCTCACCTCCCTCCTCCTGCTCTTCATCTTCCTCTGCGGAAAGAAAGAGTGGGTGAGTTGATTGAAACGATGCTACATTTATTAAATGAATGAATGGATTTCCTTACCGTCCTGATGCCCCCTAAATGAAAAAAAATTGAAAGGATACGTCAGATGCTATAAAGCAGAGGTGTTATGACTGTTGAAACATTTTTAAATGAGAAATAACAATTTAACTTGCAGGATTGACTCACCCGTGATCTTCTAAATCAGACATGGTGTCTCTAGAGAGAGAAAATCATGAATAATAAAAAAAAAAAAAGTTGTTTCTGCAATTTTAAAAATCAGGCTTTCAGCAGCGCGTACAGACCAGGCACAGCTGTGATGTGTTGATGGAGTTAGCCCGAAACTATGAAACAGGAGTTAGATCAACTTGCTCAATTATCTAACTTTTGAAAGAATAAATGCAACCCTCTTAATCATGTTACTTCATACACTGAGGAGCCACAGCCTTATTTGGCCTGGTTTGACCTATAGCTTACAGTAGCTAATATTAGCTAACTTTAGATAGTGATATTACTGTCATTTCTGGATCAGCAACTATTTAACTGAATCTTTATAGTCATTTAAATAACATATAAACTTTTTTTTTTTTTAATCATAACCTAGTGTGAAGCGACCACCAGAGACGCCAGTGTTTTGATTCAAAGAGTGAGATTAAGGGAAAGGCCATTTGAGGTTAATGATCTAGGAATAGAAGAGGCCAGAGGGGCACTTTTGGCTGGAGCAGTGTCCTGTTACCCAGGATAAGAACGATGTATCAGCTGGTCGATCCATCTTGTGTAATTTGATTTACAAGAGAGAATGTGGGATGGAGAGATTAAGCCTGTCGGCTAGCTGCTATTAACACCAGCCAAGTCCTCTATTATCGTTTGAGCGATCCACATCCTCGACTGAAGGAATATCCAATGTATGTGGAGCTCCATAAATATTTTAGCAGTTCTTACAATTACTTCAACTTCAACTTCAACAGTTTTTTTTAATATGTATTTGAGTGTAAAGTATTGCAGAAGTTAGAGTATTGTACTATTACAATACAGAGTAAAAACCACCTGCTGTTAAACTGAACTTATGGGACACACAGGCATTAAACCACATTTAAAACACAATTATTAATGAAAAAACTGGACCAAGACATCCAGACCAAGACCGGCTGTCTTGTCTTTGAGTGTTTTAACATGGTAGGTCAAGGCATGGGGCTGTGTGAGTGTCTCAGATCCCCTCATAGTTAATTTTTAGCCAAGACCTCAGAGCATGAGCACGTGAATCTGTATAAACACAGACGCATGGACAAGAGGCAGATGAGGGATTCGGAGAGGAATTTCATCGCATCGCCTCACTGTTGAATGTTTCTGGCCAAACTGGCTGACAGAGAGTTACACTCAGCAGGACACACAGAAAGAGAGGCCAAGGTCACTAAGAATAACTCGTCCTACGAGAGCATTTCTAATTCATGAATTATGATACATCTTCCTCAGCACCTGTTACATCCTGTTGTGATTTGATTAAGACTGAAATTATTTTAATTTACTGAAAGTCTCCTAAAGTGCTGGATAGGCTTTTGTAGACATCTCATCTAATAAATTAAAGACATTTTTTGTCTGGTGCCATAAGAACATAAAATATATTTCATCTGTGACATTACACAAAGAAAAAAAAAGTACCACTGCCTAATAGTATTGATACAATAAAATCTAGTCTAATTCATGATCATTTTGGATGTTTTATAGCATTGTTAATTTAATCATCCATACATTCTCTACTCTTATTTTGGGGCCATTTACCAAGCATCTGAAATAACAACAACTTACAACTTGGTATAAATTGGGAGTGTTTTTCTTCCCTGAAGCCACATAATTAACCTTTATTTCTGTTTTTGTCTCTACCAAAAAAATATCTGGCTCTTTACCCTCTAATTGCTAAATGTGCTACGTTCACTAACTTCGAGAAAACAGTAAATGTGTATCTATATAATAATGTATACATTAAAACCAGGATAATCCAAACAATGAGCTGAAAGACGCTACACTGGTAGATGCATTACATTAATTCATCACTATGAGATGGCCTTTTTGAGCTTACTCAAAGTCCTCTATCATGATTTAATAAAAACAATTTCTTACAATAGTAATATGAGTTTTAGGCAAATATATCTAACAACAGTGAAATTGGATGTTCAAGGCAAGGCAAGGCAAGGCAAGGCAAGGCAAGGCAATTTTATTTGTATAGCCCATTTTTACAAACAGTTTGTCTCAAAGGGCTTTACATAGCATCATAACAACATCCTCTGCCCTTAGACCCTCACATCGACTGAGGAAAAACTCAAAACAAAAACCCTTTTAACAGGGAAAAAAAGAGAAACCTCATGGTGAGCAACAGAGGAGGGATCCCTCACCCAGGATGGGCAGACGTGCAATAGATGTTGTATACAGTCCATAAACATTGCTATGTAATCAAATCCAACATTCTCATTAGAAATTGTGGAGCAACATCTCGATTACAGTGCTACATGCTATTTTGATGGGTGCAACTTTTTTTTTGATTGACTGTAAATATGTCAGAAAGACAAACTACTGCTTATAGATGGTCACATATCACAGAACTGTACATGAGGAAACACCCTGGCTTAGGAAAACATGAAAAGTCAAAGCACATACCTGCAGAGGAAAAGAGAAAGATGTTCACTGATGATGAAAAGAAGAAGACTAACAACTAGAGGGGGGATCAAACTTTATATAAGTGGTTAGGTGTGTGTGTGAAGGGAGGGGGGGTATGGTTTAGAAAAGAGGGACAGGGACTATATGTGGATTATTGGTGGCTTTTGGGAGCATAAGATGAAGTCTGACAGGCAGGATAATGACAAAGGGTTCATTTGTGACCTCAGAGCTGAAATAAGAGACAGGGAGACAGGTGGCAGAAGAGAAACAGGACCATTTCTGTCAGGATAAAAAAGTGAAGCAAGGGGATCCTGTTTATGCTCCAGGATGGGAGGCTCTGAATGTCACTGCTTTTTTTTTATCATGACAAAAACATTAAACCATGAAAAGTGAATAAAAAAAGAGGACACTAACATCTGTGCTGTTCAGGATATTCCACTTTTTTTTTTTAAACAAATTGTGAATAAATGACAATTAACAAACTAAGATAAAACCTCACACCCTTGTTCTGGGTGATCTGTCAACATATAAGGTAACAATAGGTGTGTCAACATACAGTAGCTGCATAACTGCACAAACCCATTGGAAATATTTTGTGTAATGCAAATATTTCCCTGCAAGACTCAAATGCAGAACAGAATCCCAAATACAATTGGCCTTTGAAGCACAACATATGTAAAGAGGGAGACAAAGAAAGAGTTCATTTGAAACCTGAGGAGAAAACCTCTGTGCATCAGGTAAGAAAAATAATTCAGACATTTATAATTACCGTCCAAAAAAAGATTTTGTTTAATATTATTATTATTATTTGGAATTTTAACCTTTATTTTCACTAATTTGATAAATCAGATAATATAATGTATTTTGATATACATTAAAAATATTCACCCCAAGACACTGAAGTGAAGCATAATTTTTTGAGTCTTTGTTTTTTTTAATCTTTTTTAAACACTTTTAATATGATACTCTAAAATAACTATAACTAAAATGAATTCAATTTACCTAATGAGCATTATATGTGAGACATGGACCTTTTTCATCAGCATAACTGCATAGGAAAAACAACTCTTTTTATTACTATTTAACATTTATCCTATTATATCTTAGACAAAATGTCCATTCTGGTGATTCTTCTGCTCTCTTCAGGTAGGTGCATTGACATAAAATGATCAAATAATTATGTGAAATTAAAATACACCGTTATACCAATAACGCCTGTGTTAGTCGATGTTTTGCTGGTTGTCCTATAGGTTTTGTCACTTTGTGTTCACACATTCATCGTGAGTATTTCCTGATATATGAGGCTAAGAGTTGGGATGAAGCCCAGGGTTATTGCAGAGAGAACTACACGGACCTTGCCACTATTGGCAGCTATGATGACCTGAAGAGGCTGACGACCATGTCAGCAGCCAGTGGAGTGACAACAGGGATCTGGATTGGTCTGACAAATCACAAAAAATTATTGTGGCTGTGGTCTGTGGAAGACACTAGGATGAGTCACAGATTACCTAAATATGCTAACTGGACCAGTTCTATAAGATCCTATAAGGTAAACCACTGTGGAGGCATTAGGGCTGATGGCGGATGGCAGAGTGTATCTTGTGACACACTACTTCCTTTTGTCTGTCAAGAAGGTAAGTAAGAGTGTTTTCATTTAATTAGTGTTTCAAAGTAGATGAGTCAAAGTATCCACAGACTTATAGCTCACCTGCAGCTGGTGTTGATTTTTTTTAATGTTTATTTCTGCGAGGAAGCTGAAAAACAACAGTTTTCCAAAACTATTTCTTTGAACATCAGAGCTACTTGAGAGAATGAGAATGTGGCTGCATGGATGCTAATGTCGGTTAAGTGCAGTTTGTCATATCTGAACAACTGATGGATTCCTATGAAATTTGGAAAAGATATGCATGTTCCCATGGGACAACCTGTAATAGCTTTGGTGATGCCCTGATTTTTCATATTTCGCCATCATTGAATCATTGTAACTGTCAAATACTGTGGGTTATGAAGCCAAATCATATCATGGCAGATGTTACTGCTAACATCCACATGTCATGAAATGACATCTTGGGAGAAAGGTTACAAAATGGGGACATGGAGTTCAGAGAGGTCCTTGTGGAAGATGTTATCAAATTGCATTATGAGGGTTGTAGGACTCACAGTATTGTTGGAGCTTGATCCGAACTAGGGATGAAAAGTAAAGAATATCTTGGCTATCTATACTTATGTTTTGTTGAGTTTCCCAACTTTATGAGAAGGCAACACATAATCACTGGAGTATCTCTTAAATGCACATTTAAGCATTTGAGCAGTTCCATTGTCTCTAATCTTTATGTTTTGAAATATTCACAGAACAATCCGGTGGGATGCATCTTGTTCATCAAAATAAGACCTGGAGAGAAGCCCGAGAGTACTGTCGACAGGACAATAGGAGCTTGGCCATTTTGAGGAGCCAAACGGAGAATCAGGCAGCACAACAATTAGTTAATGCTGGAGGGTCATTTGTGAGTTTGAGCTGGATCGGTTTGTTCACAGATTACTGGAAATGGTCGAACAACAGTGACAGTTCCTTCAGACACTGGGAAGTGACAGAGCCAAAACATTATAAAGGCTGCGTTGTGTATAATCCCTCATCCAGGCAATGGGCCGTGAAAAAATGTACCATCAACCATCCCTTCTACTGCTATACTGGTAAATATGTGATATGTTTCAATCTGGTTATACCACATTATGTCATTCTTAACAACTGGTTTAAGAAAACTGAGCATCTATGACCCAATATTGCATTATTGCTCTGACCACAGAGAAGACAACAAAAAAAATTGTGAGGGTGGAAATGAAATCAAATTCACTCTTAAACTTCAGTGATGTTGCTGTGACTGACGCTATTCTAAGCCAAGTAAGTTTCTGTATATTTTAAAATTCAGGTGCATTCATTTTGCCTTTTTAAAGACTGATATTGTCAAACCACATTGTCTCCATAGCTCCAAAAAGTAAACCATCAGGGGCTCTGGCTTGAGTGGAGAGTCACGCCAGACGGGAAGATTTTCCAGAAAAAGAAGAAAGGAAATTAAAGACAGTCCCTCTTATAATGTAACATAAGATTAAACTTGCCGTGTCAAACACGGCAATCCATTGAATGCTAAACGTCTGTATGTGCACTTAAGCTGTTAATATTAAAAATACTTCATCATCATTATAGATATAGCAAGAATCATTTGGGGGCGTTTTAATCTATTAAAAATGAAAAAGCACATTCAATTTGAAGGGCTGCCTATCAAAGGCTTTCTGATGCATTTGACACATAATACTTACTCCTTAAGTTTCTGTATTCTTATACTCTCTTTTAGGTTTTATATGTTATCTTATTTCTTGTCATGTATTAATAGTAGATTGGCTGTTGTTTCCATTTGTCTGTTCCTGCAATCTGCCCATTGTTATTACTGCAATGCTAAAATTGTGGAGTACGATTTTAAGGCAACAGAAAAAGACAGTTGAGGCCTCATTTTCTTTAAGAATGACTTTATGTTCCCTTGTAATATTGCAATAAAAAAGGCTGACAATAGCTGACCTGGACTGAAAACAAAAAAAGAGAATGACAGGAATCTGCATCACTGGTAACACACCATCGTTTAAATTAGATGGCTTGACTACAAAAATGTCACTTAACGTGTAACTCACATCTGACCTGCAGCACTGCTTGAGACTGGATAACACACATGTTCATAAATATAGCTTGCATTGTTATGGCGCTTGTTTAATAACACAGTGAAGAAAAACGAAAAATTCAAAACAGATTTATAGATGGCAGTGAAATAACTGGCGTTCATTACAGTCCAGTTTTTACCCGGACAACTTCAAAATGTCTACTGACCACAGAAAGAAAAACTGATCATTAGCTGTATGTACACCGTGGTCTTGCTTGAAAAAACAAGTTATTTCATGGGTGAGTGAGAATCAAAGAGTAATGTCAACCGATGAATTTACATGTTCTGTTAACATGTCATGTCACAGCATGTATAAACAACCTGGCACTCTCAGCAGATTATTACAATCATGTATGTAAAAAGCAGATTTATACATAATGAGTAAACACTGAGAAGTCACAGACTTCCAAGTTTTTAAAATACCTGTTCCCACTGTTACAACAATGTTGCATTCAGATAAAAACTGAAGTCACCTCAACAGTCCTGCATGTTTTCTCTAACACACTAATGCTCCAAGACTCAAGCTGTATCACACACGTTTCAAACAAACCCAACAACAGACAATTAGTGGCACAAAACATGGCATACTTAATGGTGTCAAAACATACTGCATTTGTATGAAATTCCTCCCTGCAATAAGGTGACGTTAGGATTTCCACCCTAACTCTGAGTGGTGCAATTCACAAGGCCTTTTTTTATAAAAATCAAACCATATCACAATAATTACTTTTTCATTTTGGGTTCATGGTTATATCGCAATGTTTCAAGTGTTCAAACTAAACGAAACCAATCGCCATTCTTGATCTTTAATTCTATGAACCTTTTCTCTCTTCACGCACTTGTCACGCAGCCAATATAAACACACAAATACAGATGCATATCAATAAAAACAACACCTCCATCATACCATATCATCTCACTGGCTATAAAATTCTCCCAATGCACGAGGAAAAAAAACATACCTTTCCTTTCCTTTCACATATTTTTCTTGTACACCTTTTTCTGCTCCCCATCCCCACCCTCGTCCCGCCAAGTAACCATTTACAGGTCTTTCTTGACTTCGGGACGACTCTCTTCTGTTTTGTTGGGCTCTCTTTGTTTGGGGCTCAGCAGCTCTATCAGGTCGTGCAGGGCTTGTCTGATCTGAGCACCAAACCTATGGGCATCCTTAAAGAGACACAAAATAAAGAATGAGGAGGTTATTGGTTATCACATCTCCAATAGGTCTGGCTGTAATGCTTTTCATAGGTTTCATTTTTAAATCATAACGCCACTTTCCTCTGTTTCATAAGTAACACACGTCATGTGCTTTGAAGCACACACACATTGATTCCTATAATAAATACACAGGTGTTCCTGACCCAAGACCCCAGAAAGTTTATTTTGATCTTGTTCCCTATGCAACATAAAATTATTACTTTGTTTTAACTTACAGTGTCTGGACAGGAGTGCTTGCACGAAATGTGGAAGTTAATCAGGTTGTCTCCCACAATGCAATAGGACACCCCATAGCCATCATCAGCCACCTGAAATACATATGCACAATATTTACACTCATGAATGCTCTATGAGAACCACAACACAGAGCTACTTCCATAAAAAGTTAGTCAAGTTAAGGGCTGTTTCCATGACGAAGAAAGATTTAAGAGTGTCCACTGGTGTAAAAGTTGTTGTAAGATGTAGTGAAAGTGTAATTACATGCAACCGTAGTAAAATTAGATAGTAAGATTACACTGACCGGACCAAAGCCCCCTCCACAGGAGATGTACTCTGGGTGGTTGACCAGGTCAAACAGCTCCACCTGCTGGACTGGAGTTTGACTGGTGGACAGCCGCCAGGGCTCAGACAACACCTGAGACACCCACAAGAAACCAATGCATCAATGTTGAAGTCACTGGTGCACTGGCTTGATTAAAGACAATACTCCTGCTGAACTGGACTGATATGATTAATCCAGTTAAAGGGGCAAAGGAATGAAATAAACCTCTTTCAAGAACGGTGACTCCACTCCGAGGTATTTGGAAACGACGTAGAGGCAAAAGAGATGTCTGTCGATGCCAGCGCCAGTCATAGCCATGCGGTATAGATATTGGTGCTTTTCTAACGCTCCACGGAACAAACGCCTGCACACATCTGTTGTCTGGTAGAGAATGGCATGAGTGACTTGGTTGCTTGGCGTAGCACACATTAAAAATAGACACTGAATGATTTATATGATGATTACACGTTGACAATCAGTCAAAAATGATGAAACTTAAAAGACAGTGTCCTTTGTCTCACCTCTCCACCCTCCAGCGCTCGGACGAAGGCACTGCTCTCATTGGTACAGGAGCGAACAGTCTCAGTCCTGCCCTCCCTGAACAAACGGGTCATAGAGGCTTCGTACGTCAGACAGAACATCCTCCGGTTCTGGAATACAAAACAAAAACTCACATAAAACAAAATACTGATGGCCCCGAAGCCATTTTACAAATGTCCCAAATTTTAAATTTAACATGGTCAGATTTTCTTCCCGTTCACCTGAAACATGTGCAGTCTTTGCACACAAGCACTGTTTTTGTTGTGTGCTGTTGTATATTTGATTTAGAATTGAAAGAGAGGGGTTAAAAAGCTGACTTTGAGCTTCAGGGTTACACCATCCATACAGCATGGACAGTGCAGGAAGAGTAGCCCTATTCAAACAGAGTCTCCCTAATTCTTGATCAGGTGGAGTTGGACAGTGATAGGGTCAGCATTTTACCTTTGCTGCCTGTTTTCAGATCTCATGTGCTGAAGTACAGGCAAAACAAAAGACTGCTCTCGTGTTGATCATGTACAGTAAGTGTATGTTTATATGTGTGCTCTACTTCAGAGAAAGGTTACCCTGTAGTACGCCAGCTGAAGAGCCATTTGAATGAAGGCATCTGGACTGACTCGACACTTCTTGATCTTTCCTTTGCCAAAGTCTCTGAAGGAGAAAACATGGAAGTCCACGTCATCGGCCAGGGCCTGGGCCACTGTCAGGGACTGCAAGATCTGCTCCTCACACTGAGAGAGACACACACAAACAGTTCATACCTAGCAGAACTGAGATACCTATAACATTGTACTCTGGTTGTACAAAAAATAAACAATATATCTACATTGTTTCAAATAATGAGTCAGCTTTGTTGCAAAAAGAGCAGAAAAAACCAGTTCTTCGGCCAAAGGAGAAAAGATTTAAGGGTAATGTGTGAATGGATAACTAACTTCTGGAGGGATTTCCCAGTTCAGCTTCTGTGGTCGTGGTAGTGATGAGTCAACATCTCCTTTGCAGTGACCCTCTGCATTGTAACCCAGCTGGAAACTGTCAGTGGCCAGGGTGTACTGAAAACATCACAACGATTCAAAGTGACAACCTTATCAGGGTCAGATGGCAACAGTGTGCAACCTGCTTTACTTTAATTTTCCTTACCTCCCATAAGTGAGCTAGCACTGGTGCATCAGCCCACGAGTGCTCTGCATTTATACCATTCTTTCCATTCTTGTAGTAAACAACCGAGAAGGACTTGTCAAACCACCTGCATGAAAACAAAGATAATGATCAAACGCTGACCTAACCTGCAACTTAACAACATAATAGGAAAAAGTAGTGATCATTTTAGTGTAAAACTACCTGTCATAACATTTCCCATGCAACAAGGACTTGGCATAACAATCTAAACTGGCTGCAGGGTCATCACCCATCATGCCCTGTTCATCATCATCCAGGGTCACGAAAAAGGCAGCTTTCTCAATGCAGTCCAGAGAGCGCTTATTGACTCCACTGCTGAAATACTTCTTCCTGGCGTTAGCCCATGGAATTCTGGGAAACATTTCAGGAAAAAAAATCTCATGACATTACATTAAGGATGTTGTGTGTTGTTCGGTACATGTCATTTAGAGGCTGTAGGCTTGTTGAGCTGACCTGTCTCCAGCAGTCAGGGCCCCAAGTTTGGCCTCTCCTTTGGAAGGAGGTGAAGAGTCATCGAGGATCCTCTGAATCTGGAATTCAATCTCTCTAGGCGACAGTAGTCTGCCTGCCTGGTACACCCGCAGACGGAAGTAGCGACCCCTATGGTACACCACTATGTAATCACTGTCCTGCCAATGTTGCACAGTGTCTTTGGATATAAAAAGAAAGAGGGAAAAACCAGATGGCCAAGTAAAAATTTTGTTATTGAGTCACAGGCACAAATTTCTGAAATTTATGGTAGATGGTGGTGAGGTGCTAACTAAGACCATGTAATGGAAACACAATTATACTACAGATGATACATTTAGGTGCTGCTTACTGCTTAGGTTTATTCAGACCTTCAGTATTTTGTCTGTCCTACTGGCATGGATTTGTCTCACGTGTCTTATCTAGAGCTATGCATTTTTTTAATAAAATATTTTGGTTGAGATTCAATGGTAACTGCTTCTGCATGTCCTTGTGACAATAAATTGGTAAAATATATGTGATAAAACATTTTGAATAAACAATTTCTTAAACTAAAATCTCAGTTCTTTATTCATACCTTTGTAATATTATGTCAACAGAAGGCTGCCTGCTTACGCATCAGAATCAGTGAACCAGCAATAGTCACTCATTCACTGCAACAGAAGTGCCCTTGAGTGTGGTACTTAAGCCTCAACTTGCTGCAGTAAAGTTACTCACCGGTCATATACATAAAAACTATATTTGCACTGGGGAACTCTGAGGTAATATATGTTTAAATATAAAAAACATGGGAAAACAAGAATGCGCCTTTACCGCTTTCCACAAACTTTACAACAAACAACAATCAATTTTATATTGACCTAGCCTACCTCGTGCAACAAGGAAGACTGAGATGACTCTAAACTGATAGCTTACAGCCTATTTAGCAAATAGAGGGATGAAAACAGACTGTACGAGACAACTATGAGTTAAAATCATGCTGTGATACTGAAAGCAAGGAAAGCACTTTGTGTTTCTTTTCATTGTGTTGTAGGAAATGAAATGATTGGTAGGGTGATCATTACCACAATGGACATTTACTGTATATGAAACAAGGATGTATCTAATGTTAAATGATTTATTAAACACAGTAACAATGTTAAACACATTTCTATTGTTATCATACTGGTTTGCACATTCATGGATCTAAAAGTGGGATTGGGCCAGTTGTGTAAAAATATAAATACTACCTGTTAGTGTTCCAGGGATTCGACAAGTGTCAAACATCCTCTCAAACTGATAGGAACAGCAAGGAACTGCAGACCTCAACAACCACTGAGCATGACAAAGGATGGGCCAGTACAAGGGCAAAGGATGGGTGAGCAAGAGAGAAAAGAAATGATTGGGAAAAATAAACAAAGGAATGTTAGGATGAAAGAAAAATAAACCAGGGAGAGGAAAGAAAAGGGAAAATAAAAATGTGTGGGCAGAAGAAAATAGATATTAGTTAGAGACAGAACCTTCTCAGAAACCCAGACAAACCTGAGACAAGACCAGAGGGCCAGTTGAGACAGATGAGAGATGACAGGATGAGCTGTACAGCAGACATATTCTGACTCAGTGAATCACAGACACCTTGCTTCAGTAGACCAAACACACTCATGCATACACTCGTGCTGTCTTTTACACAATTTTATATCCCACGCTCAAACTCCAGAGGGTCCAGACACCTCCAGTATGCCTCATCATCTCTGAAGCACTGATGTGTTAGGTCACTCGTTATGAAGCTGGTGTATCCTCCTCCTTGAAAGTTAACTGCTGCTGCTATGTACAGACAATATCATGTCTCATACATCAGCACTGCGAGGAACATCATGTGGTCACAGTGTGTGTCTATGTGTGTGTACATGTCAGTCTGTTTACCGGTCTCCTCTCCAGGAGTGCGTGTGGTGTTGAATATCCTCTCACACTGAGCTGCACACAGAGGAATGACAGTGCCTGGTATACGACTCTGGGAAACAGAGGAAAAGACGAAGGCAAAGGCATAGGGAGAGGAACATGGGACAGCAGTGGAAAACGTAGAGTCAAGCAAAAAGGAGATTTTTTTTTTTTTTAAAGAATGAGAGGAAAAATAAGGAGACAGTCAAAGAGAAATCAAGGGAGCAAAGGAGAGATTGAAAAGGGTACAAAAGGGATGAGAAATGAGTGCGTATGAACATGAGGGAAATGTGTTTACTAAATCAATGAAAGATGCACTAGTATAAAGAATCAAGACATACAAACACTGATGGATGGATCTTACTCACACAGTCAAAACACAATCAAAATTCTGCAGCCCCACATAGAAATATCCCAATGTCTCAAAATCTGATTAACAAACCCTCTGTTGCCATGGCAAAGAGACATGAACAATGAATGCCTCTATGTATATGGAGCAACTAGGGAAGACTGGTTGCTGAACTCACAGGTTTAATCTCTTCTTTGTTGAGTTTGCGACGGTACAGGAAAAATGCGTGAATGCTGTTGCCTGCTCTGGCTGCCTGTATGGGTGTGGGTGTCACATACAAGAAGTCCTGGGGAGAGAACAAGCAGATAAGAGGAAATCAGGTGGAGGATAAGCAAATAGTATTGAATCAAGAGATCGTTATCTATATATATGATATAATATATATACACACTATGAAGAATAATTGCAGTTGATAGCAGGGAATTGTGGTTAACTGTCTTAACAAAGAGCAACATGCAATTAGATCCATTATTTTTCCTCCCATGCCAAACATAATAATATCATCTGTAAGACCCAGGCATATCATGTATATCCAATATATCAGCTCAAAGATAAAACTATGCTATGTGGACAGGAGATTTCTAAAGAGGATATAAATACAGAGAGATTGTCATACCATGCCATAGTAGTTACTGTTGACCATGATTGGACTTCGTCCCCTTAAGTAGACGTATTCCTCCCACCAGTCACTAACCTAGAACACACAAAAAAAACCACATTGCAGTTATTTGCCTCTGCCACTCAGACTAACTTCAGGTTACATCCCTGTTTATCAAAAACAAACGTTTTGCATGTAAAATTTGTCATTTCCAATTGCTCCGAGTTATGGCTAAAAACTCATTTTGTGCAGTTACAGTTAGTTGACCGTTAACCAACTAATCATTCATCTTTGATTCCAGTTAAACACATGTACCAAATAGGTGGTACAGTGTTACTGACATATTGTGTTCAGAAAAAATGGGACAGGCTGTGTAAATTACTTTAAGCCTCGTTCTGATTGGTTTATTTGTAACCAACTGATTGGTCAGTTTGCAGCACATTCTGATTGTCCAGTTTCTAGCTGCTTTATGATTGGTTGGGTTGTAGCCACATTCTGACAAACCAATCAGAATATCAGAATAGAGCTGTGAACCAACTAACCAGTCAATATATGGCTACAAATCAACCAACCGTTTTTTTTTTTACCAATTTACCAATTAGTATAAGGCTACCAAGCAACCAATAAGAGTGAGCCTACCACCCAACTGTTGTAGCACAGCTACAAATCAATCAATTAAAATAGGGCTACAAACTATCAGTGTGACTTCGACCTTTAACCACCAAAATCTAATCAGCTTCAAAGATATCGCATTAGCAAGAATTGGATGAATGGACAACCAGAATACACGTGTACTTGCAACAACCCGAGCCGGGTGAATAAAAATCTTGGTGAGAAAACTAATATTGCAGCCAACATCACTTGCATATTCAGAAAGGATGAATAATTCAAACCACAGAATCTCACAAAGATCTGCATTGTTAATGGAATTTTAAATGTCCTTTTGACTGCTTTGCATTTGATGTTTAGGTGATGTTTGAAGTGGCCAGGCTTTACTAGAGTACTGCTAGTAGGTCAGCCACTTACATAGTTGGATGCCCAGAGAGCTTTGAGTTTGAGATACCACTGCAGACGGTTACCAAGGCTGCTCTCAAACTCTGCAGATAGCTTGGTCATACGTTCATACTGCGCATCATCCATCATTGGACGCACGGATTCCAAGTACTAAAACAGAGACATTTGCTTATTAAACTGCAACTGAATAACAAAAACATTATACAGAAATAAAGTTACCAACAGAATAACAGTTCTAATTCTGCTGATTTAATGCCAAAGCTCTTCTCCATTCAAATATATAAAAGTAGATATCTTGCATTTTTATTTGCTTCTTGCTTGCAGCCAGATCACACAAAGGAAAAGCAGAAAATTATGAATGCGAGAAAGTGATACATATTTTTTACGACCAGTGACAGCCATGTTATCATTTCCTCTGCTTCACGTGACCACTCACCCTCTTGACTGTGTCCTTGATCGTGGGTAGAGGCAGGTTTGGCAGCGAGCCCTGGTAGCTATAAAGTAGAGGCTTTCTGCCAGAAAAGATCCGCACCAGCGCCTGACACACACAAGCACATACACACTCAAATACTTAAATGAGGACAAAATGTCTGTTTTAATTTTCTCATCAAGTAGTTTTTTAGACTAGCATGAAACATAAAAACTAAGAAAAAACTCATATGACACAGTAAGAAACAAATGTGTTGATCTTTAGATTACATGACACTACTACTAAAAGTACGTAGCCTATTAATTTGGACACCAAAAAGTCACAGAAGTGAGCAACAGCGAAAGGTGTGGTCAAAAAGTGTGAACACTGACCACCCAGACTTTGGTGGTGTTGGACATCTTGCCATGTTGCTCAAACATCCAGCGGTGGTAGGAGAGGAGCTGCTTGAGACACAGCCGCATGGTGAAGATGAGCAAGAGCCATAGCATGGTGCTAAAGAGCACTGCTGATACCACTGCCTGGCACTGAGTACTCATTGACTGGCTGTGAATGGAAGGAGAAAGTAGACAGATGGATAAAGGGGACAGGGAGAAAGAACATTGAGTGTAATACATGACAGAATTTATAGAAAAACAAACTGAAGGGAGACACCCTAACCCTAACCCAGGAGTAGAGAAACCACTCATAAGGATGAATGTGAGAAGAAAGAACATTTTATGTTATTTAGAAGAGCTAGGTGTTCCACGATGTAAATATGAAGCTTGAAAATGAAAAGGAACCAGAGGGGAGCAAATTCTAAACACAGACAAAATAGATATTACAGAGAACTATGAAAAAGGAAGAATGGGAAGGGGTGAGGACAATGTAACCACACTTGATATGTCATATATATACTGTGCACAGAACTCTGCGTCACATCATGTATAATCAGGGAACATTTCCTGGAGTCAGGTAAATCACAAGATTTATCATTAACTTCAATAATTTCATTGAGTCATGAGATGTGTTACCTGACTGGCAGGTGCTCCTGTATCTTGGCTATGAGGCCCATGGAGGGGTCGGAGCGAGTGTACATAGTAGCCAGGATCGCTATGACCACAAAAAGCCAGGAGGAAGGGCTAGCAGGATATACCCCCGTTATCACACTGTTCTGTTAATGTCAAAGGAGAAAGATTGACTTGAAATCCCACTCTTCCTGTTTAGACATAGACATAGACACTGATAATTCAGCTGGATGATTGGATTAAGGTAATAACTGTCACATTAATGCCTTATTCTGATTCTTAACTGTTTTTAGCACAGTGTCAGACATTAACCTGATTTACACAACAAATTACTGGTAATTAACTGTTTATTTAAGGCTCATTAACACTGGTTCTAAAAATGAATGATGATCGTGAGAATCGAAGAAAGACATGAGACACGATGCCCACACACAAACAATGTGTCATAATATGTGGCATCCATTATTGATTGATAATGAAGTCCACACATTATGACAACAAAGATCTCACACAGCCAGCACTCTTCTTTTTAGGTAGTTTAAACAAAACAAAAATCTAAAACAACATTTCATTAAGAATTCAATTAAGAATATGAATATATATATATATATGATATAAAAGGAGAGCAATTAAAACCACATAGTTAAAAGATTACAACTAAAACAATTAATGAAAATAATGAAAAAATCTAAACTCTTGCATTTGGCCAGTCAGTGTTTCAATGACGTGAATTGTCAAGTGCCTTCGAAATGTTTATTTGTGTTTGCATGTTATTTGTAAGGTACAGAGAAACTAAAAAATTATTTTCCTAGGTTAGTTTTAAAGGTAAATATAAAGGTCTGTGCATTTTGCACTCACCGCCTACAGACTAGAAAAGCAACAAACCTGAAAAATAAGTAGAATGAGTAGATAACGAACAAAATTATTACACCCACAATACAATATAGACACACCAACAGAAAAGCATGTTTGAAGGACTCTTCAACATTGAGCTGTGATACAGATGCAAGTGCTGACACGCTGAAAGGCAGAAAAGCAGTAATAACTAGAATTACTGTCTTTGGTTCTATGCGTCTGCCAACAAATCAAGGTGCAGAAAATATGTATAGCTTCTCTCCTGTTCCTGAGTGACAGCTTTAAATAACAGCCAGAACATGATGATATCACAGTGAAGTTGACCTTCATTTGGCCACCATTTCTTTAGTTTATCCTAGTTGACATGTTAAATTGTTATAATTAGCATATGAATTTGTGAGTTATGGACAAAAACATGACCTTGACCTCTGACCACCAAAATCTAATAATTTCAACTCCAAGTGAATGTCTGTGCCAAATATTAAGAACTTACCTTTAAAGCATTACTGAAATTTCCCAGTCAAGAGAATGGGACATAGTATGGACAGACAGACAGGTAACATGAAAGCATGATGCTGACAGATGTGTAACAAGAATGGCAACTGTAAAATGTGGCTGTGATTGTTACAAGACGGTTTTGGGATGCAGACAAAAAGTATGGATGAACAAACAACAGGAAGACTGCAGATACCTTAAGTCTGATGATACGTTTCTTCCAGGAGCGCACACCAGAGCGGTAGATCTCAGTGAGGGCCTGATGGGACAGCTGCAGATCGATACCCTCTGGGGTGACCGTGAACTGGAAGGCCACTGCCTGGTGGGCTTCTGCCATGATTACTGTGCACAATAAGAGGGCCTAAATGGGAAAGTGGGTAAAAGAGCAAAAGAGAGGAGAAAGAGAGTTGGCATTAAAATCAGTCAGACACAAACCTAAAGGGAGAAGATCCTACATTTAACACAAAGTGTCAAATCTGAAACACGTTGGACACGAGAAAACCAACTACTTGCCTCAAAAAAAGATTGCATGATTGTATGAGACCTAATATACAGGTAAAGGTTCACCTTACTTTCAGAAATAATGAATAGCATTATTTTCCATAACAAAAATTAATTAAATCAGACAATGACAATAACTCTGAAGTTAAAGTCTTACTTTGGCACTCCTTCGCTGCTATGCAGCAAAGTCTTTCCTGCTCATGGGGTTTGTGGATAGAAACAACTCACAACACTTGACCTGGCCTGTGATATTTGGAACAGATCACAATAAAGGGCATGTGGGTAACAACATCTACACAGTGTGTACATTTTTATACCATTAAATGACCCACTTAAAACACAACACAGAGAACTACATGCAAGCTGTCAACAAAAATAAACAACAAAAAAAAAACAAACAATGTAAATGGCCAACAGCAAAATCCCTTACGCTTTGTGAACACAATAAACACATGTAATTCATCTGCAGCAGTTGATGGGAAACTGAGCCCTTAAGGTGGTAGCAAGTGTTGTAGAGGGACTTACAGCTGATGATTCATCAAACTGATGATGAATCGCAAAATTTGTGTGGTGTATGCCTGGCAAAACACATCCATCTTATACATGAGCATTTTTAGGTAAACCTTATATTATTCATAACTCCTTTCAAATGCAATGTCAGCTTGAAACTGATAGAGTGTGATGGGAAAGAGCTGACTATCTGCTGATGTGCTTGGGTATCTTTTGTTTAAGGCAATTACTGCTTCTCTTCACAAAGGGAATTGATTTTCCTCCACAAATAGGCTATGGATAATGCCCTGAGGTTTAGTCACTCTGACACTGGACTGCACCCCTGTGAAGGGTACATCTGCTCTCCTAGTGTGTCTAAAAATTGCAAACACACACACACACACACACACACACACACACACACACACACACACAGGTCCCATTGAGGTTCTGCTCTTTAGGTCAGATCTGGCAGATACAGTCGTGCCTGTGCCAAGGACTAACAGCGGTAAATTTCAGCTTCTTTCTTTCAGTGCCAACACACCTGCTCAGTTCAGCACGGACCACATGGACACTGAAGGAGCTGCCTTATGAAACACTGGTCCTGCTAGTTATTACTACCAATATCCCTTTGACTGGAATAAGTGTTTTGATAGCTTAATTTGCACTGACAGTGTAGTAATCCTTAGCATCTCTGCAAATCTGACTCCCAATTCACTTAGAGCTTATGTCTTTACAGCTGCATTATACAAAAATTAACAATGACATTTTTATTCAGCTACAGATATATAGACTATAGTGAATTGGTTATGAACAGTAATGTCTGTTCAAAGATGTCAGAGTTTAAAGAAAAAAAGGTTTTCTGAAAAACTGACACAATTCTGTACTTACTACTTACTGCTCACTTCATATTTTAACCCATGGATGAACATTTAACAGTGAGTTCAGAGCAGAAAGAGCAGACAAAGACTGGCATGGCCAGTGTGCATTCAAGGTAAACACTGACACCTCTCCAAAGGGTAAGAAAGATGGATGGGGCATGGAAAGCTATAAAAATACCCAATGCACTACACAGACTTCAGGTCTGATACTGATACTTATGATAGAAGATTTTTATTTTAGTACATTGTTGAGTAAAAATGAGAGCAGTTTGAAGAAGTTGCTTAAAAGTTAATGTTTGCTTCATGGACCTTTGCCAAGCAGTTCCGGAGAACAATTACTGGAACTTCACAGACATAGTTTCACTAACTTCTAAAGTTATCATAACTTATCTTAACTAAACTTTTCCTGACAGCCTGACAGACAACACATGAGGAACAACTCTGAATAACAGTATCTTGTTTGTTATTTGTTAATTTAATCTTTTTTTTTTTTTTTTTTTAAGCTCACATGTTGGCTACTGTGGACATGCTCTCATTGCTATCAAATAAAGCTGATTTGAATAAAAAGTAATTCATACCACACACCCTTGTCACTGAGTGTTTAATGTTGAAATCTTCATCTCGGTGTTGACTAAACCTGATACTCCCTCTACCTGCTTTGGTTGAAATGATGTCACTCACAACATTAAGGGCTTCTTATTATTGAACTCTGTAGCTCTTAAGACATGCCTCACTGTCCAAGGTGGCTCGACCCATACACTGTTCAGCACTTCCCTTTGGAGAGGAAGTAACAAGCTGTGCTGAGATCACTCTCATTCTTTGAATTACTTTATCAAACTTCATGGCATTTTAAGATCTGCTAGGCCATGAAGAAGTTTATTGAATATCTTTGCAATTCTGTTTCAGGAATTTATATTTTACACAGATATAGTTTTGTTTTTCTCTTTCAGAGGAGAAATGCAGAAGTGAATTTAAGTTTGTCTCTTGGAGGATATTGGTCACATGTGTAACAACATATCAACTACACAGAAGTCAATAGATGCTATAAGATATTAATGTTTTATGAGGCAGGGTTGGGCAGAACTGAGCATGTTTCAGTGTTTCACAAGCAAGAAACTTCTGAGTTAAAGTGGCTCGTGCAAATACTATACAGGGCCTTTAAAAGTCAAAAAGGACTAGAAAAAAAAGTCAACAAATAAAGCAAACAGCTGCGGTTGCATGACAAACATTTCAGCCAGGTCAGCCAAAATTTTAGGTAAAACTGCTGTATCTTCAATATTTTAACAAGAACAACAACAATCATATCTTCATACTCCAAACAACGCCCCCCTTGGTCAAGATGAATCTGATTAAGCAGGAGCAACAATAACACTGATTATCATGTCAGATGTGGTGAATGTGGACATTAACCACATCTGATAGCCTCATGCTAAGGTTAGCGACCATGCTACACTTATGGAAAGAAAGGGGACAGACGCCGACGTTAGCTGACGTTTTAGCTGCACTGGTTATGAAAATGAACGCTAGCTGCTGGTGCTATCGCTGCTAGCAGAGCGCCCAGCCCATTATGTAGTTAGCTTCACACTAACGGCTGCTTAACGTCCGTGGGCAGATGTTTGTATCTCCACTGCAACGCACCGCCGCGTTGTCAGAGGCAGGTTATCTTACCTGCTGTTATCTGCCGGAGGAGAAATATCGAGAATCCAGAGAAGCAGGAACCGAGTGGGAACTTCTGACGTCGAGCAGTGGCCGGTGTGTGTTGCTCCGCCGTCGGCCCTCCTCTCCTCTCCTCGCTCCCTCGACTGAACCGCGGCTGACGCTCGCCTCGGATGGGGATTGTGCTGCCTTCAGGGACGGTGGGAGATTTCGATCGGATGCAGAGGGAGTGAGTGCTGACATTCCTGAACTGTTACATTGGGGAGGGGGTATGATATTTATATATTTATTTGATATTTTATAGAATATGTTTTTATAGCGCTGTTGTCATAGTTTTGCATTAATTCATTCAACAAATTTTAAGAGATTCTTCTGGACTTTTCAACCTCATTTCAGCAGTTATGTTGTTTTTCTGATGTGGATCAGATCTTAATCTCATCTGCATGGCTGTAAAATGAATTTGAAAGCCCCAGACATACCTAATAAATATTTTTTACTTTTTCCAAGGTCAACAAATATCTTTCATACTTAATTTTCACAACTATTTTGCCACTTTTCAC
The DNA here is from genome assembly GCA_038496675.1 of Rachycentron canadum. Classification (NCBI taxonomy): domain Eukaryota; kingdom Metazoa; phylum Chordata; class Actinopteri; order Carangiformes; family Rachycentridae; genus Rachycentron; species Rachycentron canadum. The sequence continues at coordinate 9,200,208 of CM076668.1, forward strand.
TTATCTGAAATTATTGACCTTTTAGGATCATGTTATTATTGTATTATTTGGTGTTACAGCAAATAATACAAATGTTTGTATCCAGATGGTGAAACTGTAACTTTATCAGCATTAATAAAAGGTAGAAGAAACAGCAATGAAAAATGGACACAATTTTAGCCCAGAAACTAAATACACGCACACATGAATTTAGGGTTTATTATTGTAACCATAACAATAAGGTGGATCTCTCTTTATTTTGACCATCAATTCAATCATAATTGTTCTTTTTTATCACAGGCAATAGTTATAATAGTGCACTTTTTATATTTAAATTATGATACAGACATTTCTTTTTTTTAAACACCTTATTCTACTGACCCTTATGAATGGAGAATAGTTTACAATCTTAGCCAGAGATGGGCCAATGAAAGTGAAGGTGATGTGGTGATGAAACTGATGATGGTGAGCAATCATAAAGTGTGTGCGGACAGTGAGGCAAATAACTTCATACAGTTTCTCTTGTGACAATGGTTACACAACAGGTAAAGAGGCGGACAGACAGGTCAAAGGGACAAGGCATAAAAGCAAGAGATGACGCAAATTAGCAAGCATTCGATGCATGTGCGAGAAATTATGTACCTGTTAGGGTTTGGCAATGTTAAGTAATTTAATTTGCTTGGGTCAGTCGAAATCTCTGTACCCACTTAGCTCAAAACGCATTGGCTTACTCTCAGTCAGCTATCATACACCCATCTCACACACACACACACACACACACACACACACACACACACACACACACAAACACACGCACATTCCAGTTACCAGAGATAAGCGTGACAAAAGAGATGTGAGCGATAAACAAAGATCGAGACTTGTCAGTACATCAAAGTCGTTCCTTTGCGTGGAAAGAAGCTCAAAGAAAGAGTTGGTAATGAGAAATGAAATAGAACAGGTCTCTTGGACTGGCGCTTGAATATATTTTTTTGTAAACAAATACATGACACAAACAACCACGTGACCAATTCAATAAATAAATAAACAAATAAATAAAAATAAATAGGTGAATAGATAGGTCGACAAATATAAAAACAAATTATACAACTGTAGCACTGTGTATCTCTCTGAAAACATTCTGCACTTCTGTTGCATATTGTGCTGTATGGAAGACTGGTGATGAACATCGACTAGTCTGATAGAGTACTGGAGTAATACGTGACTGTCCCGAGTTGCTACGTCTGTTTGCCGAATGGCGCGACTCTCTGTGATGAGCGTGGGTGCAGTGATGGACTACTTGGCTTGTTGGTGAACACTGAAGTGAGGAGCATGGGGTTAGGAGACTCTTTGCTTGCTTCCCATTCTGTAGTCCCGTTCAACAAGGAATTGACGTTGCAAGCCTTTAAAGTCCGGCATTATGAAAATGTCCATTGATGAATATTTCATTTGAGTGTGTGTGCGTGTGTGTGCATGTTTTTTTTTTTTTTTGTTTCTTTTCCTTTTATTATGTTCTGAGCCAGTACGTGAATACTATGGCAATAGGAGACAAGCTCGATGAGAAAGGTGGCTTCTGTTTGAGCCACAGGTCAGGAATGTTCTTCCCATTCAATCTGGGCACAAACAGCTGTGATGAGGTTCATGGAGCTATTCACGCATAGTTTTTTTTTTTCTTCATATAGTAATGTTCATATTTCTGTTCAAATCAAAAATACTTTTCTTCAGAGCAACAAAGGTCCAATGCAAAAATCTTAGATGCATTGTTTCATATTGTCTCTGAGTAAAAAGAAAATACAAAAGAATCCAAACATTTAACTTGCAACAAATGCCTGGCAAAAAGCAACCGGTCAGCTTCCACTTTCTAACACTGCAGAGTGTTTTCAGTTACCGTCTTTACTGCTATCACTGTGCTACTGACATCTTCAAAAGAAATATGTAAACATAAATAAAAACTAAATAAAAAAATATTTTTTTCACATTCACTTACTTAGCTTACTTTGTTGGTTTTCTTTACCTCAGGAGAAGACACTGCTGGGATTCCAGGATGTCGTTCTCCTGAGAAAGTCAGGACCTTTTGTTCAACTAGCAGGCTGCTAGCTCTTTAGGGTTCATCTTCTGAGATACATTTATATCTTTCATTATGGATTGGTAACTGCGTGTTGCTTGATAGTGATATGAGTGCACTGGTTAATTTTAAGAGTAATCTTGAGAACGATCACAAGACTATTATTTATTTTTGGTGTCAGATACTGTATTACAATGATATGGTAGACTAGTCTATCCGATCATGTCAGCATCCTTTAGCAGGCTGATTTGCTAACTGGCATGCACATTAGCACTTCAAAATTCCTAGTTTGATCTGTGAAGCTGTATCTATAATGGATACCAAACTGCTCATTCACATATTATTTTTTTCTTTAAAGGGTGATTCCCTAACACTTCTTTCTTGTCTAAAGGTAGGAATCCTGGTGATCCAAAAGATCAAGAGAATGTCGAGTTGGAAAAAAAAAAAAGGATGATGGGGAAAAGGCTCAATCCTTGCTATGGTCAAGCACCTTCAATAACTTAGTCAAGGAAGAATAGGAGTAGCTCATGGCTTGCAGGGATACTTGGAGTTATACTTGGAGTTGAAGTTATACTGTCTTCTTTCTGGTGTATTTCAGGCATCCTGCTGCATGGTCTCACTTTCTATCCTACGGTTGGGACTGGGTTCCATTGGAGGACAGCAGTCGGGTTCTCTCTTTTGCCGAGCCTCTGCGCTGCAGAACTCCTCCGCTGCCTCCTATGCCTCCGCCATCTGTTCGGTCGCCCCACTCGCACCTGTCGCCCCCACCCTCGGAGCGCCTCGAGTTTTGGCGGGTGGGGGTCCCATGGGGCCGGCCATTCTTCTCATCTGGGAAGGGATCAGGAGACGAGGACAGGAAAGTCACTCTTAATGTATACATTCTACAGTGTCTGAAACTTCCTGTTCAAATATCAGTTGTCTAATTGACACAGAGATGGCAACTGTTGGCCATTATCAATGATTGGGAGCCAAGACAAAAAGAAGTTGTTAGAACTATTGTTAGCACAGAAAACAACCATGTCTCTCTACGTTGAGAGGAAGACAGCTGAACACTCCTGGGGTTGCACATCACTTGGTTTTGGACATTGCACAAAGAAACAATGATGAAATAAATATATTTTTAAAAAATGTATTCATTTGCAAATATGAGAAGAAATAAAAATTTGTCTCATTATTAAATAACTGCCTCTGTTTGTACTCAGATGTATAAGTCAAAGGTGCAAAATGATGATTTTGCTACTCGATGTGCTCAAGTGTGTGTAAGCAGTCTCACCAGATAGGGCTTGCACCATGGGCTGATCATGGGAGCTGAGAAGCTGGGCTTGAATCGTTTCCACCACTCTTCTGAACCTGCGACTTGGACCTAGAGATGAAGAAAAGCACACACATCTAACAATGGCTGGGAATCATTCCAAAAACAATATTTATCTAAACATTGGGCCATGTTAGTTTCAAAGTCAAAACCAAAACTATGCTTTTTCAGACCAACGTTTGCAGTGTTTATTACGACACCTTTTTTTAATTTTGCAAAATATGCCAGACTTCTCAGATGCATCAGTGCTACACAAAATGCAGCTTTATATAACTCCCAGCCCCCTGCCAGAAAGGGATTAAGCACATTTCCCAAAATGTCAAACTTTTGCTTTAAGAGGATATGACTAAAACTATACAAAAATATGAATATTTATTTATTTTGTTAAATTCCTAGTTGAATGGGTAAAATGTCCACTCGCCTGATATGAGGGTGAATGTCACGCTGTAGATTCCCGTCTCCCTCCTGCTCTCCCTCTCGGGCCTCTCCCTGTCCCGCTCCCTCTCGCCCTCTGAGAAGGCAATGTCCACCTGGAACTTGACGGGCTTCTGGAAGACGGAGGGGCCGCCGGAGGACTTGTACTCTGCCCGGAAGCTGGTCTGGGAGAGGACGCTGTGACTGAGCGATGGGATCTGTGTGGTGGGGAGACAGAGAAGAAGCAGAGAGACCGACAGACTTACGAGGCGGGAGAGGTACGGGGGCCAACGTGAGTATAGGGAGACAAAGGGCGAGGGTGAGGAGAAGAGAGAAAGAGTGAGCCATTGGTGAAAGCAAAGTGACCCATTAACGTGCCACGAGTGAGCAAGATTGAAATAAAGAGAAAACTGAAACAATGAGAGAAATGACGTGCAGTATGAGAGTGCATGTGAATACCTTACAGGTTTGCCAGTGAGAGCCATGCTTTGTACAAACAAGCTTTGATTGTGAGAGAGAGTGTGAAAGACAGACTGCATCAGATACTCACAGACAGGAAGGCGTGCACAATGTCGGCTTTGACAGAACTCAGAGGTTTGTCTCTGATGACCACAAAGATCTGCTCCTCTTTCTCCAAGCCAATGAAGTTTCCAAACCACGACTTCTTAGCCAGCCTGGCAGTCATAAAGGTATAGTGTGAGCAAATACACATATCCATGGAAAACATCCAAGAACACAAAGACACCTTTTATATCAAGGACTGTCACTTACTCAGGGCTGGATTCTGGTGTTAGACTGGACATGTCTTCTGATGTAGGAACTGAAAGAGACAAATCAGTGTTAAATTTAAAGTGGATGGGTTTCATTTTAAAAGTAGAATAAAAAATCATTTAGATATAATTAATTGCTATTTTAGAGATAAAGATCTATCTATCTCTGTATTCTGAGGAAATCAAAGAGTTTTTCAAAGTGAGGACTTACATAAGTCTAGTTGTTTCAGACAAGTCCTACACATGCAGAACTCACCTTGCAGTTTACGGCGATGGAAACGTGGTGAGCCCAGCAGGTTGTTCTTGAAAGAATTGAGGCGGGTCCTCCAGTGGGCAGAGCTGCTGGCCGCCATGCCACTTCCTCCTCCTGGACTGGAGGGCGGCGTCAGTGACAGCGAGCCCACCCCTCCCCCTCCCTCCGCCCGTGAGGAGGACGAGGATGAGGAAGAGGAGGGCGGGGTGGAGGAAGGGTGGTGAGGGTGGTGGACAGGGGTGCCCAAGGGTGTGGGCAACGGAGAGCCCTGGGGAGTGACCTGTGGCACAGAGTGGGCAGAGTTTGGGTAGAAGCTCTTAGTCACTGACTTTAGGACAGAGGACGAAGGGAAGAAGAAACGGGGGATGGGTGACAGGAGCGGAGAAGGGGAGGGTGAGCGGGAGGATGGGTTGTGCAGAGGCAGGGATTTGATGGGCTGTAGATGGGGTCGATCGGTGGGTCCCTTGGTGGGCAGGGTCTGGGTCTTTGGGTTGGGGGGAGCTTTGGGCTTGTCATGAGCCCGTGCTGAGCGAGGCGTACTGGCGCTTCCCTGTTTGGGCTCCTTTGTGAGGGGGGTAGCGGTGGCAGAGGTGACGTCTGATTGGCTGAAAGTGAAGACGGGGCTCTGATAGGACTGGGGAGTGGGTTTGTGGGGTGGGGGGGTGGGAGAGATGGAAAACAAGAAAGAGAAGGGATGGAAGATGGAGAAAGTATGGAAATGAATATCATGCTTCATGACAAAAGAGTGCAACTTGTGAGTAGTGAAAGTGTCAAATGCAATTCTACCAGTACTGACTATTAAAGCTTTGAGAGTTTTGAGTGCCCTATTTATATCTTATGTCAATGAGGGTTTAGTGACGGTTGTGGTAGTGACAGCGTTAAGAATGCAGTGACATTGGACAGTGGCAGTGAAGAAGTTGCTGACATTTTACCATCTATGGACCTTTTCTAAAATTTTGTATGTTTAATGTGTAATTTAATACCATAATAAAACATTTAATTGAGAGGTTCTATGTTTATTTTCTCAACAACTGTGCAAACAGCTAGTTCATGCACCATGGGCAAGAGAAGTGACATGAAGACAGAAGAAAAAAACTCCTGTTAGGTGAGAGATAGCTTTAATCTGATATTGTGATAATGTGCAAAAATAACAGACAAGCTTGTGAATGGAGTTTTTAGGGGGTTGTGACATGTGGTTAGAATTTTCTTGAAGCAGGGCTGGTTGATATCAGCAAACAGATTAAGCTATAATTGTGTGTTATAGCTTGTACGTATTGTACGTGTAAAAAGTTAAACACAAATGTTTTATTTATAAAAAACAAAACATTGATTTTAAAATGATAAGATTTTATTTTAGGTAGAATATAGATAATAATAATAATATAGATAAAATTCAATTTATCTTTAACTGATAGCACTGAATTATTGGCCAGACCTTGTGTAGCTCATCTGGTTCACACTGCAGTTGTTAGCCAACTGTATATGTTCACATATACTGTATATGGTCCAAATGCACAATCTGGGTCACAGTGGACATGCTAACCATGTTGGCTTTGCTGCTTAGAAAACACTTCAGCACAGAAGGTGAGTGTTGAGAATTTCACTGTAGAGCTGTTATGTTGTAGAAGGGAGTTAAATATTATTATTCAAAAAAATTCAATATTTTATAATGCATGCTTGTTTTGTGTTCAATGATTGTAAAAGGTAATCACAGCAGCGACAGTGTATAGATTGTTAAAAGTTGGCCCAGAGGACCCTTACCCTGGGGCTGCTGAGGGGGCTGGAGGAGAGACCAGTGGAGGCTCCACTGACCGAGCGAGACCTGACAGAGACCAGAGGTCAAAAGATCATCAGAAAACAGTATTGTTGTCAAATTGAAGGCATTCTTGGCATGCAGTGTTTAGATTGGGTGTATTTTATACGTGTAAGCATAATATACTGTACCTCTGACTGTGTGCAGCTGTGTCCAGGGCCCTGCGAGGTGGGGTGGGAGACCCTTGTTCAGTTACACTTAGTACCTCCAGGCTTTTCCTCTCTGGGCGGCAGCGGCCGTGGCGTGTCAGCATAGGAGAGTCAACACGCTTTCGTGGAGGGTCTGCTGAGGAGCACCATCATAAAGTTGTCACTGGATTTACCAACATCAATCCCAGCACTTTACTTAAGATGTGTTTTTGAATCAGTATTATATGATATGTTGTGTAACTGCAATAAAAAATAGAACCATCCACTAAAAGATGGTCTGTTTCTTGGTCATGACAGCAGTATCATGAAAGTGTTTCCAATCCTATTGCTCCCTGTTTGTAAGAGATGTGGATCTTCACCATCCTTCTCCCCATTGTCACTCTGTCACTTTGCATTCATTCTCTTTTGCAGCTCTGAAAAGTATGATCGTGTTGAAAGTGATTTTTTTCCACAGGCCTTTCACTCGCTGTGCCATCTGTGACTGTGATAAACTTAGCGTCATGTGCACAGGCAGAATGGCTGCCCTCTCCCAGTTTTGTCCCATAGAGAAATTCTGCAGATGTCCTGCAAAGTCTGGTCTGAACAGTGCAAATGACAAAAGACTTATTGTTGGTAAAATGCTGCTCATACTTCCATTAAAATTTTATCATTTAACATTATCTTCAAAAGCAAAACAAGACACATCTTTTGCCAACAGAGCCAACAAGAGGGCATTTAAAAAAAACTGTCTTCCATGTTCTTTCAAATTTTATTGCCAATGGTGAATTTTAGGATTTAAAATCCTATATAACCTAAAATCAGAGATCACGAATACGTATGTATGGCATCAGACTCACAGGCTTTGGTCCAATTGCTTCTCAGAATCTGAGGCTGAGAAAAGCAGCTTCCTCCTGCCCCCTAATGACTGACCTACGTCATTGCGTGGAGGCAAGTCCTCATCCTCATAGCTAGGGTAGCGCTCTTTCCTGTCCAGCAGTAGGTAATAGATCATCTTCTCCTGGTTTTCTCTACGGGAAAAAGGAAAAAAAAGAAAAAAGAAACTCATAAGAGATGATGTTAAGATTGAAAATTGAAATTGAAGAGATTGACCAAAGTAGACTAAAGTTAAAAATTCTGTGTAAAGTAAAATAGCAGGTTGGACAGAATTTTCACCTGTGCACCTTAACATATAAGACATACTGTCTGAATATTGAATACATCATATTTCAGTACAAATGTACCTTTAAAAGCTCTTAACATAACTTCCTGACAAACTTTTTCATTTTTACTTTAAAGCTGCACCTGACTGCACAGTTAGTTTGGTATTTGTGTCTAGATCATATTTTTTGGGCAGTATACTGTCACAGGCCTCATCTGGTGGATGTAATCCCTAAATTTGGATACAACATTAGTCCATCCACCATTTTCCAAGATTTAACCCTGAGGCAAATAAGTCAACCTGACTCAGAACAAGCGCTTCATGTGGAATGATGGAGCGGAAACTGGATCCCTCCCGCTTTCAGACACAGCACTCGAAATGTCTGTCCACAATACACAGGGGTCAGTAAAAATCTGATGCTGCTGACACTCATTAAGTACATTACTGGGTAACCACAATAAAAGTAACTGTACACAACCCAATACAACAGTTATGGAATGTTTAAACGTTTGATATGTTTTTATATTTATGCTACAAATGTAGATTAGATAGGCAGAAACTATTAAAATATTTGATATTACGTTTTCATATCATACCCATAACCTCGATAAAAAAAGTAAAGGGAATGTTTGTTTGTTCATAGCATTATATTACACAAATGAAACAAATGAAAAAAATAAAAAAACTTACTCTTCACATTGTAAATCACGTGTGAGCTTGACTCGGTCTCGGAAGCAACCCAGCGAGTGCATGCTGTCCAACACATCTGGGTCCAGCTCAGTCAGGGACAAGATTCGTCTCACACACACTCGCCTGGGAGGAGGTTGCTCAGGACACGGCTCGTTGCGACCACCCCTGGGAGCCACAGGCACACACACGACAAATGAATGACAGATATAACATATACAATTCAATATGATGCAACATAATTTAAACGACTATTTCATTCAATAGTCGTGAATGTATACTCACTGATACCAGGCATGTTTCTGGATGGCCTCTAGCTGTAAGGGGTGACAGGGCAGATGGGGCTGTTAGTTACTACAGTCTGTTAACAGCCAGATGGCCACAAAGCTACAATGTGTAAACAGTTCACTCCAGATTTTTTTTACAAGCATAAAATACACCTCATCAGTTCTAAATATTGTATATTAAAAAGAAATGTTCAGAATTTTGTTGTTGAGAATGTGAGAGAACATCATGCATCACAGAGTTTGCTGGAGAAATGTTATTGAATCATTAAAAGTGATGCTGTCATGATCACTAACATTGTCACAAAGATGTAGAATAAGATCTGTCATCCTTCTGATTATACTTCTGATTCTGATAAACATTCAATCCTTGCATGAATGCATCTAAAATGCACCAATGATTTGTTGATGATGTGTTTATTCTGCCAGATACTGTGATTGAGATATGAGTCTCAATCTCAGTGGGACTGGTCATTTTGGGGATTTTATTTTCGCTAGAAAAAAATATAAAAATAATGTCTGTGTGATTTTTGTTGGGTCTTGTACCAGCATATTCTTTTATGTACGGAGAACAAAATTGTAAGCCAGTGTGTCTCTGTAACACCACCATGCTTCATTTATGGTCTGTTGTCACACATTTTACCTTTATCAGAAAAACTGCAGCTCCTGCAATTCAGATATTGCCACATTACAATTACCATAATATTTTGATTAATTATTCAGGTCTACTGTGGACTATGATAATTAAGATTTTATGATGCAGATCTAGCTACAAAGTGCAAAAAGAAAGACAGGCAGGCAAACCTAAGTGAATCAAAACTAAAAATAATTAACATTAATGACAGCCCAATGAAGCTGCTCTTTTCCCTATCTAAAACCTACTTCACTGTGGACAATTTAATACAGGAATAAATCTGAAGTGTTTACATATGAAACTTGTATTAATTTTAGGTGTTTTTGCGCCTTTCAAAACTCCTGCTATAGTATGAGCACAGTCCCATACCGTGAGCCTCTTTTCAGGATTGACCTCAATCATGCCCTTCAGCAGAGACTGGCAGTCCGGGGGGATGAAGTGGGGCATGTGGAACACCCCACTCTTCACCTTCTCCAGGAGTTGGCGTAAATTGTCATGGTCAAACGGCAGGGCACCCTATGGAAGAAAAGGAGAGAGGGAAGTAAGATGACGGAAGTAAAAAAACAATTAGAAAATGAGCTAGACAAAAAAAGTGGACGACAAGGACCAAAAAGAGACAAGACTGTGTTGTAAAAACAAGACTTACCACCAGTAGAGCAAATAGGATGACCCCACAGCTCCACACATCTGCTCTCCGCCCATCATATTTCTCCCCCTGCCAAACATAATCCCCATCAATTCATTCACCACTGACTATGTGAAAACACAAACGAGCATGAATCAATTCAGTTCACTGAGATAATTGCATCTGATTTAACGCTCATTAAAGACTATTTACTCTTTCAAAAGGAATCTCCATTAAAAGAAGCACCGTAATCCAGCATTTATTCAATGTTAGTCCAAACCATATTTTCACTGATACTAGATAATCTTCTTGTATGGTGAGTGCCCTCAAGACCCACTTAGTAAAGATACGCTTTCTTAAAAACAAAATCTATGTTTCCATTAAGACTTATTAATTATTCTTCCTGATTTTGAAACAATTAGTGACGTCTTTGTTTTTAGCTCATGTAGCTTTGTAGCCATGTGTTTGCCTCTAAATTAATAATTTATCAACAAAATCTGCTAATTTTGATTACAACTACAACATTAGAGGAAGACTCTTACTCGTATAACTTCAGGGCACGCATAATGTGGTGATCTGAAATGAAAGAGATGTGTGTTAGAAGCATTATTACTATTCTTTCAATTCTGGATGAATGGACAATGATACTAGTAAGACACAGCTATTACTAATAATTGAGTGTCTTCCTGAACTATTGTACTCTTTGTTGTGAAGTATATATTTCATAATATGGATAGATTTGCATTCAATGTTAATTAAATACAAAATATGACCCTTGATTTATTTGTGTACACATTATTTACAGACACACACACACACAGTTGGTACTCACCCACAGCTGGTCTCTAACAGACTGTCTCCCACCTGTAGGGAGGCCATGCCAAAGTCAGCGATACGGATGTTGTTTTTCTCATCCAGGAGTAAGTTCTCAGGTTTCAGGTCTCTGTGACTGCACAAACACGACAGAAACTATAAGTCTGTGCTTGACCTCAACTGCATGTGACTGACAATGGGGTTCATATTGGTTCGTAATAGTTTTTCCACTCATTTATTTCTTGATACAGAAAGTCACAAAATGTCCATTTGCCTAAAAGAAATGTACGAATTACAGGTCAGTGAGAAAGAGGAATGGTCTATTTAAGATACATTTTCAATGTTAATGATGCCGCAGGAAGTTCTGACTTTTTCTGCTAAGCCATTATTATGACATGCCCAAATGCCATTCATTTTTTATTGTTTAAGGAAAGAGCTAAAAATCAACAACAATGCAGCAAATTACTTATTTTCTTTTCAGACCAAAGGTCTTCAAATAGCTCAGTAGCTTCGCAGAGGAACCTGGACAATCAGCCTGACCCATGCCACAATTTAAGAACTACTGCTTTAGCAAAAACCAACCAGATGGAATGACTGTGGCAGAAATCCAAAGCTGAGATGATCTGCCTGAAGAACTTCCTGGCCTCTTTTGGAGTCAGCCGGCCCTTCTTCACCAGGTAGTCAAACAGCTCTCCTCCTGACACATGTTCCAGCACAAGGTACCTGTCGACATACAGGGATAACGGTGTAATCTGAAACTTACATCTACAAAAAAACTCTAACCTCAGAAACTCTTAAGTTCACTGAATTCTACTATTGCAATATTGACATCGTAATTTTACCTTTTTTTTTTTTTTTTTTTTAATTTACTTACCATCAGCCAACTTACCTGTCTTCTCCAGCATCTCTTTTATAACAGTGTAAAAACATTTATTCTCAAGATAGATCAAAACATTTTTGGTATAATTGTATGAGATGAAGGCAAAGTTTTGAAGCATTGCAGTGATAAGAGCAGATTAATATAGTTCTTAGAGTAATATTTATACCCATCCCACTCCAAAGTTCAGTATTAAGCAAGGAGAAAAAACATGCAAACTGCAGTGAGCCCAATTGAATGCGGAGGGAACTCACAGATATTTGTTATTCTCGTAAACATCATGCAGCTTCAACACATGCGGATGCTCAATCAGTTTCAGAATGGCAATCTCCCTCTCAACCTGGTTAGAGAGAAGAGACAGATACGAAGAAAAAGAGAAATAGATAGAGATACTGAAGCAGAGCACACAAGCCAGTCAGTGTCATTTTTGAAGCAACAAGGCTGAAGTTAATTAATACACTAATACAGAAGTTAAATATAGGGAATACGGAGCAGCTTATGTACAGCATAACACACTCTGCCATATACAAAATTAGCATTGTTATCGTCAGTGCGAGAAACCATAGCGTCGTACTGCACCTTCATCAGGACCGACTCAGACAGCTTCTCTCTGTTGACTATTTTGATCGCTACCTTCTGACCCGTAATGCAATGGACCCCCAGCTTGACCAGTCCTGAAAGACAAGGATGAGAGACAGGCAGGCATGAATCACAGGAAGAGGCCCCACCAACCATATTTAGTCCTGTATAAAATAGCAGCTTTAAATCCTTTTCCAGATGGTAAGTTGAATGATTTGCAAATAAAATCAAATAAATAAAATCTGGCGTACTCACCTGTTTGCCCCTTCCCCAGTGTTTTTTCCAGTCGATAGGGCCCAACATATTGAGCTGACTGACTTAGAGACAGTTCCTTACTCATACTGCTCTGACTGGAGGCTAATACACTATTACTACTACTACTACTACTGCACTGTGATTATTGCAATTACTCTGATATTATACAGCTTACTGTAGGATACAAGATGGTGCTCAACTTAGAACAACAGCTGGCTTTTATGTCAGTGGTAACACTGCTACTCTGAAGTTACTGGGTGAACATGTAAAAGAAAAAAAGCAAACCGGTGCTGATTTACAACATCTGGATGATAAATGAACATTCTTCGTCTAAACCTGGTTAATAAACATAGCTAAATATCTTTGCCTTTTTGCTCTGAAGCACTTCAAACATTGATAGTTGACAAAAAAAAAACCCAGCTTGCTAGTGGTTGACTAAAGCAGAAAAACTGTGATGACAATTAGTTACTACTGTATTTATGTTAAATACAGACAACTACCACACAGATAAACATGACAAGGTAGGAAAACTAATGAGTTTTACTTCTGTACATTAGCTTATTTAAATATCTTGCACCTTGTTATATATGACGTTAACTATACATGACGGACAATAAGAAAATGAACGTTATATCGGTTTAAAACGAGCAGGTTTTTCACGTCTGGTGCGAGGATTATTGTCACTCGGTGGTTGAGTTTCTGCGACAGGAACGTCAAACACGTCAAGTGGATGTTAGCACTGGAAATTAAATCAGTTTTATTCTCTCTGCCAGGCCTATTTTACAGGTGCAACAACATGCTATCTTAGCCTCGCCGCCGCTCTCCCACACAGCAGCGAGGCTAGCTTGAGTTAGCCTCGACCAACGGCCGTCTCGCCCGCGCCGCCTGTCAAAAAAACCGACACCTCCTGAAGTTTCCGGGCATCGCCAAACGGTAAGATTCATCGGACTTCCGCCACATTCTCACAATATGTCGAGGTGAAACGCGCATTCCCCGCAAAACAACCATCTTTAGCGTAGCGTAGTCCTCCCCCTCCCTGTCTCTCCCCCGTCTCTCCCTCTCTACATCCCTGCAAGTGGCGGATCACAGCATCTTCCCGTCTCTCCTTTGGCGTGTCCTCCTCCCTCACCGGCGGATACACAGGTGAAAAAACCCCCACAGAGATCCGCAGATCAGCCCGCACTATAATCGACTGCCTTATTCCCCTCCTCACTTCTGATTATAGTTCACGCAGGGTAAAGGCCCCCCTGAATTATACTCCCTTCGGTTTTCTTGCCGTAAATCGATATTTTCTCTCCCCTCTTCCTTCCTTCGTCTCACTCGCATCAGCATCCGGGTCCCACTCCCTCTCCATCCTCTCTCCTGCCTCTCCTCCCCCGCCCTCCTCCTCCTCCTCATCCTCCCGATCATCTTCCACAAAATACGCTTATCTCCGCATTCACCTCAGCACCAGGCCACACCGAGGCCCCCGGACACCTCCATCACCATCATTATGAGAGACATTTTGTAAACATGGCCACAGGGCCGCGGGTGGGGACGCTGCTCGGACGCTGGGGCGCTTTGGCCAAAAAAAAAAAAAAAAAATCATCTGTGTCCCAAAGGTGGTGACAAGTTTTGAATTTAATCTTATATGAGGCATAAAATCTGGGATGTGGTTGTGGAAGAAGTATTTGGATCTTTTACTGAAGTAAAAACAGGAACATCCACTCGATCACCGGTGGTTGAGAGTGACTGGTATTTTTCTGCACCACTACATTTGTTTGCTGACTTCAGTTACTTTTCAGATTCATATTTTACATACAAAACATAACAATATGATGTATTGTCACAGATTAAACCAAACAATGTCATTAAAAATAGCTCCACCTCTACCAACATTAAAATAATATTGCCTAAGGATTTTATAATAATGAAGTGATAATACACTATAATATTAATAAAATAACTGTGTGCATAGGTAGTTTTACTTTATTTTTACTTTTTAAGGACTTCTTTGTGTCATGAAGTATGTTTACATTGCAGTACGTCTACTTTTACACAAAGACCTGTCATTTTACTTTTTTATATTTTTACAGAAATATTAACAGTAAAATAAAACAATTGCCCCAACTACACGATAGTAACGTAATATTATTAATATGACTTTGTCGAGAGAATTTTCATTGAACCCACTGAATACTATCGCACAGTTTAATCTAGAAAATGCATCACACTTTGTGGCCATATGTTTTGTGTTGTATGTAAAATCCTAACGTTTTAAGCAGCCTAATATTTAATGGTTTTCAAGTAAGTGCAGAGTTTGATTCATTTCATGTTTGCTGATTGTCACTGAAAAGTGCAGGTGTAAATAATAAAACTTGATGATGGCTGAATGCCATTTGGCTCCTCATAGTAACCTTCAGCATAAAAAGCCAGGCGAGATTTAAAGCTCACCGAACCACACACTGAAACATTCATGGTGAGCCCAGCTCCTTAAAGAAGGGTGACCTGCCACACCTCCTCATCTAAAGAGGACGTATAAACTGAAATGTTGGGTGCTGTTTCAAATGGATAACAGAGAGGGCATTTTAATAAACAGCAAAACAACAACAAAAAGTGTAAGTAGGACATTTGAATGTATCATCTGTAAAGTGCCTTGAAAAATCTCTAAAATCTCAATTTGAAATGTTGTGTGTGGGCGGATAATTCCCCAAAGCCCATCTTCATCTGTGCCTAGCTAGTTGATTTGCACACAGCCAGAAGGATTTGTTTCCAACCATGGAGCAGAAATAGAATGGAAAAGATACTCATTATACTATTTTTTTGGTTTGTTCTGATGTCTGATGGTCCTCTGAGATCAAAATGATTCCAGTGTAATGAAAATGATAGACCTACATCAGTGCTGTGAATGACACACTTTGCAGGAGAAATTTTTTTGTGAGAGGAAATAAACATTTAAGACAGATACACTGTAGGAAAAAATCTGGTTCTTTTTGGTTTCCCTACAAGTAGTATTTGAAATAGAAGATTTGAGGCGACAATTAATTGAGCCCAATAAGAAAAGCTGGGGTAAGAAAGAGTGGGACAAAACATCTCAGTCAGCAGTTGCAGGTTTTGATGACAGAATGAAGTTTGGCTTATCCATAAACCGGCAAAGGTACCATATACTTTAGTTTTCTTTCACAAATGAATATCCAACAACTGACTACACTCCTTCGTGTGAATTCTGTCTCCCCAAAGCTTGGCCCTGAATGTCTCCTTTTCAAATGGTCATCAGGATCAGTCTCCATTCCACAGGGTCTTCTAAAACATACATCTCGTGAATAAATACCCTTTCCTCCCATCTGTGCTCTATACTTTTCTTTCCCAGTCTAATTCTTGTGCATTCCCACAGTTCCCTCACTCATACCAGAACTCAGACTGGAAAATTGACATTAGACTTCTTAGAGCATGTTGGGATTAATCAGATTAATTAACTCCTCTTAATTCCATTAAAAGCAACTACTCCAGAAGAAGCCTATACTTGGCCAATGGAGAGGTTCCATTAGTTCATCTAATGAATCAAGAAGAAATTAAAAAAATGCTGAACAAAAACAAAAACAAACAAAAAACAACATTCTGTGAGTAGTAATATTTATTGTATTGTGTATTTTTGTGAATAGGCGCACAGATAATCAGCATTATAGTATAATATAATACCTATATGAAAGAAAAATTCACAGAAGCAAAAGTAGCCAAAGTTTGGTATCATCACCCCATCTTCAGTTTTTGAGATGCTTCAGTCCAGTGCAATAAGCAAGGAAGGAATGCTGGGAAAGTGAAGGACTTTGATAAAGTGAAGCTGTGATTTAAAAAAAAAAAAAAATCAAAGATGGAAAAGGTTCTGAGGCAGAAAATATGCCAAAATCATATGATTCAAATCATGCAAACACATCAGGATACTGTACAATACATAGTTTTAATAGCATTATGTGAAATAAAACATGGAATAGAACTATGTGGTATTTGGGTTAGCTCAAAAATATGTTCACAACATCAGCTTTTGACAGTTTTCTCCTTTAATTTTTGCATTGTCCCTTTTCATTTTAGTCTAATTTCAGTTAAAATTATCCTCCATAAGCCTTGGTGTTTATCTCCTAATGAAGTCACTGATAACACTGGTGATCTGCCAGTGAAATTAGTGAAGTGATGTAACAAAACATCAATAAAAAACTTTTAAATAGAAAAATCCCAGAGAAGCAGCAAGACAAGACAGAAATAATGAAATCAACGAATCGTGTGTAAATATACTTGCCACTTTACACCAGATTGATGGTGTTATGGCATCATGTCTACCAGTGACTGCCTGATGTGCGCCACAGTTTACTCATAGCTTTGTGGCTCTGAGGGGCTGTTATTCTGGTTATTCTAGTATTGATCTGTGTAAAACCACAGGATTTATGTTTTACAGCTGGTTTTGGGGAAAACAGAGATTATAGTTTGCCGTCATTTGTATAAACTTACTTGTTGTTTCTCTGTGTATTAGGCTCCCTCAGACAGGGTTCTTATACAGGCCTGGAAGGCATCTATCAGATCTTTACAGCTCTCCACTCCCTTCTCTCTGACACTGAAATACAAAGTCAGATTTATAAAACACTCTTGGCACTCTACTGCACGATTATCCTCTTTGGCTTATGACAGGATTCAGTTGTAATTGAAATTACATGATATAAATGTGGAGATTTTGGAAGTTCTCTAACCTTGCCCACATAAGGAATATCTCTAAATTTAGTCTACATGTGCATCAGAGGGATTATTACCGTATGGCCTGATGTAATGTATTTCAAGTCAAAGCTCCATAGCTTTTATCTGCCCTCCGTGAAGAATGAGAACATGAGTGAGTAATCTGTACCGCAGCTCCACTAACACTAATCACTGCTGCACGTGGACACACACTAAATATCTGTCGCTACTTGTGTGCATGTAACACGAACCTACAGCCTGGAATGTGCTGGTCCTCTGCAATAGGTCATACATGTAGGAGTCTATTTTAAAACCTCACGTCTATTTATGCCCCTCAAGATGTTCATCTTAGTGTAAGGGCCCTCAGTAAATGTCTTTAAACTAGGTTTAATGGTGCAGAATGGGTTTACTTAAAGTTGTGAACAGGTATCAACTCACAGATTGGAAGTCATGCATGGAGCTCAATAAGTGATGGCAGAGAATGGACAGAGGAATGTAAGGGAAAGTGACTAGTATATAACTGGAACCCAAACACAGTAAATGAATAATCTTTGAGGGCACAAAGTTATACAAAGACACTCTGTTCAGGCAATTACACAATTTTCTTTTGAAAAAATGTAACTGTCAATTTTAGAAGTTTAAATGTATGTATATTTCTATAAATACCATTTTCAGCATCTACAATTGTACATCGTTATTGTCAGAACTCACCATTTGTCAACGTCCTCTTTGATAACCTGGCATGATGCTGGGATAGCTTCGTTAGAATCTGGCATTTTGACAGAAGAGAGCTGGAGTTTGTGGAGTCAGGCTGCTGCAAGAGCTGCAGTCAAGTATGGTCACAGATTGGTTACAGAGATGGAGGGAAAGACAGTCAAGAGAGAAGGGGTGGTGGCATGTCAGTGACTGTGTATCATAAGCTTGAGAAAGGAAGAAATCAAGGAAAAAACAAACTTATGCAAGAGATTACTGAAGAAAGCTGGTTTGAAATTATTACTTAAGTAGTTTTACCAATTATTGCATTTTCTCCCTGTTTTTGTTCATGTGCATCAACCTATATATAATTTAAGTATTCTTAAAATTCCTTCAATCCTTTGTTTTGTTGTCCGTCTAATGAATATGTAGATGACTGACCTTTTGAGTCACCTATTATGCATTACAAGGGCCTCATAATGAATCTAAATTACTCACTACAGGGAAGCTGACAGAGGGTTTTTTCCTGAAAAGAGACTCGGGAGTCTGACTTTGTTTTAGACTGTTGTTGGCTTAAAAGGTTGAGCTGAGAGTTGTGGCATTTGTTTAACCAATAAAACATTGAATTAACATTGAGCATGCCATCAGAAAAGATGCAACTATTATTATATAAATAATCTAGAATTTGGTGCTTTTAAAGATGAAAAATTAAAGCAGATGGAGGCAGCATTAGTGATGTTAATCCCTGCAGGAACACACATTTGTTTCTTATTTTGAACTCATCCTGACCAGATTGTGTGGTTACTTCCATATACATTTGAGAAACATACAATTTTAGCATTTTGAAGTTTACTAAACACAGCAAGCAACCTTTAGTCCCACAGTCAAGTGTTTTATTATTTATGGCAGAGCACATCTAGTTACATATATGTAGCTTTTTACACCAAATAAATAAATAAAGTACTTTCTTAGTACTCATCAGAACATATTGTGATTTTTAGAGTTTATCATTTTTTAACACACATGAACACAGTTTCCTGAATCAGCAAAATATAATGTGCTACAGCGTCTTATTTATTGTGGTGGGGGGAAAATAACTGGCAAAAGGTTCAGTGTGTCATGTTATGGATATTGTAGCGCAAAGCACGAGAGACAGATGTTTTGCACATATGACACAGTGCCCCAAAAATACAACAGTCAAGCAGATAAAATGTTGTAACACCTACAGCTGAGCGTTTACAATGTTGAATTTGCACATTTTAAGTCCACCGCTAGAGGGCAATAAACACCAGTATACACATGATGAAAATCAAAGATGCCACTAGAGTGTCTGCTTTATTATTACTTGCAAACAAAAGGGATCGTATTTGAATTCAGTAGCTCTAAATAGCTAATGTGCCTTAAGATCAATTAAAACGTCTTATGCGTTATCTTAATGTGCGCAAATGGATATAGTGACAGGTTAATGCGATGGTTACAGTTACAGAGTCTCAGAAAACCCTGATCAGATCTAGTGTAGAAGAACAAATGTGTCAAATATGAGCAAGAGTAAAGCATCTCTTTACCCCAGCTCTCAGTGACCCCTCCTCCTTTATCATAACCATAAAAAGCAGAGTGCCATCTGCTGGCGTAGAAATTAGGTACATAAGGGGTCTGGCACACAGGATGTCAAATAATAAAATAATAAAAAATAAAATAACCTAAAAGAGGCCTTGGTATCTTCAATTTTGGCACATATTACGGAGAAAAATGCCCAAAAGAAGCAGTTCACTGATTATAAACAAGCAATATAATTAATTAAGCATCTGATTGGGGCAGGAAATGTGCCTCTGTCTCTCACACAGGATTAGGGTTAATTTGGATGTGAATTTGCAAAGTAACTGCGGAAGGCCTATGTAAACCTGCTTATTACTGGAAATATTTTGCACCCGAATGCGTCTCGGCCAATCGCGGCGTTCAGGATAAACCACTCTCTTTTATCATTATTGTTGTTGTTATTTTATTTTTGTTAATATTGTTGGTGTAAAATGCGGTCAGGAGTAATAACTGGCCTAACAATAAGGTGAAAATCTGGGAAAGCAAGCGGGGCTGGCTGGCAGACTGAGGGCCGGTGAATGGAGGTCACCGCAGACACTGAATGAGTCTCAGCGGTGAGACAGAGAGGGGGAGAGGGAGGACGGACAGCGGCCAGCCGCCTTCAAAAATGGCGTCTCCGGAGGAAAATGAGTAAAAAATATTAAAACGCGGCCTGCTTTCTTTACACTTCCTCGTTCGGTGTTTTTTTTTTTTTTTTGTTTGTTTTTTTTTAAATGCTTTTCCGCACTTCGGCTACATTTTTTTTTTACCCGGCGCGGGAAAACCCGCCGTCGCTTTTCCTTGAATGGCCAAAGAAAGCAGAAATACGGGGAGCGAGCATTTGGGGAAATAAAGGCAGCCCTGTTTTATTTTGATGCGTCGTTACTGACAGCTAGCATCTGCTGCTAACCCACAGCTCTGCTCCGGAGGGGGGGTGGGAACGATTTGCATGCGAAGAAGAAGAAGAAGAAGAAGAGGAAAAAAAAAAAAGGAAAAAAAAAGAAAAGATTTTGAAATTGGGGATTTCTTTGCTCGTCTATGGGGAATGGTTGCTACCAACGTGGCCTGTCGATTGCAACCCTTTATAGTGCTAGCAGCGTAGCAAAAACTAGCCTAAAGAAAGGGGAGGAGAGACGGTGAAAAAGGACGCATTCAAATCAAATGTTTATCAGCAATTCGTCCATCACCGGCCAAATCCGCCGCATCTTCATCATGACCGTGACTGATTTTGGACTAAATCTCCATTCGTGGAAATGATAAATGTGAAAGGCGTAGGAAAAGGAGAAAGACTGGCTTTTTTTGGAGGTGGTTGGATTATAACCCCGTAGACCCCCCTCTTTTTTCATCCAGCTTTCTCCTCCTCCCCTCCATTTCTCTTTCAATATGCTGTTTTCCACTCCTGAGGACTTGCTTATGAAACCGGGAAAAATAGCCTGAAACCGAGAAAGGCAAAGACTGGATTTTTTTTCCGTATTCAGCTCTGCGACGTTGTCGTTGCTTTCGTCCTCATCGCACACATTGTACAACACATAAATGGATAGAAATTACCCGGGAACAGGATTTGGTGATTTGGGCGCAGGAGCAGGATGGAGTTACGAGAGATCGGCAAAAGCAAGGTATGCATTGGATTCAGACAATGTGCATGCATCACTGGTACTTCGCAGGGCACGGTGTGACCCGTGTAAACAAATTATCGCCATTGGCTTCATAAATAGTGCCATGCCTTGCCTTAATGTGTAGTGCATTGTCATCCAAACAGTTGCATAGTAATAATATTATAAACAGGAATGGAGCATTGAGCGTGTCGTGGGGGTGGGCGGGGTGGAGAAAGGAAAGGTTGGGGATATGAATCGAGGGTGATTGACAGACGTGTGTTTTAGGTAGACCTGGCGGGGTGGAGGTGGAGGGTTGGGGGGAGGTATGTCTGGAGCATCCATAGGAATTATTGTTCCCTGTGTGCAGGCCTGGACACAGACCCCCATAGATAAATTCACTGGATTGATAGGAACTGCGAGGAGTGCAGACGCAGCAAACCCCCTCACAGCAGCCCCCCTGACAGACATCAACAAGAAGGACTGATACATATTAACCGGGGAGATACATTTCATCAAACAGCGTTACATTGTAAAGACAACAGTAAATGCATATCTTAAAGTGGGGGTGATGCCATACTCCTAGAGCTGAGATTTATAAAGCATTTGCCCAATCGTGATCTAGAAAATTGGTGGTGGGTATTCCATGGTTTATGTTAATTTGCATAATGAAATTGTGCCATATTCACACTGCATCAAACTTGCAATTTGCTGTGTGTCTAAAATAAAAATAACAATTATACATGTCTCATAGTGAGGCCAGGGTGAATCCATAAGACCATGATGATGATAATTGTCTGGGCTGAGCAAAGATAGCTCTGTCTTAGCTTTATGTTAGCCTGCAAGCTAGCGTCATGTTGCATGGGAGTCATTTGGGGCCTGTGCACGCAACCATCACTGCCTCTTATTGCTGCACATATGTGATATTTAGATCCAGAGTTAGCTGCCTGGTCATATCTGAAAGCCACTGTGCCACTATGGGAAGTGATATTTGTCTAAACAAACCTGGCTACATGCTGGTGTTTGCATGCAACTTAGCATGCATTTGCGTCGACTTGCACCATCCAGCTGTTAGCCAGATCAACATAATCAGTGGTTGCAGACAAATGGGGCCGTTCGTCTGTCTTATAAATTCAATAAACTGTATTTTTCAATTGACCTAAATCTGCACATAATTCACTCGTGGTTTATTTACACGTAAAACCCTGGCCTCGGAGTTTGGGCCTAGTCTCTGCATTTCTCCCATAGCTGCTGTGCATTGCTGCTAGGCGGTGCTACCAGCAGCACAAATGCTAACATGTTACCCTGCCAGCCATCAACGCATTTCATCTGTCTTTTTGTAAAGCATAGCTCTGCAACTGGCTAATCTCTAGCGTTGAAACAAGACGCTTATTTAACCTGTAAATTTTCAAATGATGCACTGATCCGGTCTTGAGACCTCATTATAATTACAAATTAACTACCCCATTATTTTTGCATGACACTTATATTGCTGGCTTGACAGATTTGCATCTACAATAATACACTTTGGTATAATAACCAAGTTTGTAATTCTTTCACTGATATTTTCTTGGGTTTTTATCAGAAAGATTTTCCTTCCCTTTAACTGAAAAGGTAAATTAGACTCGTCAGGGGGTTTGGTTTTCACATGTAGCCTAGAGTAAAGAAGTTGCATATTGAGACCAAACAAACAGCCTCAAGTGGGCATCTGGTATGTGGATTTTTAATTTAAGAACAATTTACTTGCATGCCAGACTTTCTAAATGTTTATTTTTCAAGGTCCTCACATTTAGAGAATACAGTAATAGTAAATGTAATCTGAAATTAATGTCACCCCCCTCCTGCTCCACTTCTTCCATAGTCTTGTATATGGGAGTTCCAGATCATCCCACCCCGAGTCTGAGCTCCTTCACCGACAAGCCTACGCCACCCCACACCCTCTGCAGGGCTATGCCACCAATCACCACCCAGGGAGCTCTGGCCAAGGCGGGGCTTGGGGAGCAGCTGGACGGAGTTTGGGTGAGATAAATGTCATACCTTCCATGTAACCACCATAAGGGGCCCCAGCAATGAATTATGGTGTCTCCATGTAGGCCCTGCTAGCTCATTGTCATTGAAAAATGTGCACATTATACCTCAATTGAGTTGAAGCCCTAGATGTTAAACCTGATTTCACAAAAAAATCCTGTAGTTACAACATTCATTCTCATTCACTTTTACTATTTTCAGCAACAGAGGTTGATGCACTTAAAGGTAAAACTAGGAATTACTGACATCTTGATTCCGATTTTTTTTTTTTTTTTTTTTTTTTTTGTATAGCAGCATTAGATATTTTCCTGGTCTTCTTTTTGGTTCCACTCACATATGTACGACTACCTGTTCATTTTGCTTTCTGAATATGTTTTCATGGTTCTGTCTTTCTCTCTCAAAGGTCTGTCAGGGCTGTTTGACACTGGCCTGCACCATGCCAGCCCCTCTGCCCCTGATGCCTCCGTCATGAATCTGATCTCAGCCCTGGAGTCCCGGGGTCCCCAGCCTCCTCCCTCTGCCTCCTCCCTTCTTTCCCAGTTCCGCACACCATCCTGGCAGACAGGTGGGGCTGTGATAGATCTTCCCTCTTGTGTTGACATTCAAACAGGCCCCACAGTCAACATGACATTTAAAGAACCTCCCAATATTTGGCTCCATTATTATTCTGACAGTGTTGCTATGTGGGCATTTTCATATAAGATTTAAGCATTTTTATGATGCTTGTTGATGGATTGACGAGTAAATATTTCATTATGTCTTAATTTGAATGTCAGCTGATGGATACTAAGTAATTTTGCTATATCTTCTTTTTCCTAACAGCGATGCACACGCCTGCTCCTCCTGAACTATTCATCTCTGGAGCCCTTCCTGGCTCTGGCTCCTTCCCATCCTCCTCAGCTCTCTCAGCCTATCAACATCCAGCATCCTTTTCCAGCCGTTCTTTCCCTGCCGCCTCCCTTTCCCTCCAGGACACACCCACGTTTAGTCCCACATCCAATGGCTTACTCTCCCCACATGACCCCCTACTACATATCAAGGCTCCATCCCAGTCTAGCCTGGGTTTTGATAGACTCCTGTCCTCGCAGGGTGCTGCTGCAGCTGCCTACAGGGGCAGCCAGGATCCCACAGGAGCCACGTCAGCCCAGGCGTCATCTGCCAGGCACCTGCAGTCCCACCAGTTCAACCTGCTGTCATCACAGCTCCAGGACCAGTCCTCCCAGCTGTATAATGCATCAGTATTTTCCTCAGCGCAGCCCCAGCCTCAGTCGCAATCTCAGTCCAATTCGGCTCAGGAACGGGCCGTGCCTCGGCAGGATAGCGTCATCAAGCACTACCAGCGTCCCACGCCAGCTCAGTCCCAGCTCTCGTCCTCTGCTGCCCATTCCCTTCAGCACTACCTCAGCTGTGGAGGGGCGGGGTACCAGCAGATAGCCACCCACCACAGACACGCTGGCCTTTCATGCAGTCCACTGGGTGACCAGAGCCCTTCATCTGAACACAAGCCCACCTCTCGCACTGAGCAGTATAGGCC
This sequence comes from Rachycentron canadum, assembly GCA_038496675.1. NCBI lineage: Eukaryota > Metazoa > Chordata > Actinopteri > Carangiformes > Rachycentridae > Rachycentron > Rachycentron canadum. The sequence goes on from CM076668.1 coordinate 9,224,975, forward strand.
AATCATCCAGCCTCCCTACTCCTCATCTTCTTCCTCCTCGTCTTCATCCTCAGCTGGGAAAGGTACCAAAAGCAGCTCCAGCAGTGGTTATTCCTCTGCTAGTTCAGCTTCATCCTCAAGAACTCCTCACACACCCCCTTCTGCTTCCTCTACCTCCTCTTCCTCCTCGTCTTCTTCTGCCACTTCTGGGGCTCATCCTTCCAACTCCATCCCCACCTCCAGCTCTAGCGCAGCCCCTTCCAGACAACAGCCACCCCCTCAGCCTGCTCCGCCTCCTCCAGCCCCTCAGCAGCAGCAGCCTCCTGCCACCTCCACCTCAGCGCCCCAGTCTCTACCCAAATCTTGCCTCTCAGGCTACGGTTCTCCTGTCCCACCAGTGAAGACCCCCACCTCTGCTCTTACTGGTCAGACCCCACCCCAACAACAGACACAGTCATATTCCCCTAATCAGCCCCCCACTTCACACCTGGCTCAGTCCTATGGAGGCTTCAGTTCACCACAAGCCCAAGACCTGAGTTCAGGTACTGCTGGGAAAGGCTATGGGAGTTTAGGAGGGCGAAGCCAGTCATATTCCACTGATATATATGGAGCTGACTCTGCTTATGGATCACTTCCATCTTCTCTGGGTGGAGCTGGAAGCCCATCCCTAGGCTATGGAGCCCCAGGACACTCTCCTGCCCTTTTAAGATCAAGTGGTTCATCAGGTAGTGGCGCATCTGGAGGAGCAAGCAGCAGTGGCACGGGAAGTGGGAACTCTGGTTCAGGAGGAGGGGCAGGAAATAGTATGACCAATGAGAGAGGTGGAGGAGGTAGTGGTGGAGGGTCATACCATATTCCAGACTCTAGCCCTTCTCCATCAGGCAACTCAGGCATCATCCGTCCAGGTTTGCACTCCCCAGTGCCCGCTTGCCCCACACAATCTCCAGGAGGTGCAGGCTCTAATAAATACATCTCTTCAGTTCTTTCCCCCACCTTCTTAGCCTCCCCCCAAGGCTACCCTGACACCAGAGGCCCCAGCTCCCAACCTCAGTCCTATCATTCCACTTCCTCCAAAACAAAGGCAGACAATTCCATGCTAGGAGTGGGCTCTCAGAGAACCCAAGAAGAAGTAGATGATGATGATGAGTTCTTGATTCAGCATTTGCTGCAAGCCCAAGCAAGTCCTGCTCCACAGGCTGCTCATCACCATCCTCAACAGCCACCCCAACAGACATCCCAACAAGCACAGCCTCAGCCCCAGTCAGTGCCCCCAACTACTGACTCTGGCAAAGTGCTGAGCTATGACATGGGGAAGACATCTGAGGAGAGGTACCACCCCCAGAGTGTCATACGTACCCACAGTGCCACATCCACTGCTGGAGTAGGAAATGCAGGGTCCGCAGGCTCCATCTCAGGATTGGACAACCAGCTGGAGATGTCACTTAAGAAACAACAGCAACAACATCAACAACACCACCATCCACAGCAACAGCAGCAGCAAAGAAATGAGAGGTCTGTTGGAAGCAACAGGAGCAGTGGAGGGAGAGGCAGCGCAGAACAAGTGCACTCCCATCTCCATCACCATGACAACCTAGGCTCGGTGGTCCACTATGGACGGGGTGACCCATACAGCCAACACTCCCTTGCCCCCCAACACTCCTCACATAGTCAACACGTGTCCTCTCACTCACAGATACCATCCCACACCCAAATGGATCTTCAAAAGAAGTCACAAGAGCGCGCTGAAATCCCTTACCCTCGGAAAACACCGGAAGTCCAGCAACAGCATTCCCAGTCCCAAGCTGCTGCCTCCCTCATGGACTCTCCCACCGATCAGTCGCGTCAGCCACCACACCTGCTCCAGTCGGTGCTGTCCCACACCACCCGCAACAAACTGGAGCCTCATCAGCAGCACCACAAAATGGACTCTCATCGGCAGCACCAACAGCATCACAAGATGGACTCCCATCAACCGCATCAACAACACCCAAAAATGGACTCCCACCCTCAACATCAACAGCACCAGAAGATGGATTCCCATCAGCATCAGCAGCACCACAAAATTGACTCTCACTCGCAACATCAACAGCACCATAAAATGGACTCTCATGCCCAACAGCAGCAGCACTCAATTAGCCAACAGCAAGCTGTAATGGAAAGTGCTGGTGGGAGACTTGGCTCAAGTAAACACCAGACACAGTCTCAGTCCCAAACCACCCAGCTACAGCTTCAGCTCCAGTCCCAGGCTTTGGAGGTGGCAGCGGCTCATTACAACCACGGCCCCCCTCCACACCAGCATGAGCAGAGCCAGGTTAAACAAAGCTCAGTGGTGTCTTCCTTGGACATGCTGGAGCGCTCCCTTTCTCAGACCTCCAGCACAGACGTAGCTGTTGCAGAAGACAGACGTGGTGGCGCAGGCAGTGGGGGAAGGAGTGGAGGTAGCAGTGAGCGCCACAGACAGCAGCAGCAGGAGCAGCACCCATCTCACCATCAGCCACAGCAAACCCACCACTCACAGCAACACTCAGCCTCTGAACTCCACTCTTTCCTCTCTGAGCCTGATATCAGCTTATCTACCCCATCTCACATGCACCACCTCTCACAGCACCACCCGCAGCAGCAACAACAACAGCAACACCCCAGCTCTCAGCACCAACAGACCCACCCTCACCACCCTCACACCCAACCACATCCTCAGCAGCAGCCCCCACTGCCTCACCACATACCCCCACCATCTGCCTCAGCCCACTCCCAGCCTCAGCCTGACCCACAGCAGCCACTCTCATCCCAGCTCACCCCTCAGCAGAGTCAGCTGGACCAGCAGCGCTCAGAGCAGCACCAGTTTGACACAGTCAGCCCAGTGGAAAAAGCAGACCAGAGTCAACAAAGTAATCGCTTTGTACCCCTAACTTCTATCTGCTTCCCGGATTCCCTCCTTCAGGATGAGGACCGTTCCTTTTTCCCAGGTATGGAAGACATGTTTTGTGCCGAGGACTACAAGTCGAGCTGTGCTGGAGGTGCAGGTCCGGGGCAGGGGGAGATGAATGAGAGCCACACGGGGCAAGAGGGAATGGATTCCATGAAAGCTGGACAGAGTGCAGGTGGAGCAGGAGGGAGTGCTGGAGCTAGCTATGACATAATGGGTCACCATGGTGGAGATCAGGGTTATGAACCGTACTGTCATGGCCTGGAAGAACCCAGCAACAACACAATGACTCTGGATCTAGACTCACTTAAAACCCATGAGCTCCCTTCCACAGTTAACACTGAACAGTTAGGGCTGATACAGTCCCAGGGACCAGCAATGGGTATGGGTGCCAATACTGCTGGACCCAATAACTCTGGAGCTAAAATGTCCTCTGGACCTGGAGGGACTAGCACAGGGACTGGTTCTGGAGGCCTCCAGTCTCCCATTTTCTGTTCATCTCGTCCCAAGAAGCTCCTGAAATCCAGCTCTTTCCACCTGTTAAAGGAGCGCCGGGACCCCAACACACTGCCTAAGAAAAGTTATGCTCAAGAGTATGAGTTTGAAGATGATGAAGATAAAGCCGACCAGCCAGCTGATATCCGTTTGAACAGCCGGAGGCTCCCAGACCTATTGCCAGACCTGGTGTCCAGCTGCAGAAAGGGGGGAGGAAGTGGGTCTCTCAGCCCTTTGATGGGTGACATTGACTTCTACCACTCCTCTGGCTACTCCTCCATGGGTTCACATGCTCTTTTGCCTCAGGATGGACCCAAGAAGAGGGGCAGAAAGCCCACTAGACCCAAGAGAGAGGGTCCCCCTAGGCCAAGAGGCAGGCCTCGCATCCGCCCAATGCCTGAACCGTACACTCCAAGAGGGATGATGGGGGAGATGGGTGGAACAACAGTAGGAGGAGGATTCAGTGTGGAGGGACGAGGTAGAGGAAGGGGCCGTGGAAGCCGAGGTAGAGGAGGTAGGCGGGAGGATATGTACATGGAAATGAGCGGGAAGGAGCAGGATCAGATGCACCACCATCACCTACATCAGCAGCAGCAGCTCCATCACCAGCCCCAGCCGCAGCAACACGAACCTATCCCACCTCTGAAGGTCAGTGTCATTCTGTTCAGAAAAGGGGTTTTTAAATCAATTGTTTTTAAGCAGAGATGTGATGCTGATAAAACACAGCCGCAAAAAAAAAGTGATTCACATTTGAGCCTCATGTTTAAATAAGAATCTGTGTGTGGTGGAAGGCAGGATGACCAATGCATGTAGATTTGTGTTACCTGTGCATGGCTGCTGTAGCCATGTGTCTTCTGAGGCCTTCTCTCTCTCTTTCTTTTCTCTCCATTGTTCTGCTTCCTCAATCTCTCTCTTTTTAATTTTAGACTTGTCAGGTTTAAGGTTAGGCTCAGTCACCCTGTTTAAATTGCCTTGTCATTTAAATTAAAAAAAAAATAAAAATTTGGTATGATCAGTATGATTAGGGAAAATTGCTGTAAATCCTTCTGGGTTTTTTTTTTTTTGTTTTTTTTTTTGTGTTTTAGATTAAATTACCAATTGGCACCCTGTCCTCCTCTGACGCCTTGCTGAGGACAGACTCTTTGTCTGGCACGGACCCTGCTTTGTCGGACGGCTCAGTGGGCTCAGCGCCCTCACTTGGTTTAAGTCCTGGGCCCCCCTGCAGCACTGAAAGCACCAGAAGTCAGGACAAGAACAAGCAGAAAAGCCAGATGATGGGTGAAGGAGTGGATGACGAGGGGCTGGAGGAAAGGGTAAAGTCTACAGGATTATGTCCTAGTTTTGTTAAGCAGAGAACACTTTATGTTGCGTAAAGGTCAAATTGAATGGATTTAAATGAAGTCCATTGATTGACAGTTTTGTGTGTGTGTGTGAGCTGAGTGAAGTCTCTCTCTTGTTTTTCTTTTAGGGGGATGAGAAGGACTCTGAGTCCAAAGCTGGCTTTGTTGCTTCATTCTTGGACTTCCTTAAGACGGGGAAGAGACCTCCAGGCTTGGACATCTCACCGGGAATGGAACATGATAATGGTGAAACCTCACCCTGCAAATCAGGAGGTCTACGCCCACTGTCTCCTGCACCTCCTCCTCCTCCACCACCTCCTCCATTCGGGGACGGTGAAGGGAATGGGGGTCTTGCTCTGGGCAACTGTCCCAGCCCCAAGCGCTTGGAAGATGAGCTAAAGAGGAACCTGGAGACGTTGCCTTCGTTCTCCTCTGATGAGGAGGACTCAGTGGGCAAGAACCAGGACCTCCAAAAGAGCATCTCATCAGCCATTTCTGCTCTATATGACACTCCTCAGCTAACCTCTAATATCCAGCCCCCACTACATCCACCACCCCCCCAGCCTCAGCCTCAGCCTCAGCCTACCCAGGCTCCTCTTACTCCCACACTGCAGCCCCCCACACTCAGTCCACAACCTACCATGCATACTCCCCACACTCAGCCCCAGTCCAATGAACCTGATGTCCTCCAGCCGGAAGATGGAGACATGGATGACAACAAGGAGGAGGAGATCGAAGAGGAGAGAAGCACGGGAGGAGACGAAGAGAGTGATATGACGGAGGAGAGAGAACCACAGCTGGAAACCCTGGGTGCCCCTAAACTTGATGGTGAGGCTGGGAGCTAGCTTTTTATTCAACTCATGTCCCTTTTTTTTCTTTTTTTTTTTTTTTGAACACTGATTTTTGAGCAGCTCAGCTCAGGAACATTTTCCCTGCAGACCAAGCTATTTTTAGTCTATTCAAGTGTCCCATTATGTATTTGTTAAAAATTATAATTCAATACTTGGCTGTTTGGACACTGTGATAAATTGATCTGTAAAACTGACCCTTGCCCCTCTTTCTTTCCAGCGCCCCTCCCCGAGATCCTTCCAGCGCCAACAACTCCTGAACCACCCTCTGTCCCTCCATCTCCTGCTACATCCTCCTCTCCTTCTCACTCCCCCCTTCCTCCCCTCTCACTTCCCTCACCCCTGCCTCCACCAGAAGAACAACAAGAGAATTCTCAGCCTCCAAGCCCTGTTGCTCCTACATCTCCATCCCCACCACCTCCACTTCCACCTCCAGCCCCACCTGCTACCCTCCCTCAGCCTGCCACGCCTCCTCCTCCGACTTCTCCTCCTCCCCTTCCCCCACCTTCACTTCAGAAGGAATCTCCCATGCCATCTCCAGAGTCCCCTGCATCTCCTGAGGAGCCTCCAGCTCCTAAAATCACCTCACTACACCTTGCCCAGAAGCAAGAAGATGCTGCCATTGTTGGAGAGAGTGAAGAGGATGAGAGCGAGAGTGGAGGGGAGGGCATCTTCAGAGAAAGGGACGAGTTTGTGGTGCGAGTGGAGGACATACGAACTCTTAAGGTATTTGTGAGAGAATGTGTTTTGTTTTTTGTGTGTGTTTGTGTGTTGTTGACAGTTTAAAAACTCAAAGTGCTTTGTGACGCCAAAGATTAAAAAAACGTGCTGATGGAGTTAAATAGATTTCAATCTTTCATTTGCTGGCAAGTTATCGAGACATTTTGTACTTACCTGTGTCATGTGTTTTGCCACAGCTGGCTCTGCAGACGGGCCGTGAGCCTCCACCCATCTGGAGGGTGCAGAAAGCGCTGCTGCAGAAGTTCAGCCCAGAGATCAAAGATGGACAGAGACAGTTCTGCGCCACAAGCAATGTGTGTTCACCTCAAGCCCTCAGTGCTCTAACCACACCTGCAAACTGTCATGTTGATTTCTACATTTCACAGCCCCTTGTACATCATAGCATATGATAAAGATATTGTTTGATAAAATATACACCATGTCTCTATTCAAATCAAATCATCACATTATCCCAAGTAAAAATTAGCCATTTGAAGGTTATTGTATTTTATATTAAAATGTGTTTCATCTGTTTCTCTCTTAGTATCTTGGCTACTTTGGAGATGCAAAGAGGCGATACCAGAGAATCTATGTCAAGTTTTTGGAGAATGTCAATAAGAAGGACTATGTCAGAGTCTGCTCTCGAAGACCTTGGCGCAGAGCCACACCTGCTCTCAGGTACCAGTATTTGCCATAAATCCTGTTAATATTGAATTGAGCCTTGCTAGGTTTACCCAGAATACCTTGGTAGGGGAATACCAGGGGCCCATGTTACAATCAAGTCCAGGAGAGGAGCTCCCAGATGAGTGCCTGCAAGCCAGGGTTTAGTCCAAAATGCCCCAAAAATATATGGCTTAATGCTGAACCTTAGCTATGGAAATAGGATATCAATACTTGAAAGTTCACAATTTTAGGGACTCATTTCAAGTAAAAGTAAGTAAGTGAAGTTAAAAAAAAAAAAAAATGGGTGGACTGATGTGAGCCTAGAAATGATTCTGATTGTTGTAGTAGTTAAGCTGAGCCTGAGGGAGAAATTTAACAGAGCCAACCTGTGGGCATGATCTCTGTTGTGATGTGGTAAATTACTTTGTCTATGAACATGGCTGAAAGGATAAGAATAAAACAATATATTCATGTGCCACAGACGCCAGTCCCTCCCCAGAATGGCATCCCCTCCCACTACACAGGTGCCACAGAGAGTAGTGGAGAAAGAAGAGAGAGTAGCTCCGCCAGTCCAGCGTGAACAGAGGGAGAAAACAAGAACAGCAACCACGACAACAGCGAAAGAACAAAGGGAAAAGAAGGAGGCTCCAGCTGCGGTGCCCAAACCCAGGGAGAGGGAGAAAGAGAGGGAGCATGAGAAGGAAAAAGAGAGGGAGAAGCGAGTACACCCTCAGCAGGAGAAATTGGAGAAACGTGCTGCAGCAGAACGAGGCAGAGCAAAGGAGGAGAAGAAAACAGTGGAGAGGAAGGAGAAGGAAAAGGCTGAGCGCCCACCCAAGTCAAAGCCAGCCAAAGTGAAGGCAGAGCCGCCACCCAAGAAGAGGAAGAAGTGGCTGAAAGAAGTACCTTCATCATCAGACTCCGACTCATCAGATGAGGCAGCCAGTGAGAATGAAAGTGAGATGCCATTTTGATTCGTTCTGCTTGTATTCTGCTATTTATTACAAGTCTATATAATGAAGTTTCCTATACCATTTGAGGCTGTAATACAAAGCAGTTATGTCATGTTTCACGGTAGAAGACTGTGTTGGTTCTAAATACATTAAATCTCTGCTTCTCACCCACTCAGTGCCAGTGAAAGGTGGAGTAAACAACCGTGCCATGAGGGAGATGTTCAGGAGCTACGTGGAGATGCTGGTTAGCACGGCCCTGGACCCCGACATGATCCAAGCTCTGGAGGACACAGACGGTAAGACCTGCACACCGCACAGTCTGCCTCCTGAGCAGAGCTGCTCTCTAAGCTTTCCTGCAAAATTGACTGACATGTAGGAAACAGAAATAGACTGACGCTCAGATATCGCTTGTATTGTGGGAGAACACATCTAACCTAACCAGACCTGCCTGTCTGGTAGCATGTTGTGCAGCCTGACCTTTTGCATTAAGCTGTTTTGAGGCATTTAAATGGCATCTTTAAAGGTGGCTTCATATATCAGTGTTTAGTTTGGGCATCATGACCACTGACCGAGGCAGCTGCCAGGTTTCGGCTCAACCCATGCAGCTGGACAACCGGCCCTTATGGCAGCAGGGGACTTTTTTAGAGTTGTGTAGCGTACCTATTTAGATGAATCTGTTTATGGAAACCCAAATAAACAAGGTGTGACGGGTCGAAGGAACGCCCCGGGAATGCTGAAAAATCTTCAGCCAGAAAGAGCTGCTTTGAATCTGCCCTTGGTATTGAAGTGATTGGCAGCTGCATGAATGATTTCTAATGAATCTCCCTTGATGTTGATTGGCCACCAGATGAGCTGTACCTCCCACCAATGAGGAAGATTGACAGCATCCTCAGTGAGCAGAAGAGGAGGTTGTTGAGGAGAGTCAGCATGAGCTCTCAGCACCAGGTAATCTGTCCTGAATGTACTGGACGCTCGCTCTCTGTCCCTCATGGCTGAAATCTTTTTTTCTTTTCAATTTTTATTTCACATGATTGTTTCCGTCATTTAAATTGGCATTGCTATTTTCATTTTGTGGTGCAGAAAATGGGTCTAGACTCCTGTTAAATGGCCCAGTGGTTCTCCATTGGCACAATACTAGACGCACTGATCTATATTATTAATGTAGGGGAGTCTAGTGCTGAAAACAAGCAGTGAATAAATTGATTAAAAAAACAAAAATTAATTGAAAACTATCAATGACAAGCAAAAACACCAAACGTGATCTTTTCCCAGCTTCCCAGGTGTGAGGATTAGCTGCCTTTTTGTTATGGTAAATTGACATATGGACATTTGATAGACTACATGATAATTAAAATGGGTTAATCGGTAATGAAAATAATCACTCACACTTTTTTTTTTTTTTACTTTTTTTTTTTTTTTTCCCTTTTTTAACATTTGTCACAAGACATCTTGTCTGTCTCGCTGTTAAGGTTAAACTCTAATTCTTCCTCCTCTTCAACAGGAGGTCCTGCATGCTTACCCCCAGATTATTGTAGACCCCCTGGACACAGGAGTGGTGAGGGTGCGGCTAAGCGGGGACGCTTACAACCGCAAGACCCTCAACAGAGTCAAGAAGACCCTGCCTAAACCACAGGTATGCTTGCGTATGAATTAGAGGTCATTGGGGGCTTTTTGTATTTAATTAATCCTTCAAGGAGTTCTTCTTACATCATACCTCTCTCCACATTTGATTTGTTGGGCTCTTGAATACTCTGAAATACATTAACAGGACCTTAAAGGTCCATGGTAAGACATTTTTAGCCTATGACCAGATGATTCTCTCTGGTTTCTGGCTGTGATAAATGTAGCCCTTGTGGATTCCCCCCAAAAATCAGCACAAGCTGTTGAGGGTGTTGACATCATGCAGCAGGAGGATCAGAAAATATAGACAGTGAAACCACTGCCTGAATAAGATTAACCATTACTGTTAAAAGCTCAAAGGTAGAGGTTGTGTGACAGATAGATCGCTGGTGACACATAGAATAAAGCAGTTTTAGCTTCCTCTCTAACACCTGTTGCAAGTTTCTAAACCTGCTCTACTTTCACGCTGTCTTCTCTCACAAAACTGTGATATTAATATTGACTTTAGCTTTCAGACTGTTCAGTTTTTGTGGTGCTTGTAAAAATGGACAATTCTTAATTTATGTCTTTCTTTTAGGACCTTAAACTGTCAGCCGAGTCTTATCGGATCTACAGTCTCTACCACTCCCTGCATCACTATAAATACCACACATTCTTACAGTGCAAGAAAGAGGTAAGTGTCCATGTTTCCAGTGTCCTAATGCACTTTAGTCATGTTGGACAAGTTTATTAACAACATTTTGTTCATTTTGAGCTTGGGTTGTCACGACAAACATGCTTGAAAATTGTGTTTTCGCTTATAAATATTCAAATACATTTCAACACATTTCTCCAAATATACTGTCACAAGCACAAATCTCATTAAATAGATGACACAGAGCCAGGCCTGTGTATGCTTTCTTTATCTTTTTTTTTTTTTTTTTTTGCATAAGACTGAGCATCACAGTTGTCTCTGTTTTTCTGTGCCACTTTTCCAGACCAACACCATTGAGCAGGCAGCTGAGGACCCAGGCCAAGAGGAAGTAGTGCAGCAGTGCATGGCCAACCAGAGCTGGCTGGACACCCTCTTCAGCTCCTTCATCGAGCTGCTCACGCTCAGCACCAAAGCCTGAGCCAACTGCAGAGAGAGAGAGAGAGAATTAATTAAAGCAAGAGGATTAAAAAATTAAAAAATAAAAAAAAAAACGAGAAGAAAATGAAAAAATGGAACGAGATGGATCCTACTGTACAGCCCCCGACCCTCTTCAAATCTCTAATATCTGAGGATGATTTTTTTCAAGGCCCTTGATGAACTTAAGTGGGTCTGTTCATGTGACCTCAGACACTGGCCTCTGTTCTTTTTCTTGTTGTTGATCAATGACTTTAAGAAATGTCTTACTTTGTGAGAAGGGATCAGGGGTCACAGGTGGGTCAAGAGGGAATTAACCATTGGTGAAAAGGGAGAGACGTGAGGTGGAAGGACAAAGAGGAGGAGCCGTAAACGCCAAGTCAACGGAGAAGCCACTGACATCTTGTTAACTGTGTGTCATAAAGACAATAGTTCAAAGAGAAACTATTACCGCTTAGTTTTTACATAAATTATTTTTTGAAAAGACTAACATCAGTTGTTGGCTTTTGAAAAGAGTGGAAGAGGGTGAGAATGCTTTTTAAACTGCGTGTAGAGTGTGCCGTGAGCAGCGTGAACATGGACTCGTCCACGGATAGAAACATGAAATGTGTTAATAAACGCTCTCCCTCTCATCCTGTGCTATGTGAAGGGCAGCACCAGTCAGCTGTGTGATAATATATAAACACATTTTTATTATTTATATGAGGAGGTTTTTAACTTAAACTCTCACAAGCGCTGGATTGCTGCCCTGACATTTTAAATACCTTTTTATTTTCCACAGGTTCAGTATACAATCGTAACCCACATATCCAAGTCGTCTTCCCCTCTATACAAAAGAACAGACATTGAGACAGAAATATTGTATCAAATACAGTGGGTGTAAAATTAAAAAAAGGAAGAAAAGAAAAAAAGAAGAGAATGGGAAAATCTATTTGAAACTTACATTGTTGTTCAATCATCAGTCATGCAGGTGCAAAGAAAAAGAAGTAAACTATCCATTTCCCATGAGGGAAGGAGTATAAATAAGTAATATTTAAAGAGGAAATAGTCATTTCATTTTTATCATTTTGATGTTTGTGCATACTATGACTTATTTTGAAAACAATCTAATTTTCCATAAAAAAAGGAAAAAAAAGGCGTGTAAATATTGTACAGTTCTTGATGAAATTCTTTGTCCTTCTGTACATTAACTCTCCTGTATTTGAGAAACAAATAAAATCTGCAAAGAACAAAAGGTGTTTAATTTCCCTACACTGAGTGTATATGTGCATATGTGTATTTCTACATCCATCTTTGTGAGGACAATTTGACTTCATAGACCTCAAGATCGGAGAAAGCCTTTTTGGGAGGTTAAGATGTGGTTTAAAGTTAGATTTAAAGTCTCCCCTTCACAAAAAGTAGTTTATTGCTCCTTCGCTCAGATGTGTGACCTTTAACATGCAGCATAACCGATGGCAGTTGTTTTTCACTTTGATCTGCTGAAGGAGGAAAGTTTCTCAGATTAAAGGTGTGTGGTTTGTGACATATCGGTTATAGTCCAATATGTAACTTAAATTAACCAGTGATTAATTAGATAAATTTGTAACTAGTTAATGATTTTCGGCAAAAAAGCAAACTTACATTCAACTAATATTCAAAGCTGATGATGGTGCAATGTCTTTAAACATCTTTAACTGCAGGGTACAGTGTGTTTGTATAAGCGGAATAAAAGACAATGCATGTCAATGGCAGGTCCTTACAAGTATAGGGACATAAACAGGGTGTGTTTGACGCCACCTCGCGTGCCGGTTGGTGTAAAACCCGGATGACGTCACATCTAGAAAACGAAACCGAGGACTCGGAGTTTCCTCAGAAAAACACCGGGTCGGTATTTAAAGGACGAGCAGCTGAAATCCAGCGACACTTTTTCCAGCAGCCTCAGAGCCTGCAACGCAAAACAGCAGCCAGCGTCCTGCAGGACTCATTTCTGATCATATTTTCATATTTAAAAAAACAAACAAACAAAAAAAACGACTGCACTTGAACCCCACACTCAGCAACTGAAGCCTCGGTATTACAGGTAGGAGCCGTCGGTGTCACTGACACTGTTGTTGTTTTGTTGTGAAATTGTAGGTTGTCATGTAATCACTGAACAAATGTACAACTTATTGAACTATATTCAGTTTCCTTGCTGTGCTCAGAGTGAGTCTTTCAACTGAACTGCTTTAATGCAACAATACAATGGAACAGTTCAGAGTAAAAAAAAAAAAATACACCAAAGTTTATACGTTTTTATTTTGACTAAAGATAATTAAAGTATTTAAAGTATATGCAGTGTGTATGTGTGTGGACTCATATTACAGTATTTCAGGTACTGAGTACTAAACATCTGGCCTCATTCGCCTGCTTCCTCTTTCCTTTCCTTTCGAAACTAAAGGAAAGGAAAGACGATTTTCTTATCATTAGAACCATTGGTAATTTACTGAGTTATTTATTTTGATAATATAGGATTTTACCTAAATTTTCTACACTTTTTTTTAATAAAAGAATAAATTGTTAACTTTCAGCTGCAACATTATTTTTAATTATTCAAAATCTCATTGATGAAATTCTGCATGAACCAGGTTGAAAATGTATGAAATAGTGCCCTCTCCAGGAGAAATATATGATTTTACATTGACCTGAAACTTATAATAAAAATATAAATATAGATCAAATAAAAATACAGATACATATGTATAACTAAAGGGGTTAAGAAGCCAGTCAGGCTTGGCTATTTTATTTCAAGAAAGATTATAAATAATTCTTCCCCCAATATTATATAGTTCTTGAAATTTATTTTGTAACTTGCTTTGATTGTTGTAAATGTGTAACTCAGTATTACTGTATTATGTATTACTAGTGACAGCTACCAGCCTAATATATTGATTTGGAATAGAACCAATAATATCATTATTACAGAACTAGTGTATTAAGCTGAAGTGTTAAGTTCTTTCTGTTGTACATGAACTGAGGATCATGTGGACCTTGATAACACTGTTGACACGCTAGTCTTGCTTCCTGTAGAAATGTCTCACTCCAAACCGCTGCTCATCCCGTGGCTGCGAACCCAGATTGACAGCAGCAGGTATCCTGGTGTGAACTGGACAAACGACAAACGAACAGAGTTCTCCGTCCCATGGAAACACGCTTTAAGACAGGACTCCTCCGACACTGACGTTCTCATCTTTAAGGTAACGCTCATGCAGAGTCATCATAAATATTATAGTATTAAAAGATAAATATGGCATGAGTGATAGAAAGTAACCATATAGATGTATTTGACAGATCTTATCCGTGTCGTGTGACAGTGGGAGTCCATCATGTATGAAAACTGTCAGTTCATACAGTGCTTCTTTGTTTCCTGTAGGCCTGGGCAGAGGCGAGCAGCAGTGGCCGGCCTCAGGGAGACCCCTCAGTCTGGAAGAGGAACTTCCGCAGCGCCCTCCGAGCCAAAGGCTTCAAAATGGTCAGCGACAACAAGAACGATGCTGCTAACCCCCATAAAGTGTTTCGCTGGCCAGGCGACTCAACACCAGAAGGTGAGGATTCACCACAGCGTCCATAGGCAGTCGCCATTTGGTCCTTTAATGTAGTGGATAAAAGGCAACTTTAAAAAAGACCTATTTCCCCTGTATTAAAAACGACCTGCTGAAAAATAACTGACTCAAATGTTGATGTATTCACCGGCTTCTGGCATTAAAATTGCAGAGAAATAATACAAAAAAGATTTCTCTCTCTCTTCACAATTCAAACACAAATTTCCATTTATTTTTGAAGGTTTATTCATGCGAAGTTATTCAGCCTGTGTGTCCTAACTATTATCCCAGGAAGGGAGTTTGTGCTGCTTAATGCACCTTTTTATTACCTTACATAATCTAATTAACAAGGCATCAGTTCTTTCCTCATATTACCTCAGTAATGTGGATTGCAAATTAGATAAAGACAAAAATCAGGTAACACAGCTGCAAACGCTGCTCTCATGTGGGTTATGGTTGAATCTGAAGTGACCAGGCACCTTTTCTATCTGTGTGACCACATACAGTACGTTTCTGTGTGGATTTAAGTTTCTGGGGTTGAGCTTTGTCAAGGGAAGGTTCAACTGAAAAGCATGCGTTATAATACCATAAATAGGATTATAAGACTGAAGAGGTGAGGAGAGCGAATGATTAAAAGACAGTAAGTGGAGTTCTTTGCTTTTACCCTCAAAGCAAACTCTTCTGCTGGATCCCAGGACAAAGATGACTCTGATTTGTTGGGGGATGTTGGCCTTCCCTCACAAGAGGTGAGTGTGTTTGTGGTGTTGACTTGTAGCAACACAGGAAGTCGAATGTAAACGCTGTGTGATTATGTGACTTCGTATGGACTCATCACAGATGTGTGTGTGTGTGATATCTTAGAGCCAGATTGTCTCATGCTTGGATGACTGCCTCTACCTTCCAGAAGAAGATGTGTTTTCAAGTGAGGGAAACCTTTTTATATTATTTATTTTCTGTATGTTAGGAAGAAATTTTACTTTAATGGAATATAAATGTTCATTAATTTGCTAATTTGATTGTTAAAACCTGCAATAGCTGTCTGAATATTTATGAATCAATCAATATTTCCATCAGAGTCCACTATCAACCAGGATATTCTCCAAGAGTGTCTGAGGGGACTGCACATAGGCCCTGAAACAGGTAGACTTCCATCTTCCATCTCACTGCTGCAGTACGAGCAGAAAACAAAGAGTAACCAAGGTACTTTTCTCCACTGTTTTTTATTTTCTCCAACTTTTCCACAGAGGGCACCACAGGCTTTGAGCCTCCTCCTGAGCAACAGCAGCCGGAGAATGAGGTTGTGATTGGTGGATACCCGTTGCCTGGGCAACAGCAGTATCCAGTAACGATTGAGGGTGCAGGCGGTGAAGCTGGGTTGCCTGAGCAACCGGCACCTCCAATGGGGGAAGATGTGGGAGGGGCCTGCGGTGGGCAGCTGGCGGAGCAGTTCCTACACACCATGATCAAGACCAGCGATGGAGATAATTTCAGTAAGTTGATGTAAAAAAAGAGATGTGGATTTCACACATCAAATTCATTAAAAAAAAAACAATAAAAAGGACTTGATATCATAATGCCTTTTAAATACAACCTCACCATTCTGTGGTGTCACAATTTTGCCTGGTGATGAGAGCAGAGCCGGGAAACACCTTTTCTCATGCACTTCTTCTCTCTCTGAAACCGTAGAGACTCAGTTCAGGATATCAGTGTACTACAGAGGGGTGAAGGTGCATGAGCAGCTGGTTGAGAATGAAGCTGGGATACGCTTAGTCTACAGGTAACATCAGAAAAAAGCTTTCATCAGAGGACACACTCTTAGAGCAATAGTTAGACACAAGTTATAATAAAATATAATAAGCAAGCCCAAAAAATAATTCTTTAAGGTTCTCAGGGCTCTGCAACTTATATAATCTGCTATTCTCTATTGTCTCAACAATTAAATGAATAAATATCTTCACATCAGCCACGAATGCACTGGGAAAGTTTTGGACTACGACTCAGGCCTGACCATGGTCTATCTGCCAAGGCCTGGAGCCATGCTGGATCAAACTCAAGTCAGTCTGACCCAGCGCATCCTGGACAAGCTGGGCGCCGGCTTGGACATAGGAGTGTCGGGCCACGTGGTGTACGGATTGCGACGGGGTGAAATCAAAGCGTTTTGGAGCTTCTCTAAGTTTGATCAAAGCAGACAACCCCAGGAGATCTCTAAACTTCAGCCTCAACCACTTTACATGTTCAAGGAGTTTGTCCGAGGTGGGGAAAGGAAAGAAATTATACACTTTTTTTATTGGCATGTTTGTGAATAAATTGTGATATCGCAATCATTTGCACCTTTACCTCTAGGAATATTGGGCTTCATGGAGGGGAAGGACAGCCCTCCCTGCTCCCTGTTCTTCTGCCTCGGGGAGAAGTGGCCTGACCCAGACAACAGGCCCTGGGAGAAGAAACTCATCACTGTGGAGGTTAGAGAACCTTTAAATTATTGAAATGCTGTTCTTTCACAGACCTTAAAACAGTATCTCAGTTTGACAGAAGAGCTTTTTTTTTTTTTTGCTGTAAATACCTCTATCAAATTTCATGAGTGATCAGGCCCCCAAAATTGCCCACTCAAGGGAGCTGTAGTCAGCAGCTCTTTTCATGAGGCAATTTTGCTTCAGTATTGATTAACAGCGCTGAGAAAACAAAGCCCGAATACCAGTGGTGACAGCTGATCCTTCAGGTGTAAAAAGCCTTTTCTGCTCCCGAGCCTCCACAGAGGAATCCACGCTGAGAAATGAAAAGCTTATACAAAAAGTTACTTTAAAGAAACCAGCTCAACGCGTCTCATTGCTCAAGCGTTCTTGACTTTTGGCTTGTGTCAGGCTCAAATTTGCCGTTTTGCTCGTCATTCTTGTCATGGCATCTGACTTCTGCTCCTTGTGTTGTTTTTTCTCAGGTGGTGCTGACTTCAATGGAGTTACTGAAGAATATGGCTGTTGATAATGGCGCCTCCTCCCTGCAGTCAGTAGAGCTACAGATGTCCTTGGAAGAGATGATGGAGTTGTGCTGACATACTTTGCTGAGCCTGAAGAAAAGTAATTGCCTCTTTGACAAGAATATATTTACACATTTTATGAACATTTTATATCCTGATTTTATACCCATTAGAATAGAACTGGTAATAATGATGATATGAATATGAATGATTGCACTAGTGCTGGTGAAATTGCCTGGTAAATATATTTAAGGTGAAATTTAGACTGTGCTTAAATATGAGCTTTATATTGCTACACAAAATTATGTTCAGGATGGATTTGATAGGATGATATTATTGATACTGGAGACACACTCAGTGACTCTTTTCAACCTGCTGCTTTCAGCTCTCGCTAATAATGTGTTTATGATGAAATCGGTGCATTCCTCGTTTTGTGCTATAACAAAACAAAACACATTTTCCTCTTAAGTGATTTGATTACATGAAATGTGCAATGCCATCCAAATCAGTTCAGTAATCCTGTTGATGATCACATTTACTCATTTGTTTACAGTATTCATGTAAATGCCTGGTAACAAGGTACATGCAGTGACATGGTTTCATGAAGACCACACTCAGCAAAACTCAGATACTTTGTGTTGATATGATAATTTATTTAAGGGGCACCATTAGCCTGACTGTACTAGATACAAGCTATTTGGAATTTACTCTGAAACAACACTAAAGAGACGACTAGATAAAACATGTAACACACGATATCACAGCAAACAATAGGATTTGAAGGCTTTATTCAAATATTTAGGATATGATCACGTTATTACCATGAAATCATTTCTGCTATGTGTTAGTTTATGAATCCAAAGTAGAAGAAATAAAAAAAGTTTGCTCAGTTCAATAATTGGTGGTCGGTTGTGGATGAGAACTACATCGTATTGCTTTCATGTTGTGTGTACATTAACATTAAATATTTTTCCAATGTCAAACTTGAGAAACTAAACGTTTACAAAAAATAAATAAATAAATCGGACAAATGGATTTGACATGTTTCAGTTCTTCTCTCCTTCTTCTGCTTCTCCATCATTCTCTGACTCGGACCTCCCGTCCTCAGGGAGGGAATTTTCTGTCAGTCCCGACATTGGGACCAGCTTCCCCTCTGAATCCACCCCCATCGGCTGGATAATGCTGTCTCTGCAAAACACAGAAGTAATCATCAATAATAACATTATCCTTCTTATCCTCCTTTAATCTGCACTACTTAGTCTTTTTCCTTTTTCATTTTAAGCTGTTTCCATTGTTAATAAAGTTGATTCAGTGATCTCATAAAATAAATATTTCTGATGTGTCACCTTTATCATGAAGCTTCCTCCCTGCTAATGTTAAGAGGAAATACTGACTTCATGGTACAGAATAACTTAATGAACGATATGGATGATAAGTATCTTTTAGAATATTATTATAATTTATCTCACGTAAAAAACATAAGAGATGGAACAGAGAATTATGATATATGATACATGTGCAATGAAGAACATCATATAGTCATATTTAAGATGTTATAATACTAGACAATTAATTGAACAGGAACTGCAGCCTCTTTTTAGTTCAGTTCTCTCTATCTTAGCTCTGAATTATTTAAAATGAGGCTTGGAAGTAAAAATGGTTACAGCTATTTTTAGTTTTCGAAACTAATTCATATTTAGTTCATATTATTTCTCCTTCCTCTAATTGCTTCCTGGTATATTTATTAAGACCAGATGCTTTCGTCAGATGCTTTTCGTTGAGACTCTTTGATATCTTTAACTATTATTCAAAGAAATGTGATCCTGTAGCTCTATAAAGCTTTGTTGTTCCACTGACCTAGACAGCTTGTTAAAGAGCATGATCAGCCTCTTGGCCTCCTCCTCCTTCTCCTCCTCTGTCATGCCCTCCATGGGGTCTGACTGCTCTGCCTCTACCCTCCCTGTCACCGGGTTGATACGATCTTTGACCTGCCGGTACTCCTCAGTGTCAGAGTCAGAGTCGCTGGAGTACTGGGCGTCAGAGCTGGTAGTCCTGGGCCCCTGTCCGCCCAGCAAACCCCGGGTGGCCAGCAGGCCTGCTGCGTTACCATAACCTGTGTACTTGACAAAACGCCTGACTGGAAGAAGAGGTGAGGGTGTTAAAGTGCTTTATACACAAAATGAATGAATGAAAACCAGTGATTGCTTATCTAGGTGTCTAAACTACAGGAAACAAGAGATGAACAATAGACATGACACTTTCACACAAGGGGGTATTTGATAACAAATAGATGTCAGCATTGCTCAAAACCACTGAGATGAGACTGAGATCCCAAAATTATATCAGGCTGAATTTCAAGAAATGTACAGGTCATAGAAGAATATTTCCATTCAATTTTAAAATCAGCCATTTAGTTTAGAATATTTAAAAAAATATTAGATTCAAGGAATTGCTACAAAAAGTAGATAAACTATTTAAGTTTGATTTTGAATCAGATTTTAGCGTAAATTTAAGGAGATGACAAGGATTTTAGGATTTGAAAAGTTAAAAACAAAAAAAAACCCCACTGAGGTTAAGAGAAGAAAAATTGTCTTGACTTTTGCATCTGAATAAACTGTATTCTGTAAACTGTATTTTGTGAAATCAGTTCATAATAAAAGCAAAATACACCTGTTCTCTTGATCTCATCTAATAATTTCAACATAAAATATTTATTATTGGAATAGACTTTGTCATTTAATCTCCCCATTAATCCAGAGAGAGCGATAAAATCCGTTCTTACCATTTTCCTTGCAGAGGACAAAGATGAGGTCGGCAGCACAGTGCTTGAGGTCTGTATCCAGATGAGTCATGAGACGGATCAGACGACTCTTCATTGTGGAGCCTTCCTCCGGCCTGTGGGACACATCTCTCAGAGGAGGCAGGATCTAATGAGGGGGATCATTTCTGTTATCTATTAAATTCTGGTTTATGATGAGAATCAAAATATGAAATGAGCTTCACTGGGGTTATTACATGTTTCCTGATGTAGTGGCGCGTTTCTCTGTGCGCCCTGCAGCTCTCAGTCAGAAGATTGAGTATAGGTGTGAGCTTCTCTTTGATCTTATCACCCTGATAATTAAACAAACAGGGAATGCAGCACCATGTTATTTCAGCAAACTCAAATAAAAGCTCAACTTTTTTTTTGGAACAAACCACAAGTGTAATCTGGAAACATCTCAGCTCATACTACTTTGCCCCTCACCGACTCCAGACGTCTCTCCATGAACGTCAGAAGGGTGTGTACACAGTCCATGTTGACCCCCTGGCACTGCTCTGAGTCGTGCTCTAGAGGCACCATCAGCAGCACATCGAGACACTGCAGAGGCAGCGCTGACAACAGGTTGACTGTGTGACTGTAGCATTGAGAGATGATTACAGGAACAGAGAGTGAGAGATGGTTAAAGAGAGCACAGAGACAGAAAGGATTGGGTTCAGTTTGGCATGGCAGATATTATATCCTGGTAAACACAAAACTGAGTTTTGTGTTTAAAGTGAGTTTTATAAATATTAATATAAACTAAGATTAAAGGTGCAATTCATTCACTTGAACTATAATAAAGTTAAGCAAACGTATAATAAAAAAATATTAATAAAAATCCATCTGCATCACTGTTATTAATAATCAGGGCATTATGCAATCATTTCATTTTTCTGTCTAACTTTGGCTCATGCTCACCCCTGCAGTTCATCAGTGTCGTCGAACAGCATGCACTTCCTCATCAGGCAGAGACGCAGGATTGCCACCAGGTGTCGGTAAAGAGCTGCGTCTTCCTGAGGGGGGAGAAAACACTTCAGGTGAGTTGTGCAGACGATGCACAAGATACAGTTGAGACAATAAAGGATAAGATTGATTCTGTTCTTTAATACATTTGAAATGTATGTATTCCCTAAGTCTCTATTTTGACCTCACAGTTTAAGATTATTGATTAGCTGTTCAAAAAAACATAATTCCAATAATATGTGAGATGCTCCAACTGTATGTGAATTATTTCCTCAAGCTATTTTTATTTCACCTAAAGGATGGTGGTTTTGTTATATCCTTTACATTCACTGACCTCACTTGGCTCCTGCCTGTGGGTGCTATAGGTGATATTGAAGAGGATTTTTAATATCTCTATGATACGCTGAGAGGCTTCCAGAGAGATTGGTGGTGTTGCTGGTTCCAGCACACACTCGTACTGATCCTTCCACTGAACGTCCAGGCAGCCCTCCAAGGCTGCTGTGAGGATGGGCACCCCACCCTCCTGGAAGAGTTTAACAATGTGTGTGAAAGCAGGAGGGAGCAGTACAAGACTCTAGATCTGTTCATATCAGTACTAGAATGAATTGAAGGTGGCGCGATGAGGAGGAGGAGTCTAGAAGTATTGTTAAATCAGAATTATCTACCACACACAGTAACTTAGTGGTAAGTCAGTTACCTGTTGAAGCTGAGTGCTGAGCTCTGGTCTTAGTGCAGTGATGAGAAACATGAGGCGTAGTTCATAGAACTGAACACTGGAGGGAGAAGGGCAACTGACACTGGAGGATAGTTGCTCTGTCAGACCACATATGAGCCTAATCGAAAAGAAGGAACAATGTGGAATAATTTGTTCAAAAGTCAAATGAATGAGAGTAACAATCTCTTGGGTTAGCTATACACATATTTGTCTCAGTCTGCACTGTCAGTTTCCACATTGCTTTCAAATCAAATATAGGTGCGTGTTTGTACAATTTCAACATCAAATAGTTTGTGAACACTGGGTCATGTAATTGCTTTTTCTACAGTGGGTTTCTCTACTTGTGATTGTAAAAAGCTGGTGCAAAATACTGAGCCTTGATGTTTGTTCTGATTCAAAAAAACGGCTTGATTTAAATTATTTAAATCATTTTGTGATATTTAACTACATGGTAGCTACAAGAAATGTAAGTCTGCTGCATTAAGCAAACAGTAAAATGGGCCCAGAAATGCAAAGCTTGTTTATTGTTATTTTGAGCTGAATTGTTGTGTGTATGTGTGTGTGTGTGTGTGTGTGTGTGTGTCTACAACCTATGAGTAAACCCACCTGAGAGCACTGAACCTCTCCTGTGCCCAGGTACTGTTGTATACCACATTACACAACACCTTCATGGCCTCTTTTCTCTGAGCCTCCTCTCCTGATGCCCCGTCCTCCTCCTCTTCCTCCCCCTCCATCTTGCTCTCTCTGCGGTCCTTCCTCCCTTGCTTCAGCACCTTGTGATGGATGCCGCCTCTGTGCATTTCATTGATGCTGGTCCTGTGGCTCCCAAACCAGCTGATGTTGTCCAGGTCGCCACTGTTGGTAATGCTGATGTCACTCTTGGTATCATCATTGAAGGCAGAGCTCTCTTCATCTTGGTCATTTGATTCGGCGTGGCCTTCATCCTCATCAGTACGGCACTGCAAAACTTTGGCCTCAGCGAGAGAAGCAATGATGTTATCATAGAAATCATAGTCAGGGTCAGTGAATTCATCACCAGCGTCACTTGTGGTCAGCCCAGCTAGTTTGGCCAAAGTCAGCAGAGCGCTGTCGGTCACCAAGGGGCCCAGGACCTTTTTATCCCTGGACAGGATCCTCAGGGAGCGCAGAGCTACTCTTAAGAGACGACATTTAACTCCTCTTGTTCTTATAAACCTCACCAGGACAACAGCTAAATTCTGGGGACAGCAACAAAGGAGAAGACATTTATTTAAACGTTATTCCTCAAAGGAACAACTGACAATACCCCTGGGTAAGAAAACAGTGACAATGTCAGTTACCTGTCTGAGGATGACGCCTCGATCCTCATGGTCGTACTCATCACAATCTGAGTCAGAGTCAGTGCACTCCCTCACTTTATTCTTCCTGAACTGGTACAGCAGAGAAGAGAATAAGAAGATCAAATGTCATACACTTTATTACAGATTATTATAAATTAGTCTCATGCTCTCAAAACTATTCTCTCTGTACCATCTGCACTGTACCTCTTCTAATTTTCTTTGCTTTAGGAGGTGGACAGTCCGATTTCAGGGAGCATTGCAGCAGAAGAAAGAGAAAATAATATCAGTACTTAAAAGTGTATTAATTTAGCAAGTGTGAAAAGAACTTGATGGATATGATCAGATTAGATCAGATTAAAAATCAAAAAAATGACTTTTTAAATAAAATTTAAACAAAAATATAGTCAAATTAAAATTAAAAACTCTAATTACACTCATTTAAGAAATATTTTTAAAAATCAAATTATTACATCTGATTTTCTTTTATTAAATAAAAAATGAAATGAAATAAATGATTATATGAAAGATCGCATTAAATTTGTTTCAATTAAATGATATAAAAATAATTTTATTTACTGAAAATAGACACATTTTTACATAATACACTGATTTAAAGTTCATTATTTTTGTACATTACTTTCAGTAGCAGACTGATTGTGAGCAGGTTGTAGTGATTTAGTCCTCTGGACAATTTCTAACTTCTTGTAGATGTGATGTTAAGCGCTAAACTTATAGGCTTAGTTAGATTGTCTGAACTTAGTTAGAAGGTGCTGTTCATTGGCTGCAAATGACCGAGCTGTAAGTGTTGAATAGATTAACATGTACTATGCAGGTTATTCAATCGCTCTGCCTGGGCTCAAGCCGCCTGAGCATGCAAGGAGAGAGGATCAGGGATACAACTGATACAGCAGAATTACTAATCACAGACAGACTGTGGAGGGAGGGGTGGATGAGATGGAGGAGTGGGGTGGGGGGTTAACAAAAGGTTTAAGGAACACTAGGAGAAAAGGCATACGACACGGGACTCCAGGTAGAGCAGCATAATCCATCTTACTTTCCTTCGGTCCCTCTCCTCTGCATCAAAGAAGAAACACTGGGCATACTGTGGAGAGAGAAATCATGACAAAAACAGTGTCAAGCTGTAATAAGCAGCAGTGTAACATCCAGGGGGGGCATTGAAACACGAGGCATTACCTCTTTGTTGAACTCCTGCAGCTGTGTCTGAACACCATTCTCATCCCCCAGCTTGATGCACTGGATAATCCCCTCCACGTCCACGTCCATGCTATACACAGACACAGACACAGACACACACAAACACACACACACGCACACACACAAACGGAAATGAATAATGATTCAGGCCATAACCAAAATTAAAGTTACACAACGATGAGGATGGTGGTGACAGAGGTCATGCATTATAGTGACAAAAACACATCTTCTGCAGTAAATGTTGTTTGTAATTTGTATGGAAATTGGAAACAAGACCACATAAGTATGCAACTAAAGAGCAGAAAAGATTCCTTTCAGTAAACTACCATCATACCGTCACATCTTCACAATAGTCTCATCAGTTTGATCACAGATAAACGCTTCCTGGCTACAGAAATGTATTGCACTTTATTTTTTAGATTAAAAAATGGAGATACACAGAGATAACAAGAGTTCACTTTCACAAAATATATATCTAAACTTACGTGGATAAATTACTTTGCCAGGTGATGTACCGTAGACCTGTCAAAATCACCTTAACTCTTCCAGCTCAAAGTGCTGTCACTGTTCCAACTTCCAACTGCAGCTTGTTTCCCGGTGTTTCTCAGTCCACCTCTCCACGGCACCGTGTTCTACCTCTGAATTCGTTCAGTTCACTTGCTTTCCAGTCACCCTCATTCACTCAGCCTAACTCTCTCTCTCACTTTAATCCAAGAGATGCAGGAGTGATGGAGTGCTTATGGTTATAATCCACTAATGGACTCTAAGCTTATATCTCTCAGTGTTGACCCTCCAACCTTTCATAGGTTTTCCAGACTTGTGCTGCACAGCTCGCGCTCTCTTTTTCTCCATCCTGTTTTAACACACCATCTTACTCAAATCTGTTAATAGCTCAGAAATCATTAAAATAACCATTAAGATTTTGTTCTTATCACACTTCTCCTGCCGTTGCATAACCACACTGGAGCTAAGACGGTTTTGAAAAACATTGTGGACATCAGTATTTTACAGCTCTGAGTTCTTGAAAGATCTGTATATTTGTTTAGCCAAGTCATTCATAAATGAGAATCTATTTAAATACATTTTGTGCACTCTTTATCATAACAATATTTGTGTCTCCTCCCACAAGATGGGGCTATTTTTATGGTCAGTTTACTTGAAAGATGTCATTTATCTCTTGCATAATACAGTTTGTATTTAATTGTGTATTATAAAATGTTTCTATAAGGTTTACTACTGTACTACTGTATTTCAGCCATAAGATACAGATGGTGTCAATCCACGGCATCTGTGTTAAGGGCTGAAAGCAGACATATTGGAATTAAATATTCTGTTTTGACTCAAGTAAATGAGCTGTTTTTTAACTTAGCTAACCCACTTTCAATGGTCATAGTCAGTGTATGATGCTTGAAACTAGGTTATCTGAAAAAGACGTGAACACACTTGACTTAAAGTATCTCCACTGACCTCTAAGATGAAAACTGTGAGAAGATGATATGTGAGTGAAAGACAGGTTTTCCTGGCAGGATGCTCACTCTTGTGCCCAGTGGATAGAGGAAACAGGGCAGAGAGGCTGAAGTGGCCGGCTGGTGGCTGCAGGCCTACAACAACAGGATGCACACTACGTCAACGATAGCAGGAGAAAAGTCAGAGGAGTCCTGACAAAATACACTCCTGGAAGTAAACGCATATTCCTTCAATATGAATTACACACTTGAGAAAACACATATCAACAAGTCAAAACTGTGGTTGATTACCCTCAGTTAGAGTGGACAAAAACAACCATTGTCACTGAGGCAATCCCTGATTACCCGCTTAATCATTCTGACACAGACTAACGTCATAAGTAGCAACAAAAACACAAATACACAAAATGCTTCATGTAACATAAACCCATGACCCATGTATGCTTCTATTTTTTCGCTGAGCTAGTATGCCTGTTTTATATTGGTTTTACATTTACAAATATTTGTAATGTATGGAATCTGTTGAATTAACTGTTATTTCTACATTTTATATACAGTGAGAACAGACTTTTCAGTGTATGTGTATGGTGATAGCTTGTGTCCAATACTTTCTTTAACCCTTACTATTGAGCATTTATGAGCACTTTATAAACATTTATTAATGTTTATAACACATTATAATGTAGTTGTACACAGCTATGAGGACAATTTAAGTGTTTATTAAGAAGAAGCTATGGCTGGGTAAAAATGTAACTGTTTTATGGGTCTTGCACATGGTTGTAGCAACATGGCTCAATACGTTTCACTGACTTGCAAAATATTCGGTAGTCACATGTAACATGCCAAAACTTACTAAAATCAATTTTGCCAATTACAACCGACCAAACTCTTACTCAGGAATTGATCAGATCAACGTCATATTTTGGTGAGTATAACTAAAACCTTTGTGATTCTAAATTGTGAAGTTTCTGAATTTTTGTTGAAAGTCTGTGGCAGCACGATGAATTTCGTTTTGCCATAAAACACAAGGTTGATGTAATATACCTTGTCCAGTCTACCCCGCTTCACATTTGATGTCAGTCCCACAATGAAGACATTCGCATTCCAATTTGAAGCCATAGTCACCTACCGAAAATAAGAAATAACAGTAACAATCATTTGATGTCTGGTCTGCACTTGAAATACAGAAACATAATGTTTGGTGCAGGTTCTCTGGTGCTACATAGTGGACACAAGCAGCAATACCACACATACAATATATCATGCCCACTGTCACACAGTCCTTCTGGAAATAACATCTTATTCGTAAGTGTGATGTTTGTCAAATGTACAGCTGTGTTTACCAGCCTCCGGCTAAAACCTCTGATGTACGCAACAGTGCAAGGGCCCAATCATGTGTGATCCATGACATGTTTATACACCAGCCTCCACTTATAGATGCCTACAGTAGTAGTTACAGTTATTTACAAATACAATAACAAACCCATGTATCTACTTATAACTGCATTGTAATGTGTTACATTAAATTATTAAATGTTTATATATTAACATTCATTAATTCCAGATTTTAGTGTCAAACCTGTGTTTTCAAGTGTACAATGCATTTACTTGGATTTAAAATGTTTGCCTGTTTATTTTTTTGTCAATTTGCTCAAAGCCAGGCAGCAGCAGGTGTTCAGGAACTGGTTAGCAGTGAGACTACATTTTTGGCATGAACCTATGTCATAATGCAACATTTTTAGAGGAAACAACACTGGGTGTAATTAGTTCTTAATGGTGTGAAATCATAAGACTGCCTTGTCATTTAACTGCTAATGCTCTTGTGTGAACCTGTGCCAATGATGACTCAGTGCACTACTCTGACAGCACAAATTACACAGATGGTGGTCACAGGAAAGCTGCACAATAGACTTGAAAGGGGAAGTTGTGATTTAGAGAGGAGAGGGCCTGGGTGAGTGTGGATGTTGGGAAAATGTGACACTGGCTCCTCATGGATTTATATTATTAAAAGATTAAGAATTATGGGATAATTTCCTAGAGAGAGAGAATGTGGTTCTAATTTCTCATTTCTGTGTCATTTTTAGGTGGGCTAATCAAACTATAAACCAATCCTAAATGCTACAATTTAATTAAAAAATAGGGTTTTCCCAAGTTTTCCCAAACACCGTATGGGAGGGGGAGTGAGTGAAGGACATTTCAGGAATAAACACACTGACGGCAAAAGTGACTCAAGGGAAAAAGGCACAGGAAAAAAGGGGGCGATAAAGAAAAGCCTGGAGGAGAATTGGGGTTATTTTGGGCTCTGCGGGCTTCCTGCAGGTGATGGAAATGAAAGAATAATTTCTGGAACAATTACTCAGAAGCAAGTGGAGTGAGAGAGCGAGGGATGGAGGAGGATGTGGATGGGTGGTGGTGGTGGGGGGTTGGTGAAGCAAAGAGTGACCATAATAATCAATGTAAACATCACAATGTACAAGGTCACTGCAAGTACAATGTCATGTTTGGACACTTGTTAGAAGATTGTTTATGTTAGCATCCCAGCTCTTGTAAATAGAGAATAAAACTGCCACTATAACTGATAAATTATGAGCGTGGGAGCTGGTCTCACAGTATAATGACTATCAGAGACACACGCCCACACCCTGCTATCACACTATAAAGGGCCAGAGGAGGGGAGGGATAACAGACTTGGGCATTCAACAATCAGTGATAAACTACAACTGAGCATCTGGATTGATGGTTTACTTTTTACATTTTCTTGGTGGTAAGTTTAATTGTCCATATGCCCCTATGCTCTTGAGGTCTGTAATGAATGATAGACAAGTTTATGGACTTTCTTTGGTCAATAATGCTCATGTCTCTGTAACTTGAACTACTACCATTTATTTGGAATAACTTTGGTCAAAACAATTTGTTTTCCTCAGCATCACTAACTGTTTTTCTGCCACAGGCAAGTGCGGTATGGAGATAACTGTTCTGCTGCTACTGACTGTGCCTTTGACTGTTGCCACACCACTTCGACCAACTCACAGGCGAGTGAAAGCATTAGTAAATATACAGCTAATGACAGAGATTAAGCAGAGAAGTTTTTTAAGAAAGGAGGAAGTAAAAGCTTCCCCGTATATATATTTATCTGCCACTTACTTCTGTATCTTACCTTAAAATGCATATTAATTAATGCCTCATTCTGTTGAACCCACAGGTCAGACGCAAACACTGTCCTCTCAGGGGAAACTGTTCAGGCTTCAGAGGTGAAAAGGTCAGAGGATGCACAAGAGGAACATGCTCCAGCACTGAAGATCATCCCATTTCATTCAGAAGACAATCATCTTGACCTGGATGCACTGAAACACAAGTACGAAAGAGTATAGAAATTCAGCTGTAAATAAGAAACTACAACAGTAAAATACTTGTAAATATGTCTTTAATTGCTGACAAAAACAGAATTATAGCGTATTATAGAGTAAAAATTATAGTTGAAATTCAAATTCTACTGAAAACTTCATGGTTTTGAGAGCCCAAGTATGACTTCTAACCTTTGTTTTTTCTCTGCTTTATCATTGGCAGCATGGCAGTGAAGTTACGTCCACGACGTGCAAGTCAGCGAGGCTGCCAGCTCGGGACATGCCAACTTCACAACCTTGCCAACACTTTATTCATCTTCAGCAAAGGCGGAAAAGATGAGTCAAAAAGGGCCAATGACCCACAGGGATACGGCAGATAGGGCCACGAGGAATGACAACAGTAATGGACTAAAGAGGTGGTTGAGGAGACCTCAACATAATCTCCATCTATTTACAACCAAATATCTCTGTATATGTTCTGAATGACTGGTACTTGTTATGGATCTTTGCTCAATAAGCACATAGAGTATGGATGTTTGAATGTGTGAAATGCCAAATCATATTACTTCTTAAACTATAAATTCTTCAATACTAATGTATTTTACAATAAATATTTAATGACAAACAAATATGTGATGTTATACTTTATCAATGATTGGATTAAGCTGTTCCTTATATATTCACAATTTACAACTACACTTTGAATCCTTTTTATGCCTTTTTAAAGGGTAAAGGATCCCAAAACAATAATATCACACTAGATATGGCCTTTTTTAAATATCACCTGATTATGATTAGCAAATATTCTGATTGAAGTTTGATATTGAAAATGTTGGCTTTCCTTGCCCTTGATAGTGTGGGGTCAAATTAGGGGCATTGGGTCCATTTTATAAGCCAGGCCTGACTAAGTGATATTTTTAGCCAACCATCATGATAGCAAATTGCACAGTGCACAGGCTTGTGTGCCTTCAGTTTTCCGTCTGCTATAGTTGTAACAAAATCTGTGTCTTCAGAGACCCAGAGCATTGTTTCCAACTTCAATGCATCTATCATCACTCTTCAAGAAAGTGGGGAATCCTGTAATAGGATTATAGTCAGAAGTAGCCCAGGTCACAGCCTAGGTAGGAAATGTCCTGTGGTTTTGTCTGGCCCCACCTATTTTAAGTGGCATTTAGAAACTGTGCCTCCTGCAAAAACCACACCCTCACCTGTCCAGCAAACCCTGTTTCCTCTGTCTTGCTGCTCAGAGACACTTGAAAATGGCACTTCCATAGATTGCACGGGCATGTTTAAATTCAGCAGCCCTGCACATTAACCCATTCACTAGAGGATGGTCAGAAAGAAAAGTATTTCCCCCTTGATATCCCACTGAGTCGAGGAACAACAGGGACTTAACATGAGAGAAGCGGAGGGAGAAGGACAAGGAGGCGGAGGAGAAAAAATCCGTAAATCTGAGAAGGACCAGGTGGGTAGGCTTCCGTTAAATTATACTGTGGTTGCTGTGATTTTAACAAAAACTAATAGTTACGCACAGATCAGTCAGACGAGGGAGTTTACTCAGTGTAACTTGTAATGAAGGCTGTGACTGGCAGTGAGTCACGATAACATGGACTAACAGCACGTCTGAGATGGGGCAATACTCACAGTTCACGGTCTGGTCTTGAGAAGTATTGACACTGTTCAAATCGTGTGTGTGTGTGTGTGTGTGTGTGTGTGAACATGGGGGCATTTTGAGGTGAAGGGCAGCTCGTTTCTGCTCTTGTTCGCTGACGGAGTCCAGTCAAATCACTTCTCAAACCGCCGGAAGTTAAGCTAACGTCAGTGTCGGGAGGTAAAATTCAAGCTAACGGCTAAACACAGTCACCGTTTCCTCCCAACGTGACAGCCGCTGTTTGCTTTGCATTGAAAACAAACACAGGAATCCACCATTTACGACATATTATATGTACTGCCCAGCAGTTCATCAGCTAACAAAGGTTACACAATATCCGCAGCTTCGTAACATATAGTGTTTATAGTAGAAGTTAGAGCTGTAACGAATCACCGTTAATTTCGCGATACTAGCGTCTCAAGTGACTAGAAATAAAACGAGTCACTAGAAGTTAAGGTTATGTTAATATCTTCACTTGCCAGACGCAGGTGTAACTAATGATATTAATGCAGGATGTAATCCTAGTTGCAGAGCTCAGGTGTTGCGGACAAGGCGGCTGACGCAGCTAAACGGAACGGAGCCCTCCTGTCAACGTGTGGCTCACCTGACGTTTACCTGTCAAAATGTCACGTGAGAGACCCCAGAGCCACTGATACAACACTGGACTGGGGATTAATATATTTAAATGAATAATATATGTACATATTTATAATCTGAGGTGTAGGTTTAGTTATTAGTTTTGAAAAGAAAGAGTTTAGTGTGTGTGCCCCCTCTTTGTTTGTTGTTGTCCTGCAGACTGTAGTGAATGAACAACATGCCCACTACACACACACACACTCACACTTGAGCTGAAACTACAGCACCGCGTCAGAAGTCACAGCCAGGTGTTTAAGCGTAGCATATCTCACAGGTATTTTACAAAGTCAACATTTCTCATTTAAGCACTGTTTCCTACACCCTCCAGCCATGTGACTTCCAGGCATACAAGGACAGGATCAGAATTAAGCTTCCTGAAATTGAAATTGCTTGTACACAAATTCGGTTTATTAACCTGCTGAAAATGTTTTCAGAGTTGGATCCCCAAAATAATCAAGAAAAGAGTGTGCACCACCTTTGTAGAAGATTCTTTCAGGTACATGTCTTTGTGATAAGAATTTCTCTTTAATGACTGGTGAGGCATCATGAGATGATCATATTTTCACATCGATGTGTTGTCCTCTCACCTCTCTCAGTAATGGTGCGCTTTGCCAGTGTGGGGGTGCGAGAGATGCCCATGCCTCTGTGGCTCTTGGTGACTACTTCAGCACAGCGATCGTCAACCACTGGGACAGCGCCCAGCACTCCTCTGAGTACCCAACTGATGCCTTTGGAGAGCTGCAGTTTGCAGGAGCCAGCAAGAGGCATAGCCATGTCGGTGCTTTTCTGACAACCTGATGAATGTTCTCTAACTGGTTCAGTAAATGCTTTATTCCAATAGTCTTGGACATTATGATCATAAACTCTGCAGCATTAGTATAGTGTTTTAAAGACAGGCTCAAGGTCAAATAATGGTTCTAAAACAGTGAGAGGTATAGCAGTCAGCAGGGTTGCTTTTCCTAACCTTTAACCTGCTGCTGCACTTGAGTAAACAAATACATACCTGTACTGAGAGTGAGATCTCATATATGTACTGAGAAGCTCATTTGGTTTATCGTAACCAAATGTAGACACTTGTATGATTTTAGGATGTGTTATTGTACTAAAATAATCACAATTTCTGTTTTGTCTCAGTTTGTCCTTTGGCTCATTTTCCCACTTTTGAAACATGTTTGTTCCTCATATTCAAGCAAATGTCCATTTTGTTTCTCTTGGGTATCTCAGTTCCTGCGTCTGTCATGGGACACATCCCCATCTATGGTCTACACCCTGATGACAGCCCATTGGGGCCTGCCTGCACCCAATCTAGTTGTTTCTGTTGTGGGTGGAGAAGGAAGGGCAAAGGTGAAGACCTGGGTGCGCGAGGTCCTCAGACAGGGACTGGTGAAAGCCTCACAAAGTACAGGTAATCACATCATGAAACCAACCTGTGACTAAAAAAGTGGGCCAAAGGTTGCAAGCCAGTTAACAGTATTAAACCTGCATATACTATTACAGTATCTTGATGTTAGCTTCAATTGGTGAAGCCAGTTGACATATGCTGTCATGATCTTACAGACTGATTTTAGTTTTAAATTTAGGTAATAATACTGTTATCACATTGTACTGCAATATTTGTTTGTGTGCTTATAGTTAAATCAGATTAATTTTAGTTTTGGTCCTCTTCTGGAAAAAACTTCTATATTTTCAGATTCAAATTCTCTTTAGAGGTAAAGACAGCAGAAATGTACAAGACATAATAGCATTTAAACATTTATTTTACATTAGGGCATGGAGACTGGCACACTTTTCAGATTTGTTTGTTTGTTTTGCTTATGGAGTCATAAAAAATTTTCAATAAAACGAATAATATAATGTAAAATAGTAAGTCTACATCTTCTTGGAATACAAAACTTACAAGACAAGACAAACAAGACTTATTGTGGTTTTTACAGGAAAAATACGCTATCGCAAAATGCAGAAGCATTACACTATGTGAATCTCTGGGGTCCAAACATAATTTGGTACTACAATGGCTATTTCCTCCTGGCTACTGTGCCAAGTGCAGGTGGCACATGGTGATACTGATCTCCAGACATTCAAGGTCACCTTGACTAGCTGCTTTCTCAGAGGGCCCAAATCAAAGCAATGTGACAAAAAGACGCATTAAACAATAATCTAGTTTACACATGAACACACATAAGGTGCGTGCGTAGACACAGAGTGCTACATGGGATAAACAGAAATATGTTGGACAAGATGAAGTGTATTTAGAGTAGAGAAGGAAATCAATTGCAAAAATGCAAAAGCTGTTGTCATAAAATCACATAATCACATGAAATCACACAACTGTTTAGCACTGCTGTGGTATCAATCAGGTTTTTTCTTGTACAAACTTTCAAATGACAGTTTTACAGATCAATATTCATGCAATCTGCTCTGCTATAACTTGAATTTATCTCCTTAGGGTCCGTAAATTGTTTCCCCTCCTATTTCTTTACTTCTGGTTTCAGTTTCTATTCCTTACTGTGTTATCAGTTTTGTTTTCTACAATTTAGTCTGTTTTGTACCATAAATAAAATTTCTATCAAGGGATATGGCTCTTGACTTTAGCTTCTTAAAGATGGAATAGATCTGGTAATAAATTAGTAAAGAAATGATAAAAGCATGTTTACAAATATATACATTCAATAATATTTTAGAAATGCAAATGTAGATATGTGAAATAATATTAACTTTTCTTAAGCAGTTTAAGTGCAAGGATTTGATGTAAAATTCCACAGTTTCTAATTTCCTCTCACTGTTGAAATTTTCAACCCAGGAGCGTGGATCCTGACAGCAGGCTTGCGTGAGGGTGTGGGGAGATGTGTTGGAGAAGCAGTGAGGGATCATGCCACTGCAGCCTCGTCAGTCTCCCTCAACAAGGTGGTGGCACTCGGCATCGCACCGTGGGGCCTGGTGCACAACCGGGAACAGCTGGTCAACCCTCAGGTTGTACTGGCATTTGCATATTTACAAATTCCTTCAACCTCTAAAAATATCCTGCTCACTTAAAACAATCTCACGCTTATATTAGCTGTAAAATTTGAACATTGCCTTATCTTCCCTTTTGGTTGCAGTTCTTAGTTACAAATTACTGAAATTGGAAATTAATTTAAAGAGTTCATTCATCTTCTACTTTACCTTTGAAGAGAGGTGAAAGTATATATATTGATGGACCTGATTCAATTACCGATATTGCAAGGAAGGTATTTAATTCACCATTGCTTTTACTTTTAGTAGAAGAAACGATACAGTGATTTAACCTGGCTTCTTCCTCCTCTGCAGGGCAGCTTTCCTGCTAAATACTATGTCCAGAATATGAACCAGGACTCGTGCTGCCTGGACAACAACTACCAGGCCTTTCTGCTGGTAGACGACGGGAGTGTGGGACGCAGAGGAGGGGATACAGGGTTCAGAGCCAAACTGGAGGACTACATCTCCCACCAGCGCACAGGCATATGGGGTGAGAGATGGCATAGAATATCATTTAATTTGAGACATATATTATGATAATACAAGAGTCAATTGCTTGCAATTGTAGAGCCATTGATTATGACAGTTGTGACCTAAGGGAGTAGGCTTAAACATTTTTGCTTTTATTGTATTGTTTATTCATTGGAGGAGCTGGTAGAACTGGATATAGGAAACCATTATGCAAGCTTGAAGCGTGATAACACATCATCTGGAGTGATTATGCATACAAGCATTAAACCAAAATCTGAACTGAAATCAACTGAAAACCGTGTCTATATGAAATAACTGACACTCAGCTTTCCAACCCATGAACAAGTTCTTTCACATTCAGCCCTGGTTTCAGGCTACTTGGCCCTCTTGTGGTGAACCTTCACTGATGCATGAGATGATAAGATGATCCTTTGGTATCTACTGGATGAAAGCCACTACATGCTACTGCATGAATTTCTGGTGGAGCTCAACATGCAAAATCAAGTAGAGATTTTTTTTTTTTTAATTTTACATGCTGCTTGTTTTGCTCCTCTGCACATTGACCAGCTGTGATGTTACAAGAAAAATATGCAGTGATTTTTTTTTTTTTTTTTTTTGCTAATGTGATTATAATATCTTCATTAAAGTGAAGTTTGTAGGAGTAGATCATTTACCAAATGGACTGTATGAATCTGAAAGAATTTTTTTTTTTTTTTTTTTTTGTAGGCAGCGGCAGCATTGACATCCCTGTGCTTTGTATGTTGATATCTGGGGAGGCAAGCATGCTGGAGGTACACTCACTGCCCTTTATTATCAAATAATCAGGTTAATTTTAATAATATATATGTATGTTTTAATTATGCCATATTCCACAAGTAAATGTCCCCCTCTCTTTTCTTGACAGAGAGTGGATCTTTCTCTGAAGAACAAAATGCCCTGGCTGGTGCTGGCCGGCTCAGGAGGCATGGCTGACTTCTTGAGTGATGTCTTGGAGAACCTGGCGTCAGCCATGGCGGGCCAGTCTTCCAGTGAGGGTGATGGCGAGGCCGGCCCCAGTGTAGATATGAAAGACAGAGTGGCAGAGCGGGTTAAAAAGTATTTCCCCTCTGAAGCGGAGACAGACAAACTAGTTGAACGAGTAAGAGCTGTGGGCAGAGCTGTGTGTCATTATTGTGCAGTTATTGACATGGAGAACAGGCAGAATATGGCCTGAGGTATTTCTTCGTCTTGTATGTTAAGCAGCTGGTGTGTTTTGTTTAGCTGACAGCCTCTGTCCCAGAGGTCTTCAAATGTTCTCAGTGAATCTTTGATCTCTTGTTTTTTAATGCCATAAGGTCAAGATTCCAGTTTAGTAACACAAGATATTTCATAATGTAATGGCCAGATGGCCAATACATTTGCTGGACATATTAATGCTTCCTAGTGGAAGAAGTCTTTTTTTATGACCTCATATTCTTTCTTTCAGTCCAGCCCTCAGGGAAAGATTACATTTTCAGTCCCACTGCTGCTAAGGCTATAAGAAGAGTTAAAATATCAGCATGTTGCTGTAGACTTGTAGGCTCTTTCTCAAACTACTTCTGGCCTCAGTTTGTCCCAGATTACAAAAACTGCTGGCTGTTATTCATTTGTTCTGGCTTCTTCTCAGGTATCTCACTCACAAGCTGTGATTTGGAAGTGAGTGTCAGTTTTAATCTGGCATTATACGGTTGTTGTTGCTGTTGTTTTGTTTTTTTTTTCAAACAAAAAAGTAAGACAATGGACTTACTGTATTGTATAGAACATTCAAATAACTCTACTCTACAAATAACTATTGTTAACCTCCCAAGACACTGGAAATTTGACTCCAGAAAATTTCCAGAATGCAAAGTAAAAAGCAGTGAGTGTCTCAGATCTGTGTCTTCAGTGTGGTGTCTGCTTTCAAATGAAAAATGACACTAACAAGATTACTGACTCAATCTAATGCATCTACTGTTATGTTTATTAGCTGTAGCCGTGTTACTGATTCTCTGGTGTCTCTCCCAATGAAAGGGTCCATTGAAGAGCAAATCTAACTATTTATACCTGCAGAGCTCATGATACAATGATGTGTTATCTATGTGACACCAGTGTCACTGTCTGCCTCAGAGGTGTGTGGCTCATGTCCTATGTTTATTGAAACAGTAACGGAATTAGTGCTTAAAATCCGCTTGTTGTTGTCATTTACTATCTGTTTAGCTGATTGGAGTCACACTAATCTCATTTGTTTCCATTCATGCTTAGGTTTAAACGCTGTGATGAAATCTTTAAATGTCTGATATGCTGCTCATTCAGCATTGGGAGGCACTAAATGATGTCAAAGGGATGACAGTGCCATTCATTGCTATTGTTTCTTTTGAAATCTTTCTCATTATTACCAACTGTTGTGCTCATGTGTTCTTCTGTCTCCAGGCTCTGAGTGTCTACCAGAACAGAGATTTGATTACAATCTACCATGGAGAGCAGGAGGGCCCGGATGACTTTGATACAGTCCTGCTCAAAAGCTTAGTGGGAGGTACATACCAATACTAATACTAACTAATTCATTATGAAGAGTCTTTATTTTGATGTTTGGGATGGGCTTCTGTGTTTTTCAGCTAGTAAGCACCGTGCGTCAGTTGATGCCAGCCCTTACAATGAAGAGCTGAAGCTGGCGGTCACATGGAACAGGGTCGACATTGCCAAGAGCGAACTCTTCAATGGAGACATACACTGGAGGGTGAGGGGAGGAAGATAACACATCAGATATTAAATTCAGAGGAATGCTAACACTCAACACAAGTAGATGCACGAGTATACTATATTGTACCATTTGTATCAAAGCAGTGGTATTGTTTGTATTAAATAAGCATAAATATAAAATTAAGTACTGACCTCATAGTTTTATTATTATTATAATAAATTATCACCTTTGTCCAATCATATAGTATGAAGACTTGGAAGACTCAATGACAGATGCCCTGATCAACGACAAACCTCAGTTTGTGCGCCTTTTCACTGAGAATGGCCTCAACATTCTGGACTACCTGACTTATGGCAGGCTGGAAAGCCTCTACCGCTCAGTGGCTGATGGGACACTACTTTACCATCTGCTACAGCGCCACCTCCTGGAACGGCTTGGAACTACAGCACCGGTTTCTACTGCGGCTAACCAGCAAGGTTCACCCTCTAAAGTGGAAGCAGAGAACATGCAGAGAGGGCCAATGACTGAGATCAGCCTTTTTGAGGTGTTTAAAAAAAATAAAATAAAAAATGACAGAAATAATGTGAAAAAAACTTTATTCTTTTATTTATTCTCATTCTTGTGCTGTTACTTTACCTCTTCTTTACTCAGGTGTCAAGGGTCCTGGAACTATTAATGGGTGATGTCTGCAAGCCTTTCTACTATGATGCTTTGGACTTAGAGCAGATCACATCCAAGAGGAGAGCTCTTCGGGTACTTTGCACTGTCTAAACTGAATTTAATTTCCTCAGTGGCCATGTTATACATATAAAATTTAATGCAATCCAGTACCACAGCTACCTTTATAAAGTTTATAATGCTAGTTGAACATTGTTATGTTTGTAGGGGTAGATTGTGTTGTTGTGTTGTCTTCTCACATTTTTTTTTTTCATCCATCCCAGCGTGCCAGTAAGCTGCTGCGTGGAGACTGTCTGTATCGGGAGAGACGCTGCCTCTACCCGTGGGCCTCGCTTTTCATCTGGGCTGTCCTACAGAACCGCAGCAAGATGGCCACTTTTTTCTGGGAGATGGTGAATCTCTTGATACTTCTGCAGTTGTAGTTAACCTTTTGACAGACAATGAAAAAATGTTTGTGACCATCACAGCTGACTCAATTCCAAAATGCTGTAGATCGTGTAAATACTTTTTTAAAGAGTAATTTCTCTGATATCTCACACTTCTCACTTCTCTCAGGCAGCAGAGTCAGTGCTGAGTGCTCTGAGCGGCTGTAAGATCCTAAGAGAACTGTCCAAACTGGAGATTGAGACTGAGACCAAACTCTCCATGAAGGAGTTGGCCCAGAGTTTTGAGAACCTGGCACATGGTAAGATGGTCATCCACTAATGTCCTTTTGAACAATAAGTAATTAAAAAATAATTATCACTTTCAATTGCACATCCTCTACTCAGTGCTAGTTGGCCCTTGGATCATGAGTGATTTAGCTGTTTTTCCTTTTTATTAAAGTCTCAACATTGCTAGTAGTAATGGGTGGATGGGTATTCAGGGGTTTAAACTCTGCATCAAATGAAGCAATACATGCATGTCCATTACATGATGACTATCTAACAGAATTCTGTCTGCAATTATCTTTCTCACTTGTCAGACATCTTCAGCTCTTGCTATCGGAGCAACGAGAGTCGCTCTTTCACCCTGCTGATTAGGCAGTCCAAAGTTTGGGGTGGTACCACCTGCCTCCAGATGGGCATGAGCGCTGACGCACGGCTGTTCTTCAGTCATGATGGAGTGCAGGTGTGTCACTGTGTTCGCGCATGTTTGACACATAAAAAACAACAATGGAAGCAAGTCATTACTTGTTTGTTTCAATTTTATTTGTGTTCCATCTTATTTCAATCTTTAGAACTCTATATTGTTGATTTTAAACTTAATAATTTTCAAATAACATAAATGGTCTCTCTTCCTTCAGTCTTTGTTGTCCCAGATCTGGTGGGGGGATATGAAGAGGAGCACAGAGGTGTGGAAGCTCCTGCTCACCTTCTTCTGCCCAATCCTCTGCTACACTAACCTTATCTCCTTCAGGTAAAATCCACATATTCCACAGTAACTGTTCATTTTATTATTTGCATCCAGAGGATAAAAATCCCACAACTAATGTAAATTTGAGTTCCACAAATATATTCTTCGTATTAGTATAGTGGTATATCTACACTGACAATTTTGCAACTTTGTAGGAAACATGAGGACCAGCATCTAGAAGAGGAGAAGCTGACCGAGGACGGGCATGGCCGGGACAGCGACAGCCTCTATGGCACCACCATCTTCTCTTTCTCAGACATCAAGCACATGTAATACTCATATACATTATTCAATGCTATTTTATAGAGCTTGGTTTTGCACTTTTAAATATCACTCACTGCTTTGTGTTTGTTGTAATGTGCTAATTCATATAAATTGTGTTATTGTTGTACCAGTGAAGCTGACGCGCAGGAAGCACAAACTCCCAGGACAGCAACCATCAAAGGTGAATTCGCTTTAAATGCAGTATCTATGGAAACGTGTTTGTACAACAGAGGAAAGGAAAGACTGATTACAATAATATATATTATAGGCAGCTGTTGTGACTATGATCAGCTATTAATCCATATCCAATTACCTTTCTTTCAGGCATACCTCACACTCGCAGACCACCAAAGCGTCCATTCATAGTCTCGAGATGGCGCCAGTTCTGGTTTGCACCTGTTACCTCATTTTTGGGCAACGTCCTTATGTACTTCCTCTTCCTCCTGCTCTTTGCCTATGTGCTATTGGTGGACTTCAAGCCCCCTCCACCTTCTGGTCCAGCCATCACTGAATATGTTCTGTATTTCTGGGTATTTACCATCGTGTGTGAGGAAATCCGTGAGGTGAGTGGAGGGAGATATCTTATGTCATTCTTGGTGTATCTATCTTCACATTTAGTAATTGCAGAGATTACATACAGAAACTAAAACAGAATGACTGATTAAATGAAGTCATTCAAATGCATTTATTATATATACATGGACCCCACAAACACCAAACATCAGTCCATTATGTAAATTGTTATGCTAAAAGAATTTCACTTGTCCTTGAAAACACTGGTATTTAAAAGCCTTGTATGCACTTCACATGGGATGCACTTTTAAGTTAATTTTACTTATTAAATTGTAAAATAAATTAAATTGTTTTTTTTTCTTCAAGACTTTTTTTTTGGGGACGATGACTTGGCGTCAGAGGATCAGAGTGTACATTCAGGATGTGTGGAACAAGTGTGACCTCACTGCCATAATGCTGTTCATCATTGGACTAATCTGCAGGTGTGATTTCATACATTTACTATTGTTTTTATTATTACTGAATTATGCCAAAATGTCCGTTTCAGGGCCATTGTTCTCAGAGGGCTTGGCTTGTGACCTCTTCAAACAAAGCATTATCTTATCACATGATTAACATGATCACATGACAGAAATTTTAAGTTTGATATTCTTGTTAATTGAATTGATATAAATAATTATCATACATAAGGACAACATAAGGAGGCTGAAATCTCTTCAGTGTATGATAAGAAAAAAGTATCCAGACAAAGTCAGAACAATACATGGGTATATTGCACACAATCTTTTCCTTGTACTTCAAATCATCTTATCAATTTCTGTCCTGAGTCCTGCCGTTATTGCCACAGTTTATATGCTTCGCTCTGCATTGTAGGATGTTCCACTGGTCGTATGGATTTGGCCGGGACGTCCTTTGTGTGGATTACATGGTCTTCACCCTTCGCCTCATTCACATCTTTGCCATTCACAAACAGCTGGGACCAAAAATCATCATTGTGGGCAAAATGGTAAGTAATATCATTTTACCAACACAATAAAGTATGTTATGGGTTTTACAATGACTATTGACCTCTCCTGTTCAGATGAAGGACGTTTTCTTCTTCCTCTTCTTCCTGGGGGTGTGGCTCATGGCTTATGGAGTAGCCAACCAGGCTTTGCTTTATTCCTACGACCCTCGTCTGGATCGCATCTTCCGCCGGGTTTTCTATAGGCCGTATTTGCACATCTTTGGACAAATCCCTGTTGAAGAGATAGACGGTATCTATGTAATATGTGTTTGTGTGTGCATGCTGCAAATAGAGAAAACCACTGCATCTCTACAATAATGTGAATTTACTAAAATTATCTTCTCTGTATTATATATCTATACCAGTGGGGAAAGACTGGGACATGGCCTGCACACATAACATAACACTGATTGAGGAGGGTGCAGAGCCGTGCAGAACTCTGTACAGTAACTGGCTGGTGGTAATTCTGTTAGTTGTTTATCTGCTGGTCACCAACATCCTGCTCATCAACCTGCTCATTGCCATGTTCAGGTAACAGAAAAGGAGAGTAGTGTCCATCAATGTGTCTCTGTGGCTACACTGGCATGCCAATCACAACACTCTTTACTCTACTTGTGTTTGCACAGCTACACCTTCTCAGAAGTACAAGCAAACAGCGACATCTACTGGAAATTTCAGCGCTACAATCTGGTTGTTCAGTACCACTCCCGTCCTTCTCTGGCACCTCCTTTCATCATCCTCTCTCACATCAATCTCTTCATCAAGAGGATCATCCGCAAGGTGCCCTCGATCAAGATCCACCATTTTGGTCAGTATTTGAAAAGGAATCTGACGTTTGTCTAAAATGCTGTTTGACATGAAACCTTTTTGTAAACTCAAAATGTCTCAAGTGTTTTCTATCTGGTCTTTATCAATGTGATGCTTTGATTTGTAGCTGTCCTCGATTCCCAGTCAGTGCATTTAATATAACCGCTGTTGATTGGCTGAGTCGAATGATGCTAACAAAAAACCTTTGGCTTTGCTATCAGTCCTACATTTAAAAGGGAAAGTTGCTAACAGGCTAATGACATGGGAAACCATCCAAAAGGAGGACTTCCTCACAGCACAGACCAAGATCCAGAAAAGTAGTGACACAGAGAGGCTCAAACGGATGTCAGACAAGTAAGAAGACATGCCTTCTTACACCTACCTACTACAATATCAGTGAAATCCTGATTTTTTTATTTATTTATTTTTTGGCTCCACCATCCTAAGCTGAAATTCTCCTTTTGTAGAGTGGATGGTGTGCTGAAACATCTGACTGAAAGCAGAGACTTTGACCACAGACTCAGGGCTTTGGAGAATGAGGTAAAAATAAAATAAAATATTTTCTTATATATTATTAATATTTCTTATAGCTTCTGTAGGGTCTGCAAAACAGGACACAATGTGTTAAGTGGTGACCTTTTAAGGTGCTGACATGCAGGCTGAGTGTTTCCGTCTCGTCCAGCCTTTATACTAAACTAAACTAACCGGCTGGTTCTTATTTAACAGACAGATACCAGAGTCTTCTCATCAGAAAGGAAATCAGTTTTTCCTGAATGCTGAACTATTACTTTAATTTGATAAACAGGACTTTGTGATATCCTTATTTTCTGCTCCATTCTCAAGTGTTTCAGAAAGAATGCACTTATAACTTTAATTTAGACAACAAATCCCACTATATCATAAATAAATATTTTTTCCCTTAGTTGTTTTAAAGTTTGGAAATGAGCATTTTCTAGTCAAGTAATTTTTGCTAATACATTGCTTTCCTTCAGATGGAGTATTGCTCAAATGCACTCAGCTGGATTGTGGATACTTTGGCCCAAGGTAGCACATTCAAACCTCCTCGGCCTCCACCTACGTTAAGAGGTACGTGTAAAAAGAGAACAAAGCCATAAGATGTTTGCTTCTGCACACAAATGAGAAACAGTCTGCATGTTGGAATGTCACAGATGTTTTGGCCTCAATGCACTTCATTGTTTTTCCTCTTCTATACAGATGCATTCCCTTCCTCTTCATCCAGTTCCACCTGATTCAGCCATGGTGATGCCTTCACTTAAAAGACAAGAATAGGGCACTTTTACATGGGCTGCTCTCCTGCCAGCCTCACTGTTTTTCAGCTGTGCTCTGGATCCGACTTATTAAAGCTTCTCAGTGAGTCTTTAAAAAAAGCAAGAAATGCCATTAATTTTGTTGTTACACTGCTGAGTAATTACAAAAGATGATGTTTTAATCGTGCAATCTATTTTACTCTAATACCAAAGACAAGTTTGTATTTATGGTATCATATGATACATGTATTTCATTTGCCAATGCTATATTGTCTTTATCACTGTAGTTTTTCTGTAGTAAAGGTTTTTATAGTTTTTTTTAATCGTTATTTTTAAACTATATATATATATATATATATATATAGTAAACAGGGTTTACAATAGCTGCAGAATTACTTTTGTGTTCAATTACCTTATGGCCAAAGGGTTACCTTAACAATCTTGTCAACAATATTAAATCATGTATTTGTGATGCTACATTATTATATTGTATTCAACAAATTGTACAAAATGAACCAATTCTCACCATTACTGTTACATGAATAAAGCTTGTTCATCAATTTCTTGTTTTCAGTTTCCACTTTCCAGTTAGCATATCTTAGCACAAAGGCAGCTAGTCTGGCTTGAGATATAATGTGTTAATTAGTGAGCTTTAGGCCAGGCTAACTGACTGCTGGCTCTGACTTCATGTTTACCATGTTAATTGTTTGCAAAAAAAAGCAAACAGGCGTGTTTCTCAAAATGTGAAACTGTTCCTTTAATGATAAATACATTTAATTACGTAAATTAAGGTTAATTTGAATATTCTCTGGTTTCAGGCAGAGATTTAGACGTAGAATCAAGTAAAAATAAGAAAATCTGCAAGGAAGCATGTGATTAAAACTTTGAACCACTTAGATGTACTGTAAAGAGAAGGGGATATGGATAGTGTGAAAAGTGCACCATGGTGCTTATTTCCAGTATGCCAGAGCTCTATTGAAGGTCACATAGTAGAGCCGGGCTGTTGAAGGAGTCTTTACTGTAAATAGCCAGCTGGGCCACCTGTCAATTGCACCAACGATTCGCACTGTGAGAGGCACTGTCATCACACTCTGCCTTCATACCCTCTCACTGTGTCTGGAAATATGTACCTATATAAGTCATAAAGCGTCTCACTCCACAT
The DNA here is from genome assembly GCA_038496675.1 of Rachycentron canadum. Classification (NCBI taxonomy): domain Eukaryota; kingdom Metazoa; phylum Chordata; class Actinopteri; order Carangiformes; family Rachycentridae; genus Rachycentron; species Rachycentron canadum. Next base: position 9,269,523 of record CM076668.1, read on the forward strand.
GTTTGTGTCTCTGTTATTTTAATGTCAATGCTCCTCATTTTCCACAACCTGCAATACTGCCGAGATCTAAATCTCCTGTCTCTGAGTAAAAATATTCAAATGTAAACCTTTTCCTTGAAATGGCAGCTGCCCACGTCTGTGTCTAACACACTGCACATGTGCAGACCACTATCACCCCCATTTCTGTCTATTTCCGTCCATTCCATACATCATCCTGACATGCGGTGCCCTGCTTTGGGTTTGGGAAGTAAATATTACCTTCCCTGTAGAGGCTGTCTGAGAGGTGTTGGTTTAACCCTGTGGTAATTCTATAATCTGTAATTTAACAGCGCATTGAATTCCCTTGTATTCAAGCCACTGAAATTATTTTTTGACCTTCAGTTAGGCTTTTATTCAAATTAGTCTACATTCAAATGTGCATCAGAGTTGTGTGCACGTGCAACCATGAGTTTCAAGCACATTTAATTATATGTTCAGATATAGGAGAGTTTAATGGTGCACCTGATAATCTCTCCAACAGCTTTGTTGGACTGTTCCAGCATATATACACAGCAAAAGTGAAAGTTGTTGAGGAATGTGAATGACATTTCTTTTTCACTATGTGTTTTATTTAACTTGTGGCCATATTTTATTTTATTTATTTTAATTACAAAATAATTTTATTAAGTAACAGACATGACCATTCATACACATGCAAGTGCGGATACATACAGTACATGCACAGTATATATGAACCTATATATGTACAAGTGTTCGTCATTTTCTATAAGTTTGGCACTATAGTTATATTAAAGGAGAACTTCCTCTTCAATTTGAATAATTAAATGTCAGCCATGAAATCCCCCCCCTCATTTCCATATGTACGTTGACCTCTCTGTTGCCCACCCTACTGCAGTCAAAAAAAACCCCAACTGCCATATGCACACGCCTACCTCTCTACTACACTGTGTTAAGGGCATCAGGAGCATTCTTCCTGGACATGTGCCTCTGTCACTCACGCACACAGAGCCACACAACTACACCACACACGCCAGTTGTATTTCCACTGTGTCCTCTGTGTTCCCAGCACAAGGCTGGCACACAGCTCTGTCAGTCTTGTGAACACGGCCCTCCTCTCCCGTTCTCTCTGCGGCCTGGAGCAAAGCAGCTCTACTGTGTTTTCTGTGGATTTTATGGTTTTTAAGTGTTGAAAACCCATCGATTGTTTTGGTTTTTGGTAAGAGATACAGGATAGAGACATTCTCCTGGTGTAGATTTGTAGCTTAGAAGAGCTGTGCAAATTTTCCAAGATGGCTCCTGTGAAAGGCTGGGTAGTGGGGCTCCTGCTGGTGCTTCTGTGCCCGCCCCAGGTGTCACTTTCTGGGGTAGTGAGTGCCCAGGATGTGGCAGAAGCAGAGGCAAACCTCCATGCCAGAAATGATAAGGAGGTTGTGGCAGATGATGGTGAAACCACTCAGAGTGATGAAGGCGCTGGTGAGGAAGTGGAACAGGTAGCAGAGGAAGATGAAGAAGAATCAGATGATGAGGATGAAACTAATGAACAGGAGGTGGACCAGGAAGAGGGGGAGGCTGAGGAGGAGGAGGAAGGAGAAGCAGAGGAGGAGGAAGAGGAGACTGGTGATGCAGAAGCTGAGGAGGAAGAGGAGGGTACTGAGGAAGGTGAGGAGGAGGAAGAGGAGGAGGATGCTGAGGAAGGTGAAGAGGAGGAGGAGGAGGCTGCTGAGGAAGATGAGGAGGAGGAGGAGGCTGCTGAGGAAGAGGAGGCTGAGGAGGAGACTGCTGAAGAAGATGGAGAGGAGGAAGCTGCTGAGAAAGAGGACGATACTACAGATGAGGAAGAGGAGGCTGATGAGGCAGCAGAGGAAGAGGAGGAGGAGCAGGAGGATGCTGATGAGGATGTGGAGACAGCAGCTGAAAGCGAGGAGGAAGAGGAGGCACCTGAAGGAGAGGAGGTAGCTACAGAAGAGGAGGCTGATGATGCAGAGGAAGAGGATGGTATTTCTGAGGATGAGTCTGAGGAAGAGGATGCAGCTGAGGCAGAGGAAGATGACGGTATATCTGTTTTTTTATTTTTTTATTTACCATATTGTGTTCTAAATATTAATTAGTGGTTTATTAAAACTAAACAAAGTAATTTTGTATAAAATGGGACCAGTGTTATTCTTTGGGCCCTTTGAGTGAATCTTGACTCTGAAATAGCTTCTCTGACTTTGTTGGCTGCAGCTACTGCAGGATCACTCTCATACATATCAATCCTAAAATAGACTGGTTTATCTGTGGGGTAGCTGGCACCGGTCGTATTTAACCATTCATACCTTTTGTTGAGCCAATGTGGCTATTTTAGGATAAAAGCGCTGCTGGGAAACTGTGTAAGATCAGAAAACAAAGACAACACGTCTTTGTTTTTCTGATCACTCATTGTGATGATCAGTTGATTGCCCAAAGTGGTTTTTGTGTTCATGCTGTCCTTCATTCTTCACAAGGCAACCATTATGTGATACATCTGCATTGACAACATGATCTGGTTCTACATGAAGGAGAAGCTATAGCCCAACCAAAATTGATCTTTAAAGCCAGTACTGATATTGATATTTGAAAGTTTAAACATACACTTAAAATCTTGAGACAGGTCCCTTTGATATGTTTTTTAAAGAACCGTGGCAAAGACACATACTGAGCATTTACAGTTATATATATGTATAAACACACTGATGTTTGATATCTGCAATAAACTAACATTGGACGATATATAAGCCTAATTTGTAGTTTCCTGTTGTCTTTACGTAGATGAGCCTGAAGATGATGACACAGTAGAAAATCAGGGGGATACAAGTGAAGAGGAGGTCGCCACTAACATGGCCCAATTCCATGCTGGCTCTTTGTGCAGCGTTTGCTCCATCTGTGAGGTAAAATGATGTGCTGGAGTTAATCCTCACTGTCTATTAATACATCGCACTTAATCACAACAGTAGTATATGAGTTAATAAACCCAACTGTCTGTTTCTCCTGTTAGCACTGCTCTAGTAACTGTGACAAGTGTCCCTGTGAGGGGGGAGATGAGTCAGATCACTGCGAGCACTGCCAAGTAAGCATCTTAAAATCACATCTGAAAATAATATTCAACATTTGGCTGAGACAAGAGTCTCTGTTCACACTTTAACATATAACTCTATGTTAACACTCTTTGTCTTCCAGGGGTGCTCATCCTGCTACCTTTGCCCCATACTGTGCGACACAATATGCACACCAGGTAAATAGTTAAAGTAATTAGTCACATTGTGCATGTATCATGGCACGTTTGTTTATTTTGACTGCTTTTCCACACCTTAACTTTTGTGCGTGCTGTTATTTTCTTCAGGTGGCCTTGTTGATGAGCTCATTGGATCCCTCTTCCAGTAAGATCTCACTTCTCACAGTGCATTAATCTATTTAAAGACGAAGTGGCAGGTAGACAGTATCCCAGCCTGCCCTGTTTTCTCACGTCCTGACCTTTGTTTTGCAGGACTGTTGCCTCTCTTCTCTGAGTACCCGGGAGACTTTGTCCTTTAGCAACACCATTTGGTCACATGCGGTACTGTGCCCAGGATTGAAGCTGTCAGGCCGTGACCCTTACCTGATGAAGACACAAATCTGACAGCTGACAGAAAAAACACCGATATATGTCTTTTAATTACCCTTATAATATAAGATGAAATAGTCAGTTTTTAGAATTACATTTATTTTCCTTTATTTAATGACAGACATATTGTATATTTTCAATGAACAAGGGCCATTATTGTTTCAGATTTTTTTTGTAGGAGCATTATTGTAGCTATATTTAAAATGTTAAGCCTATCTTTGTGGCAATAATCTGCAGTAATGCACAATTTAAGTCTATTGTCACATATATAACATGTAAATATCTCTCAGGTCTTTTGAGTTTGTAACATGTTACAGAACAGTTTTTCACGTGTTGTTGCTGTGCACTGTTACTGATTCTCACCTGATAATAAATTTCTTCTTATCTGTCAAACTTTGTTTTTCTGTTTCACATTGTTTTACTGTCTTCTAAGGTATTTACATCTTTGTTGTGCATCAACTCACAAGTGAGTGGCCTATGTTACTCACTAAAATTAGTTTAACAAAATGTCAGTGAGTAAAAAGGGACTTTTTATAAAATACGTCATTACAACTACAACCTCTCAACAGTTTAAACAAATAACTCTGTGGATAAAGTTGGATATTGTGTTTAAGTTCATGGGATACACATCTTTTATGCAATACAAGCCCACACACAGTTCAGTCTGCACTGGCATTTCTACACTGCTACTTAAAAGATGTGAGACCAGGTGTTCAATCACATTGTGATTAAGAAACGCGGCCCAGCTGCTGCTCAGCTGACGAGAAGTGATTTGAGTAAACTCTGTCTCACTTTCCTGACTTTAGTGGTTGTGGTTCCTGTTGGGAGGTCTTCAGGTGAGGCTTTAGTCCTGTGTCAATGAAAAACAAACCTTCTCAGTAACTTGGCAAACAAAGAGGGGGGAAAGAAACCTATTGAGTGTGTCATTGAATCACCACAGTGAGAGCCAGAGCCAGGGCATTGTTGCCTTTTTGACTTTTGATATGGAAATATTGACGCAGCCTGTTGGATTCTGCTGTAACAACAACCTTTTTTTTTTAAACAAGTAGTTAAGTAAGATACCTCTTTCAGTGAACACTATAATTTAGAGGTGGTGCTGACTGGAAGAACAGCTCCAATCACAACTTGGTGCCTCTGGATTTACCTTGTTAAACTTGTAGCTCAGGCGTTCCAGGCTAAATATAATTTTGGTAAATGTTTTTGTTTGTTTGTTTCAATTTTCATTTCATTTTTATTAGTTGTACAATCAGTTCATTAGTTCACCTAACATGCTTAACCTTGTGGTTTCTGACAAAGGAGGGTGTGATGGATGCGTCTCATGTTGGATTAAGCGTAAACACAAAGGGCTGGGAGTAATGAGGTGTGGCATTGTGAGAACATAATGAATTGTTGAGCAGGTTCATCTAAAGTGGGTGTGTGTGTGTGTGTGTGTGTGTTAAACAACAAGTGTTGAACGTAAACATTACCAGGTAAAGTGATGTGGCTGTCAAGGTGTCTCCCTCATATTTTTTTTTTTTTTTTTTTTTTTTTGTAAACTTGCATCTGCCAATATGAAATCTTAGTCTGCAAATTAAGAAAATAGTTCAACATTTCACACGACCCTGTGTAAAATGGTAAACTTTCATTTTACACTTTGTAGAGATTGAACAAACCAGATATGTGTAAATTGAGTTTTAAAGGTGTCGAGTGGCTTTGACTTGGCAAGTTGTCTTCCTCGCTTTCCTGTGTTTGTGCTAAACTTACCGCTGGCTGAAACTTCAGCTTTACCAGAAGGAAATGAACAGAATTATCCTCATCTAACTTTCTGACAAAAATCAAATTAGTGTATTTCCCAAAATGTGCACATTTCTGGCTCAGTTGACACCTAATTACAAATGTTTGATATACCTACACTTCAATGTGTTACATTTATTTTATATGGAAAAAATGGAGTAGTTGGCTAAAAAAAAAAGTTCAGATGATGCCAAATCCTATAATCAAATAACGTGTCATGTCTCACCCACGACTCCTATTGCAATTGACAGATCTCAGAGGCTGATCGTGTGTGTGTATAGTGATACAAGTGGCACTGTCCCAGCACAAAGGATAACATCTCATATTACTGTTTATAGTCCACATCCCTTCAATGGCTTGTGTAAGCATGACGCTTGACAAACTGAGTAAAACTCCTTGGATATTGGTTCGCAGACCCACCCATAAAGATTATTCTAGCTATGGCCTATGTTTAAAAGGGATGTAATGCCATTGGAGAAAATTGCTTTAGTATTTATAACCTTTGTTCTGGATTGTGCTTTTGTCTATTGTTACTCTGGGTTGAAATGTTAAATAATGCTTCCTTTCTGGGTTAAATGACACAGCTCTTGTAAATTACACTACTTTCCAGCAAATAAATGAACAGACTTGTGCCCTCTTTTAGCACATAAACATTTAATAAATGGTTTATAACAATATAATATGGTTGTAATCAGACATGGGTGGTGTTGTCAGAAACACGCCTTGTGGATAGTTTGGCATAATGAATAAAACACAGCTGTAATGTTTTCATCAGACTTGACTAGGTTTGAACTGAAACTAAGGCTTAATTTAGCTTGTACAAGTTAAACTCGGGTCACTTGGGGTCCCCCCCCCCCTGCACTAAGTGAACACTGTATTAAAACCTGGATGCTGTGTCACTGTACAAAAATAATTGGAGTGAAGATTTGACCAGATGACCTTGTTCTAAACACCCATATTTTGATTACAATGTTCAAGAAAAGAAGAGGCTTCTCACAAGAGGTCATGTTGCATGTCTCCACCATACAGATTCATTGTTGTATACATGGTGGGGCCCCATCCCCCGTCCCTCCTACTCTATATTACTGACTTGGTAACTTCTGGGACAGTCTTATCACCTTCTCATTGAACATGTGTGTCACATTGTAACACATCACCCTAAAACTTTTTTTTGTTTTTGTTTTTTAAAGGGACTTGAGACTTGAACCACAAGGTAGGATGATGTATCAAACTTTAACATGTCCTAATTTTTTTTTTTTTTTTAAAACAAAAGCATCACACTGCTCACAGTAGTTGAGATAATTGTCTGTGTTGGGAAAAGGTGGTTGACTCACTGATAACAATTTTCTTATTCCTTCTCAAGATGTTTTGCTCCTCCCTGCTGTTGTGCCTAAGTTTGGGAGCTTTGGTAAAATATGGTGAGTAAAATGCATAATTTTAAACTTAAAGTAAATATCAATGGACTGAAAATGGATCGGTTTCTGCCTCCTGGTGCATTATAGCTATAATTTCATAACTTTATCTATCATGTGGTTTCCATATTTCAAAGTAAGTTGCAGTTTTAGGATTTATCTGAATGTGAAAGTGGTTTGGATGGAAAAGTATAAACTTGCTATAAAAATAAATACCATTACATGAATGTTTGAGTAGTCTTCTGCGTGTTGCTGCTCAAAGTGGAGTTAGATGGAGTCTAATTTAGTTCAGTTGTTCCAACCTAGAGGTCAGGTCCCTCTAAAAGGTTAAAGTAAATCTGAGGAGTCACAAGATGATCAAAAAAAAAGATTCTCTTATAAGATAAGTGAAATAACAATTTCCATTATATGTAATATTGGACAGTTTTTACCTCTGGTCCAAAACCATGTAAGGATTTTCTGTGGAACATTTTTTCAGTGAGGATTTCATTTTGTAAAGCCACATGCAGTGATGCTTTTTTTTTTTTTTTGTCACTTGATCTCTGCAGTATTCACAGCATTTTGCCTATATTTGTGTTTCAGCTGCTGGAGGTGACTGGTGCTATACCAAATGCCGTAAGTACGGACTGATTTCTGACTCACTGACTAATTTGGCTCAAACAATCATGAGTTTACACTGGTCCTCAACATTAAGATCTTGTCTTGCTTTCACAGATGACACACCATCTAAGTGGGGAAATCTTAATGGTTCATTCTGTGGAGGAGCAAGGCAGTCTCCTATTAACATAAAGACCAACCATGCTGATGTGGACAATAGCCTGACAAATTTTATCTTTGTCAACTTCTCCTCTAAACATGTCATCAAGTCCATCCAAAATAATGGACACACAGGTACAGAAATAGTGACTCCATGTGTTTTTTCCTAGCCTTTTGAATTGACTGCATTACATACAATATGACAGAAGTCACAAATGCACAAAACTTAAATTTCTGTATTTCAAGACTGTAACTAAAATAAAGTTGCTTCTCCATATTGCTTATGCATAGTGAAATGCACATTGAAGGATAATCAAGTTGAAGTGAGTGGAGGTGGACTTAATGGCACATATTCCACAAAACAATTTCACTTTCACTGGGGTGATGCCAACCACTACCAAGGTTCAGAGCACACAATGAATGGAAAGAGATATTCAATGGAGGTATTTCAATGTTTATCATTCATTGTAGATAACATGCTTCTCCTTTTTGGATTATTTTACTAATTAATGTAATTTCTTGTAGATGCACATTGTCAGTCTGAAGAAAGGTCTTACTGTTGCAGAGGCCCAGGCGGATTCAGAGGGAATTGCTGTTCTTGGATTTTTCATAAATGTGTGTCTACACAATTGTTCCAAAGATAAGTGTTATAATGGCAGACCTTTAATACCTTGATATCATAAGTCATGGCTCTCTAACAACTGCATCTAAATAAGAACCCACTACATTAGTGACTCCCAGAGAACAATTTACAAATGATACATGCACAAACTAATTTAATTAGTTTAATTTGCATATAGCTGTTTTACAAATGTAAGTAATATGGCTTCTCCCTAAAGGCAGAGGAGTCTGGTGAGATATCTGAACCATGGCACAATCTGACATCCCATCTGTCACGTGTAGATGTCAAAGGTAGATGTCACTTTTGTTTCCATGCATTAAGCTTGTAGTTTGTAAACTACATCGCACCTACTTTATTAAAAGTAATGAAGGCTTGTACTGGAACAGTTCAGTGGTAGTGTGCAAATTCAGAAACATTTTGCACAGGCACAAATTTCATCCAATCATCAAATGTTGGCACGTTGCCTTTTGTGGTATATAAAGCATGTTAAGTGGCAGTATATAGATTGAAAAAATTGTGACTAATATGTCTGGTCATAAATAGTAGTGCTGTAATTTGTCACTCATGTTGTGATTTTATTTTAAAGGTGACAAGACACCTTTGTAAAAACTTGTCCGATCCATCCATACTCGACTTACTCATTTATAATTGCGTTCATGGATCATATCACAATACACTATTTTGTGTTTGGATTCATGCCATCTTTTATTTATATTATATATATTATATTATTTATATTATTTATTTGATTTGTCTTTTTTTTTTTTTTTTTTTACAGACACTGAGGAAAATACCAACTATAACATTTCTATTGATGACCTGATTGGAAATGTTAACCTATCAATGTTTTATCGGTACATGGGCTCCCTGACCACCCCCAACTGCAACGAAGCAGTTGTATGGACAATCTTTCATGAACCAATTACCATCAACAAAAAGCTGGTGAGTTGAGCAACCTGGAAACTTTTATTCTGTGGCATAATAGACCCTGTTTAGACAACAGACTCCTCAGCAGAGGAATATGAATTTATAATTGTATTATGAGAATATAAAATCACATGTTTATAGAATAAACTGGTACTATTTTAGACTCCAAGCAGATTTAAAAATGTCTTATTTGATACATGGAGTTAATAAATAATAAAGTTTAATAAAAGTAGTGAGTTTGAAAAGTGATCAACTGCAGAATTATCACCTGCGTCTGCAGCTTCCTTAAACTTGAGATCTTATATTAATATTAGTGGGTGATGCTGTGTTCACAACTTGTTCCTGCTGTAAGTTATTCTTGCTTTAACTCTTAATATACTGAATATACACACGAAACCAGTTAGTTATATTGTTGCTTTGCCATCAAGCAATTAACTAGTCTGAGATGCGAGAGCCAATACTGGATGGGAATTGACTTATTTCACCTCTGCTTTTCAAAGAGTCAAGCTAAACAGATAAAAATTGCAATGACTTATATTAAGGGGACTTGCTTTCAAACTGTTGCACAAGGAGCCAATGAAGCATGCAGGCAAAGTCACCAGATGGCATATACAGGTGCCAGAACATGTACAGGTATATGCTGGTGTCTGCTCTGATAATCGAGTTTGATGATCAAGCTTGTTTTAGTCTCTGTTGACTAGTAACAAGAGGGAATGCTGGGCAAACTGCCTATGACAGTGCAAAAAAAACAAATCAGAATTTGAGCCATTACTGACACATGTAATCGTACATCTTATCTGTGTGACAGCCCTCAGTGAGCTGCATGTTCCTGCTCCTGCTGTTTCTGGTGACTAAGCAGGTGCCTGACTTTTTGACCTCACCCTTTGAGCATACAATCTGTAAAATTTATAGAATAGACCTCCAAATGGGCCAGAAAAATTGTATTTGAGTAGATGTTAACAACGCAGTAAATCAAATGCGCCAAAATTACTGGGGTAATTTTATTTTCACAAACAATCTATAGCCTTTATAAACATAGCTAAGCATTTATCGTGTGTGTGTGTGTGTGGCTCAGAGGGAGCTGAGGAGAGTCTGACAAACTACCTCAAACTGTCACTTGAGTCAGCAAAGATTTGAAAATAGAAAGCATCAGTGATGCAGCCCCTTAATTGGGACAACTCCTGACTGTTGACATATAGATTCCATGTGGGTTTTTTAGGTCCCAATTTTTTTTAAATGTGTACGAATGTATCCGTCCATAATGAATGAGCACTGGTGCAGTACTCATCTAAGTAATGCAATGTTTGAGGGGCAAATGGGCTGTTACATTAGTTTGTCGCAACTAAGTGCTTGGTCAGATTTACGTCAGTGATTAGATCTAGTGCTCTGTACTGACACTAAAGTATTTGACAGGTTGCTGACAGGTTAACAACTTTACTCCAACAAGTTGAGGTTGGGGGGAAGAATGTTTTAAACATTTCTTCTCTTTTCTTAGATCGAGCTGTTTCCCATCAAGACGGCACTCGAAAATGTTTATCGGCCTGTACAAGAACTCAATAAGCGTCAAGTATTTGCCTCCCCTGCAACTCCTCTCCCTCCTAGTCAGTTGGAAAATGACACACAACCCATAATATTTATGATTTAGCCTACTCATGAAATGTGAATATTTTATTCTATAGGTCATCCATGGTGCTATGATGAACACTGTGGTATGTATCTGCAAACGTGTACAGACACTGTGGAAAACTGCTGACTTCACTGGTAGAAAAGGATTTTGATTTGTCCTAAACTTTAGTTTTCCTCTCTACCCTCAGACTACAAACCATGTCTTTGGAACCATCTGTATAAATCCCACTGTGATGGGGAACGCCAGTCACCTATCAACATTGTGACGAGGAAGACTGTGATAGATGAACACCTTGATGCCTTCACCTATAGAAGCTTTGATGACAAACATGCCATCGTGAACATTACTAACTCAGGCCACTCAGGTTTGACTTCATTTTATGAACTCACTAAAATGTATCTTTTATTTTAACATCATCAAATGCAATTCGCTCATGTTCTCACTCAACCTCTAGTCAAGTGTTCTCTGAAGGATGATACGGTGGAGGTGTCGGGGGGAGGTTTGGGTTACATCTACTCCGTCCTTCAGTTCCATTTCCATTGGGGCGATGACACAGACAAGTCTCGGGGGTCAGAGCATGCGGTGGATTCAAAGAGATACCCCATGGAGGTAGTTAAAGGCACTGAACAGCTGTGGTGACTCTTGTGAGGCATTTTTTGGTTTTTGTTCACCTGTGTATACTCTGTCAGTAATTGTCCTTTGTTTAGATGCACATAGTGAGCAAGAGGAAGGATTTATCTTTGGCTGAGGCAATACAGACTCCTAATGGCCTGGCCGTTCTGGGATTCTTTATTGAGGTAATGTTTAGTGTGTCAGTAGTAGGACTTCAGTCGTGATACAAGTTGACAATACGCTACCTAGTTTTGGAACATAAATTTTTCTAGTGAAATTCACTATATCTGTGTTTCTGAAATTAGGTGTTGAACAAATAGGTTTTAAAAACGGGGAATAGAATTAAAATGGACTCATCCAGTAGCTAAACAGTCTTTCCTCAATGAATGTCATTAAGAAAGTTTATCTCAACAAACATCCTCATGTCTGGAGACAGTGTTGCTCCTCCTCCATGTGAAGTCACCTGTTTACTCTATATTCTGGGCCATTGTCGTGCTGTAGGATGAAGCCGAGACCAACCAGGCATTTATTTATTTTTTAGAATAAGATTTTACCTCAAATGGTGCAGAAATGTTAAATCAATCTGTTATTAGGCCTTATTTCAATTAAAGTAACATTTGTTTCAACCTTTTTCCCACTTGAGCAGTTAACTATTCATCTTTATACAGTTTTAAATTTTTTAAAATTTATTAAATTGGACTTGAACTGTGGAAGAGTGTGGTCTTCCTAAACCTTTGACTGATAGTCCAGTACTAATTGAAGTGAGCAAATTGGGCCTTGTACTCAAATTCTGTGTTTTTGAGTGTTGGACTTCTCTTTGTACCCACTGTCTAGTTTTATGCCTAGTATGTTAGATGTCAACCTGCTCACTCAAACATTTTTATTGTACATACCTGTGAAGTGACACTTGACTCACAATATAGTTTTTGCAGTTGGGTTTTTAAAGGATTGTATTAACAGTGGGAATCTTTCATATTGCTTCTATTGTATAAAAAGATTTCTCTAAATGTCTTTTCCAGGCTGTGGATACAACTAAAAGCAGCAGCAGTTCAGATCAAGAGGTTAGTGTTGTAGATTCCTTTAAACGAGGACCTACATGTTGACATAACATATATTGTTGACTCTCTTTCTCTGCAGACACATCCCAACCAAACATCTGATATGGGAGTCTGGAAAAAACTGACCGATTACCTCTCAGATATTAAAAAAATTGGTTAGTGCACATTTGTTTTACTGCCTAACAACAAGAAAAACAGTCAGCGTGCAGACAAATGTACCTCAACATTTAATTTTGTTGTGCTGCATTATAGGTGCAGTAGTCAATGTCACACATGAGATCTCCATTGCGGACTTGCTTGGTAAAATAAATAAAGCTGCCTACTACCGCTACAATGGCTCCTTAACCACACCTTCGTGCAATGAAGCTGTGGTCTGGACAATCTTCAAAGAGACTGTAAAGGTGGATCAAAATCTGGTATGTACTACTCATCTTGGCACATTGTAATCTTGGTAACTGCCCATTTCATCTGGTACCTGTCAGTGTTTAACTATGCCAATGTGCCATTGTTGTTGCCTCCCAGCAGCTTGAAACTGAGTTTTATCCAGTCAAATTATCTCAAAAGCCACATTGTCTAGATTTTAACCACATGATGGATTTTAATCATCAGATATCCGGATCTTGAATTATCAGAAAAGTCAGGCAAATGTTTTATTCTGTGCTTTTAATGGTTATAATCACCGGGTCTATTCATGGGAAGTTTACTCCATTGATGGTGAAGATGATTCTTATTTGACTCTTAATGAAGATGATCCCATACTATTTGATATGGCCCAACAGTCAGGCAGAAGTTGTGCTCATTGTATAAAATGAACATTATTAATTTGTATTTTTAATCATATTTAAATAAACAGAATTACCATTGGCAATGGGTAGCAGATGAGACTTAAACAGGCATTTGTAATGACAATCAATTCTCCTGTGGCGATGTCAGATTATCAGAACAATTTGTTCAAAGGAAAAACAAATGACTAAAGTGATCTTGGCTGAAGATTATGAAATACGATGTTGTCTTAGGTACTAAGATTGTTTGATATGTTATGCATGTGGTTGTACATCAGACTGTTAGGATTTGAAATTAACTAATACCTGAAATGGACTCCTAGCTGTAATTTTGAGGGCTTATTTCAGGTTGTGGAATATGACTAGGGTGGTGGTTTTTGGATGTGTTGTTGGTGTTTGCTATAGATGTGAAACCCATGATTCAATTCAGTCACAATCAGATGAGTCAAACATTCAACTGAAACTGGAAGAAAAGAAAAAAACTTCTGCTTGTCTTGGTATTCAAAGCTACAGTACTTATCAGATCTTTGTACACACAAACGGGTAATTTCCCTGCTTGGATTCCTGTGATGTGATTTGAAAATGGATTGTACAATTCAGTCATTTTTGGCTCTCATACCCTTATCAGTGTGGAGCAGAGAGATAAACATGTGACCTTTTTAGACAAAGACTTGAGGCTTAAATATTGTTGAACGAATTCTGATTAACTGAATTCTGCTTAAATTATGGACTGGCCACAGTCTACTATGACTATACCAATGTGGAATGGTCATGAATAAAAACATGCTATTAATGTCAAATGTAAAGAATAAGTAGTTATTTGCTGTGGATCCAGTCATCCACCCAAACTCCTAATATGGTCCTGCTCCTTATATACCACCTGACTTCCACCTTTGCTCCTGTCATGATTACTTCATAATTACTAACAAATTGCTTGCCAATTAGCTTGTAAAATGCCTAAATGTATTTTGTATCCACTGCACATGACAACTGGTATAATTTGGTATTGTCGCACTCCATCTTGCATCTTTTTAAATGGATGCAGATCAATTCTAAATGTAAGCTAACATTTGCTTTAATTCCAGCTGATGATGTTCCCGAGACAGACAGGATATAAAAACGTGTTTCGGCCTATGCAGGAGCTTCATAACAGGACGATCTACAGCACCACATCAGCAGCCGGTGCTCCTGGACCTGTCATTCTGTTTCTGCTGCTGGCATGTCTCTCTGCCTTTCTATTCAATTTTCCTCAGTGAAAGATTAACTGACTAGAACTATTGTGAAGAATAATCATATATTGCACTAATGATCTGTTTTGCACTGCTTGGGATATTTTAAAGTTTGTTAGCAAAAGATGACTTTTTTTCCCCCATACATTAGTAAAAATGCAAAATAACCAAGTAGAAACATCACTTGTCTAGATTTGTAGCAGCGTGGTGTGGATACCTGAGCTAATAAGCATGTACCAGTTTGCCTTTTCAGCAGTTTTGCACTGTAGCGTGTGTATATATATGTGTACTTAATTATAAACAATTACATTTCAAGTAATTCAAGTCTGTCTACTAGTTGTTTTGGGTTGTTTGTGTGTTGTGTGTGTTATTCTCATAACACACACACATATATTCTCATATATATATATATATCTGTCTCTTATACAC
>CM076668.1:9284779-9299779 GCA_038496675.1 Rachycentron canadum
TATATATATATATTCTCATATATATGAGAAGCAGTTGTGGACTAGAAGCTTTAACTTGCAATAGGTTTAAATTGGTCCACTAAAAATGACTTTACAGCTGCACTTTACTGGGACAAAACCAGTTTTAGGTTAGTTCAACTTTTAGGTGGTTGAACCTTCAAGTAAATAACCTTTTAAAACTGATTTATGATCTCTAAGTAGAGCCTAAGATATGCATTTTATGTTTAGCCTATGTTTTCTTGTCATACACTATACAACATGATTGTGTGTATTAGGTAACTAGAATCTGGTCTGACGGTGACTAGCAACAGAAATGTAAATTAAGCAACTCTGCAAGTGTAGTTCTGTTGCATATTTAAGAAGGGAGAAACTTGTTACTTGTTTTTAGAAAAAACAAATACTGAATTATTATATACTTCCTGGAGCAGGTAACATCATGCGCACTGGGTTTCTCTAACAATGTGAGGAAAGTGCTAATGACTAATGCTCATTCCATCCAAAAGACAACACCTAGATGATTACAATCAAAATAAGATAAAACATCTTTTTAAGAATCAAAGGAATCAATAATCCTGACTAAAACTGTATGTCATAAATGCTCCCATGAACAGAACATAAATGCATAGAAATCAGCTATGACAAACCTAATCTCCTTTTTCACTTAAGTTACTTCCAAGTTTGAAAAGTCTTAGTTGTCTGACTGCACAATTAAGTTTTTTTTATTTAAAAAAAAAAAAAAAAAAAGCCAAATTAATGTTACATCCTCACTGTCCTAAACAAACAAGCTCACTGTGCACCTTGCTCAGTAAACAACCAAATAAAGTGAATGTTGCTTTATATCTGCTGAATTTTTAAGAATAGTCATCTATTGGCTAACATGTTGAGTATCAGTCTTTGGATACAACACCCTGCAATTAACTGAACCATTGAGCCGCTTGCTCAGGGAAGTACGATTACACAACACAACTCTTTTAGGTGTGAAATTCTACAAACTTTTGTAGAAAATGTTCTAAAATAAATAGCTTATAGCAAGAAGAGGAAGAAAGCTATCAAAATTTCATTTCAAGTAACTGCACACTTATTAAATGGTCAAACTGCCACGTAAAAAGCTTAAAATGTGTAGATGTGGACCACAAGTGACTTGGCAGGTCAGGTTCTTAAATTCCTCAAGATGAGGGCCTGTTTGAAAATGTATTGTTTAAATTATCAGCATAGATTTTAACTGTGTGAAGAAAGTGAAAGAATGACAGAGTCTTGTCAAAGCTTTGCTCTCTCTGCTCATACCATCGGTGTACGTTAACACAAAGAACTGCCTGGGGGAGTTTGTGGGAGCTACAGCTACATAGGCTTCACACACACATTGTTAAAATACCTGAGTTTCTTTCCTACTTACACAAAAATCTGGAAAAATTAGGGGTGGAATTTAAAAAAAAAAAGCATTATTTTAACATGAGAAGTTCGAGGTCTAGTTTGACAAATTATAACATCTTTTGCTAGGACTTTGATACTAGATATTTGAAAGCTTTACACCTTTAACCTGACAGTTTTCTATTATTATTGATTATTGGCTGCAACAGTGGCTTCACAACACCATTTACTCAACATACAGTACTAATTCTTAACAGGTTTCAGAGGGTGTTTGCACACTGGAAGTGGCATAATAATATACTCCAAAGAAGCCAGTTTGCACAAGAAAATAAAAAATGAAAATTTGAGTTAACTGTTTATATACAACACTATCTCATAGTGCACAGATGAAATTGTGGAGGTGTTCACAGAAAAAAAAAGCAATTTGATGAAAAAAAAAGGTAAGGTATAGATTTATCATAATTGTTACATAGTATTAAATTGGAAATTGAGCATTGATGTATTTTTAGTGTCATGACAGAGTGCTGGATTGGAAAAAAAAGTATACACACAAATTCCATTTTTCTACAATTATGTGGTTACCATAATATATATAAATCTACAAATATCCTTTTTCAAACAATGCTTTCTTTATTTTAATGAAATGTCATCATATTTTTACAACCAGTACCTCATATACTCTGCACATGATGTCATATCAATGGGTTTCAAATGCTTGAGTCACTGAATTTGTTTACAATCATTGTTTGACTGGACTGACAGGAAAGTGATGCCACGTAGCTACATATCATTATTCTAGTCTGTAGAAATTACAGACTGTCATAAAGAAGATGGTGCTCAAAGACACCAGGCCACACCAATTAATTATTCAACTATTATCAGTAACACAATAGAGCCACAATATGTGACATTTGGTGCAGAGGTCACAGGCAATGTTTTCAGGAGTAAAAGACGATGATTCTAGCTACTTTTGATTTTATGAAACATAATCTAGATTTAAATGATCACATTTCAAAAGTAAGAAATGCACAGATGTCAGTTTTTTTGCCGTATAGTTGTTGATGGTGCTAATCTTTTATAGCCTTTATTGATGCTGAATGAAACTAAGCAAAGTTACACTGATATTTTCTAGACCAAATACTGTATTGCAACACTTTTGCACATCTGACACATCCTTTTTTTATATGATCATCAGAGGGAACACTATGCTTTAAAATGAAGGTTATCTGTATTTTTAAATAGATCTGTTACAAGTAACCTAACTTCCAGTAAAATTGGACTGGTATCTTTTAAGGAAATACACTGATAATACTTTCTTTTAAAACCTTTATTTCTATTTTATTTGAATCTATGAGTCTTTACAAAGTGGGTGGGGCAGAATTCTTACATACATGTACGTTCACTGAAAACTGTGATGGAAACAAGGAATGACGCTGACATCTAATTGTAAAACAAGTGAAACTGGTTTTGAAAAAAGAAAAATTGAATCCTCATGACACCAAATATTTTCTTCCTTACCTAAGTTTATCTGTCTGCCTGTCTATCACTCTATACATCTACCCATATGTATGTTCAGTATGTAGCATCCTGTCATGCAGAATAATCACATGTATGATATTTGCAGCCCAACCCTGTTCCTGTCATTTTTTGACATCAGAACATTGCACACTTTGCTACTAAAATCACTTAAATGAACCATTTTGAGCCTTTCAGCAACTAACACACTTGGTGGTGTGAGTCTCCTCAGAAGGGCCTTTGTAGTTTTAGGAATTTTCATGTCACATTTTTTAGTCCTGAACATTTTTTAGTCCTAGCTAACAGTCTAACAGTCCTAACTTATGTAAAGCTCACAGCTTTACATAAGTAAGTACATGGTATTTGGTCTAATAAAAAAAAGAAAGAAAGAAGATGATTATGTCCCATTTGATTTAAATGTGTAAAAGTATTTTCCATAGTCTACGCTTCCTGATTAGGTTTTGACACATCTGACTAGCACGAATGAAATATAAATATTTCCAGGAACTTTTACAGTAACCAATCACAGCTCCCACACAGAGAGTATCAGTCATACATTTAGATTAAGATAACAAGGCTCTTTGGTGGCTCGTAATCATGACGCTCGTCCGTCAGGAGGAAATAGTATGACGTTATTATAATGTGGGAAATGTGGGAATGTGTCACAGAAGTGATTTTCATTTACCTGTCCAATATTCAATATTGTTCCCTAAGTTTAACAATGTCATTTTAACCCAAATGTCCCCCTTGATTTTTTTTTTTTTTTTTTGAGTTTTAAGTGAACCAAACCTCTTACTTAGCTGTGTAAGAAGATGGTTAGTTATGATATGACAAATGTTGAATTTGGAATATTTATCTGCATCATCTCTGAGAGCATGGATTAAATACATGTTTAACTTGGAGGATCAAGAACTGACAAACTTTTGGTGCCAGTTCCTCACCTGCATTTAGACTTGGTATAGCCCATGCTTTTTTTTTTTTTTTTTTTTTTTTAAAGACACTTTCTGGAATCATTGAAATATTTGCACTCATAAAAGGGAGTGGATCCATTTTCTCCTCGCCCTCCTATTAACATTCAGACAAACAGGAAGAATTCATATGTTAATCAGTTTTAAAGAATTGCTGCAGGGAGGAGCGTTTCAGACAAGCTGCTGGGTGGGCTGAGGGCATAAAAAGAGGGAGGGTGAGACTCCGCAGGTGTTAGAGGACCAAGAGGAGGTACAGGTGCATCAAAGGTAAGACTCTACTGGCCAACTGGATTCAGCCGCAGCGGAAGGTTATTGCTCTGATTGTCTGAAGCGGGCTTTTTCGCCTTTAGAGTCTTTTTCTGTTCAGACTGTAGCATTTATTTGGTATTTGTTTGTGGCGATTTTAATGTTTAAATTTGTGGGTAACGGTTAGATTTAAAAAAAACAAAACTTTTGGGGTTTGTATCAATTTAATTTCAATATTCTTTTTTCCCATCATTTCCACGACTATAGATTCTTTTTCTTACCGATGATGACCATTTTTGATGGTAAAAAAATGGTGAGGAACTCTAAAACTTTTTTTTTTCTCCTTTTTCTTAGATGAACTCCCAGGTAGTAGCTGCGCTTGTTTTGTGTGCCATTGTGGCGAGCGTCCATTGTGCCTCGGATACAATTGGTAGGTTTTTAAATCATCTTTTTGTTTTTTGTTTTTTTTCCTTTCCATCTTGTGTTTCTAATGACGTTTTCGATGAATGGAGTCTGAGTGTGATGAATAAGTGATAACCTGCTTATGTGATCTCTTCCTGCAGCCTGGTGTTATCATCAGCCATCCTGCAGTGAGTAACCTCCTCTTTGTCTCCAAATGACCGCAGCATCACTTGAACAGCTCATGAACTGAACTGCTCCTCCGCAGCCCCTCAGTGTCTTGTTTCTCTCCGCAGATGACACCACCTGGCCAGTCATCGCTACTAAATATTGTAATGGCACCCGACAGTCGCCCATTGACATCGTCTCAGCATCTGCCACAGCGGACTCCAACCTGACTGCATTCACCTTCTCCAACTACAGCAGCCGCTCCGCGCTGACAAAGATCGAAAACACCGGCAAGACAGGTGAGGCGAGTGCGGCGGCTCAGCTCTTTCATATGGTGCCAGAATATATGGCTGCGCTTGGTTTCGTGAGAAGGGAGCGTTTTTCAAAACTGTGCTTCAACACCCTTTTTTTCCCCCACAATGTTTCTCAATAGTTTTGATTTTTCTTGACATTCTTTTTTTTTTTTTTTTTTTTAACCCTCCTACAGTCAAGGTCTCCTTTGCAAGTGGTGTTAGGGTTTCAGGAGGGAATCTGCCCGAGGCCTATGACGGCCTGCAGTTCCACCTGCACTGGGGCAATGGCTCCTCTGTCCCGGGCTCTGAGCACACTGTGGACGGCAAGCGCTACCCCATGGAGGTAAGCCTGCCGCCTTTATCCAGTTATTCCTCATGCTGAGATAGAAATAAGTGATAGCGCAATAAACCCCCTTTTTTACTTTACTCCTGCAGTTGCACATTGTAAACATCAAGTCATCCTATAATGGGAACACGACTCGGGCTCTGGCTGACTCCACAGGACTTGCTGCCCTTGGTTTCTTCATTGAGGTGAGAGGATGCATTTTTTTTTTTTTTTTTTTTTAAAAAACTTAAACTTCCTGAGTTTCAAGCAGCTGTTGGCTTCTACTGCATCACTTTAGTTTTGATGATCCACTTTCTTACTTTTTAGGTAATGTCAGGCAATGAAACTGGCCAACCTGCAAGCTGGAAAATGTTGACCTCCTATCTAGTGAACATCACAAACGGTGGTAAGGAGAGGTTTTATTCTGTTATTGTGGAAAATGTGATCCACTGTTCTGTAACAAACTGGTGTGTCAGCTGCAGCCCCTTCAGAGATCATGTGTCTGTCCTTAGGCCAGTCTGCTAACATGACACCTGGGATTTCCCTGGATGATCTCCTGGATGGGGTGGATCGCTCCAAGTATTTCCGATACCTAGGCTCCCTGACCACCCCCACTTGCAATGAAGCTGTAGTTTGGACTGTTTTCAAGGAGTCAATCAAAGTCAGCAAAGATTTGGTGAGTTTGTTTGTGTTTTTTTTTTTTTTTTTTTTTTTTTGTGTGTGTGCCTTTACACCCAAATACTCCACCAATGCTTCACACAGCTAACTGTCTCCATTTCTCATCTCCAGATTGACCTCTTCAGTACAACACTGTATGTCAACAACAGCTCATCGCCTCTTATGACCAATGTCTTCAGAAACATCCAGCCAGCGCTGCCGGTCACAACACAGGCCGAGAGCAGCTCAGCCTCCAAAACCTGCTACTCTCTGGGGCTGATGGCCCTAAGCTTTGTTCTCGGGAGGTATTAGTGCCAACAACTTATTGTTGTGAACCAGTTTCCACGTTCCCATGCAATTGTTGTGCTTTGCCCAAGTTGTTAATACATAAATGTATGCACTGACCTACTTCTCACTAGGACCCTTGATTTAATTGGTATGGTGTATTTACATATGATCAGTCTTATCATGCAAGCAAAACTGAGCCTTAACAACGCACAAACTGAAATGTTTTCTAATGTAGCTCAACTCTGCTAACAATGTATTCATGAAATGGCTCAAAGAACTTTAAATGTAATGGCTGCCTCTGTCCATATAGAGATCAAGGTAATGTATGTATGTGTCCTTAAATATTTGCAGGACACGCAAGCACAGATAGATGATAAATTTGTCTATCATCTGCACAAGAAGGTTGTATAACGTGAACAGTTCAGGCACATCTCATGTTGGTTGCCAAAGCTATATTTAAGTGCCTGAGAAAGGGATAAACTTGCACTAAGTTTACTGAGTAGTTTTAGTAATAGTCTAGAAATGGCCGAATTAATATAACGAGTGACAGTATTTAGCTGCCTTTTTAAATCTGCCTTATATCTGTATTTGTTAGTTTAAAATAAATATGTAACAGAATATGTTTTGGTTTTTTTTGTCTTGTTTTTATACTGCCTTATTTTGCAACCTGGCAGTTATTTTCTTGCCACCGTTAGGTGAAATGTTGCCATGATGAACACTCAAATGAAACCTAAGATGCCTATTTCAGTTGGTGTATTGAAGGGTTGATGTGTTAGTACAATGAGCGTTATTTATCACAATAGTATACACTACATATATCCTTTAACCCTGTAGTAAATTACTTGCACATGTAACACAACTGTGACCTCCTGTTAAATATTTCTAAATTAAAATGATCTGGTGTCAGTCACTTTTAAGCACCCTATTTTTTCTTTTTCTTTCTTGCCTTGGTGTGAAATTTAATCCCTTTTGTTACTCTGGGTATGAACTTGAACCAGACAATTGAGACATGGCTTTTGAAAGCTTACATTATAGTTCACAGAGTATCAGATTCCATAAAAGCCCACTATACTTGTCAAAGTGGGTGTGTTTTTATTTAAAAGATCACCCTTTTTTTGGATGGGATACAGCATTTCCAAATTATGCTTTTAACCCTATCAAATAACCTCTGCCATCTTACCTAAAGATTCCCCACTTAACTTACTATTGTGCAAACATTAACTTCCTTGAATAGCTTGAGTATGCCTTGAACAAATGATTCAATGGTTCACAGGAAAGATTAATGAAATACACAAATAGAAAATGCAAAGGCCTTTCAAGATAGCATGGAGAATTTCTCATGTCAGTGTGAGGTTACAATCAAAGCGACTTTACACTTTACAAGAAATAATTGTATTTATTAAAAAAAAAAACCAAAAATAAAAACCCCCCAGCATTTTCCACAATTAGACTATTGTTTCAGTTGTTTACTGTAAACTCCAAAATGATGATTCTCATATCGAGCCATCTGAGGTCAATAGAAAAATGTGAACCAGGCCTGAGGAACAATAAATAGTGGTTCATCAGGCTGAACAACAGTCACACATTCTTCATTCTCATTCCTTATGCCACTGAAAGTCTGTAAGTACGTAACAGCCCAGAGGAGAGGTGATCCTAATAAAGATACAAATCAATGCTGAAAGGCCAACACATACGGGACTGTCACGAGGGAATGATCAGTATCTAAAGATTGGAAAGAATATCAAATTTAAAATCTCCTTTAAAGATTTATCAAATGTGATGCATGAATAGGCACCATGAGATAGTCCAAAAGCAAAAATGTAGTTTAATTGTGAGCGTGTTGAGATGAAGAGATAATATTAATTTAAAAGAAAATAAATAAATTCACCAGCCGTTGTTGGGGACAAAGATACAACACAAAAATCGAACTAGAGATTTTTTCATCACTTGAAAATTGTAATTGCGTTCAATTTGTTTTTTGCATAACAACCTGCAGCTCCATGATTGTACATACATGACTATGCTAACTACATCTGGTTTTACCTGAGATAATGGAGATAGAAGTGGCTGAACCCCACTAACTTTAAGCATGGAATTACTGCATTGCATCAGCATCTTTTCACGATACACCACACAATACAGACTGTGTGTGTATATATATATATATATACACACACACACACACACACTCACATATATATATATATATATATATATATATATATATATATATATATATATATACATACACACTCCAATCTAGTCAGATTTTTTTTTAAATGATAGAAACTGACTATTGCACTTAAGTAAGTCTGTGTTGCCTGTAAACTATCCAAGCACAAGGTAGTCGTATAAGACCTCATTATGAGGGAGTAGCCGGCATGCTGGATTTCGGTGTTGAATTTCCATGCATTCTCCTATACAGGCTCCATGTAATCCAACACTTCATCTAGAAAAAGGAGGACATCCTGTAACAGGATGGAGGGAGGACACTAAAGTGACTATTTTTACAGATCAGGAATATGTTTTAAAAGGCAAAGTATTTATGCTTAAAGGGTTAAACCTACCTTATACATTAAAGTATAAGGTAGGTTCTTAACATAGGCTTTTTATGATACTAGTATTTAACTTGAAACCAGTGTGTAGGTTTTAATGCATTGTGAGTATATGA
Organism: Rachycentron canadum; assembly: GCA_038496675.1. Classification (NCBI taxonomy): domain Eukaryota; kingdom Metazoa; phylum Chordata; class Actinopteri; order Carangiformes; family Rachycentridae; genus Rachycentron; species Rachycentron canadum. The sequence continues at coordinate 9,293,678 of CM076668.1, forward strand.
TGATGTAAAGAGCCCCATTACTCTCCAGTGTAATTAGGACACCGTACAAAAAATACCTGTACAAATTCCAGACTCAATTCCTAGTTTCTAACAAACTCATGAATCACCAATAAAATCAGGAGGATCCAGCTGCTTCGTAGAGATGAAGATGATCCCTTTAAGTCACAGTGGCAGTCCTTTGGGATCTGAGGACTGGCTGTGGTGGTTGAAGGTGGAGCGGGACATCTGAGCCAGTCGACAGCAATGGATTTTGGAGTGACAACCTCTTGGTTCAGTCCTCCGTTCTTTAATACATAGTAGAGGTTGTCTTTGAAGAAGTAGGCATCTCCTACAGAAGAGCAGTGGTTTTTTATCACACAACGAATAAGACCATAGCCAATTATAAACCAGAATAGAAATATTAATCAAGGCAGTAGAAATAATATCTGAACATTTCCAGTTTTTGCTACTTTATACTACATTTCAGGAGGAAACATTGTACTTTGCTGTACTACCTTTACCTGTCAGCTATAGTTGCTGCCTACTGCAGACTGCAGGTTAACATACATAAATTCTTCATGAGCTGGGAAAAAAAATTAGCTTTTGTATGTTTACAAGAAAACTCTGCACTCTGCTGTTTTTTTTTTTTTTTTTTTTTGTCACCTGTTTCTCATTAGTTAGTTTGTCAGTGTTGTGGTTAGAGGCTCTTGTTTTCAGAGCGTTATGTTTAGCAGCCTAAGGCATACTTTGTGACCTCATTCCTTCTACTTACCCTGTGTTGACCTCTTTTGCCTGTTTCCTGAATTTGGGGTTTTTCTACATCACTTCTCACTGGACTTGTTTACCTGCTCCAACTGCTCCCCCCAGTTTTTGGACTTTGCCTGCTTCAACACTCTCTAAGTCTGTGTTCTTTGTTTTATAATAAATAACTGAACTGAATTAGCTCTGCCTGAGAGTGTGCATTTCAGTCCTTCTCCTGTGCTTTACCCTGCGTGCCTCAGTTGTGACAGGATGTTTAGGATGTGACTCACGCTAAAGGTGTATTTTTGCTACTGGTTGTGCTGCTAGTGATTAAAAACACTACACAGATCCTTTAATTTAAGGATCTGAATACTCTGTGTGCTGCACAAAAGGGAACAAAAGTGTATCCATAATATTGTATTTTTATTTAGTTGCTATGACATTTAAATTTTCCAGGGATTGATAGTCATCTATCTATCAATCCATCTATCTATCTTAAAAATAACTGCTGTTAAATAATGCTGTGGTGACTTCCTGTGCATAAACCTGCACTTTATGTTCAGTTGCTGCACTATGGTCACAGTCTAATTTTGGTTTCAGTCTGGTTTTATATCTAACTGTGTGCAGCTGGCTGTCACTCAAGTGAAGAGGTTGATTTATGATCATTACTTCTTATCTTGGTTTGTATCAGATCTCTCTCCCTTTGACAACACCTCATACCTTCCCACAGTTTGTATGTAGCTGTTGAAAAATGTCACCACTCTAGAATAACCTTATTTATGGTTTTGTTTATTTGTTTAACATGAGTGTGAGAAATTAATCACACATTTACGTCTCTAAACACAATGGTACCTTCTCCCCAGCTGATGATGTCATCCATGTGAGAGGGCACTCCTGCCCAGAGAATGTTGTCCCGTGGATAGCCTGGCTCTGGCTCCCTGGTCACTTGTTCGCCTTTACGGCTCTCGTCAAACCTCCAAAATTTCCCTCCACTGAACAGGTAGGTCTTGCCATTATGAGCCCAGACAAAAGCTGCATCCACCCTGTCCACAAACGCCTTGCTCTCTGTCCTCATACCCCACTCATAGAGGGGCCGAGGGTAACCGCTCTTGGCTACCGTGTCCTTAAAGACCCAGTACTGAGATCCTAAAAGAAAAGTGTGAGGGAGAAACTCAAACTCTAATCTTTTTGCAATGTGTTACTGTATTTTCCCAAAGTAAAGAAGATACATTTTCATTAATATGTCTTTTTTTTAGATTCATAGTAATGGTATTAGTTTAATGAAGTTCTTTTTGTCCACTAACTTCAAAATAACATCAAAGGAGGACATACCTTCTACTCTTATTCATCAAAGAGACACATGACCATAGGGTTTGTTTCTCACCAATAAAGAAGATTATATTGCTGTCACTTTTCCTTTCATACACAGCGTCGATCTTGTTTGTTCCTGGCGGGAGCCCAATCCAGAAGTTTTTGATCTTAGTCGGATTGAGGGACACTAAAGACCCATCTCGCTTCGTTCTCCAGAAGTGTGCACCTGTCCAAGAAAAGAGAGCAAACATGACAAGACCAACGTGTCACTGTTTATTGAAACACAGTATAAATACTATATGAGATCAGCAAGTCTGTATGAAACTAAAATACCCTGAACATCTTTTTGTTGAATGAACAATGTAGGCAAGGGCATAGGTGTGGTTTTATCTTTGGAAGGGACATTTTTGTCAGATGCTCAACACTTGTTCTCTATGTCTCTTTCCTCATTCACAAGCACATGTGCATACACTTACACACATAAAGAGCCTGATTCAGCTGAGAGTTTGCTTGATTTGAACATGTTTTTGCTGATATAAGTTGGGGTAAAAATATTCAGTCAAATTCAGCACATGGGACATGTCTCTACTGTCTATACCCACGGATTTATCAAATTAATATGATTTTCAAGAACTTGATTTGGTTAAATTTCACTTTTGTGTCCATGATGGTTTATACTTACCTTTAAAAAAGAAGACCTCTCCCCTGATATTTGCTACTGCGTCAAAGCCTCCCTGACAGCGCTCGTTGAAGGAGGGATCAGGACTGGTTGGAAGAATTAATGTAAAAACTCATCAACTTGAGTACTTTCTATTAGGTAGTTTGCTACAAATCCACTAAAAGGGTGCAACAATTCAAACACTTTTGTAGTGAGGATCAATTGGTGGGCTTTTAACTGTTTTTAAATTACTCATTATTATTCATTTGTCAATGACTATGTGAGTGCTGAATGTCTGGATGGCTGCACAGTATCATTTACTGGTTTTTGGCTCCACTCACAGGTGTGTTGGTCTTGGAGGTGGTGGATGCGGCAAGCGTGGGAGGTTAGGATCAACACCACCCGATGGCCTGTCGTCTTTCACACCTACAGCAGAATAGTGACAGGAGACAGCTTTGAAGTGGTGGTGAAAGCAGATGACGTCTCTAGAAAAACTGTGCGACCCACATTCGTCACGGAGGTTTGACATACAGGATGCAGGCTCTTTTTTAAAATATGGAAATAAATAGTTCAGTGACAGCCCCTGTGCATGACCTCACTTCTACACGTATTACTAGCAAATGAATAAATAACTTTATCAGAGTTTGGACTTCTGCTTCCTCCTGCAGTCCAAAGACGTGCACATTTCTGCATCATTTTCTGTCACTGAGAGCATGTCAGCATGAAGCTCTTTGGCATTTAGCTTTTCCAACATACAACCTTACAGAGCTGCTACTATGGCTGTAGACATTTATGGATATTTTATGACTTTCAGATCTACTTTTACCTCTTACCTCTTTTCATTTGTTCCCTGTGGATTCAATTCTATGTCAGTACTTTTTTTAGCCAAAGTAAAACCATAATATAAATCATTTGACAACTGCATCATCTGGTATAGCTGTCAAAACATATCACAAACCATACAAGAGAGTTGATGGCTACCCCAATGTTTCCTCAAATGACTCCTTGTCAGAAAGACACACAACTTCTATAGGTGGTATTTAATAAATATAACAGATATTCGATTGAGATGCACACTGATTCAGGCAATTCACAAAATCACTGACCGTAAAGCTGCTGGATCGCCAGTTTGTCGTCCAGAGCGAGCTTGAAGTTGGCAATATCCTCCACAGGACCCTGGTAGTACGGCCTCATGATGGATGGATCCGTGGAGGAATGGGACAGGCCCAGCGCATGGCCAAACTCATGCACTGCAACTGTGAACAAGTCTGTGCTGTCGCTCCTGTGACCTGCGGACGTGTGAATTGAAAGTGTGACTGGATCACATCAACAACCATGAATTGGGGGGTACAATGTCACTGAATATGCAGATGTCTTGTCTCCTTTTTGTTTTAATTCAGCAAGAACTGAATTTATTGAATACAACAGACCATGCTTTCATTACAATCTGTACGTCTAAGGTAGGACAGGTCCTCTACCCATCATTCGTCCATCATGATTTCAAATAGTAAATACCTCCGTAACTCCAGCTCTCATGATCATCAAAGTGTGTGTCACCCGCCACTGCATCCCTGCCAGGGAAAAAGGCGTGGGCCAGGGTGCCACCCTTTCCGTCAAAAGGGTAGCCGTCGTCATGCAGCAAACGAGAAAAAGACACTCTGATGTCCCCTTCAGCTCCAGCCCCCATACTGTCATTCGGCAGCCAATGGAAACTCAAAGGGGCTGCATCACTCCAGGCTTTGAGGGCGTGAGTCAGGATGCTCTCCACCAAACTATTCGGCAGACCGTGTGAGAGCGAGGGTGATGGGTAGCTGTGGACGCTGCAGACAAGAACAGTTTGTATTAAAGCAAGTTTGTAGACAGTTATGTTTTAATTATTCTCTAAATCTTTGCAGCATGCACTGTCTGTAAGGTGTTACCAACAAATGCTACATGTAATTTTAATATATGCCTCATAGTGACAAGTTCATTGAGACTGAGTCAGGACAATATAAACAAGCAAAATCTGGTGATATTATGTTCTGTTGTCAGAAAATCCCATCAAAAGACCAAAAGATGAGATGGATCACATCTGCTTCTTCGATGGCACTTTTATTTTATTCTTTTTAAGTTCAGTTTTGGCTTCTGATAAAGTCATTTTAAGCATTGGGTGGTAATGTGGTCAGTCTGACCAGTCAATCCACCAGTTTTGGTTAAGACTCAAATATCTTAACTATTTGATTTGCCATTAAATTTGGTGCAGACATTCATTGTTCCAACTAAATGAAACCTTAAATTTGCCTTGACCTGTGCTAATCTTTATTAGCACAATTATTTATTTATTAGAACCATCTTTTTTAGCTAAGCTAAAACCAAAGATGGTTCCTGATATACTGCAAGGTACTAATTTCACTATTCACAGTAGGAACAAACTTACCACCACAAGGGCATCATTGTGTATGTGCTTGTATAAATTACAAAACATCACACCACCACACATATGTCACATTTTTGATATGAGATGCTAAAAAGCCATTCATTAATCTGTGTAACTCATGATAAAAAGACATCTCTAATCCTGACATTGAGTTTTGGGCTTTGAAACCAAACATACTTTTGATGTAATTATGATTTTGGCACCAAAACATTATGGCTGTAACTTTCATGTCAGATTAGCCTTAAGTATTTTTGGATGACATGACAAGCACAGTGATTGACACAGGGAAGTGATAAAGTGAGCATGATAGGAAACACACCTCCATGTGAGGTCTGTTTTATGCCACTTAAGGCCTGAGAGGGCATATCTTTTCCTCCTCCTCCTCCTCCTCCTTTTCAGCATGTCCTCACTTCCAACAATATCAGGGAGAGAGCATCGTGGTGTAGACATCAGTTTAAGGGTTTCACTGTCTGAAAGAGAAGTAGATCACATGTTGGATGTTGAAACTAAAGAGCAGATTACAAGTGTGTCCCCATGTGATCCCAGAGATGTAAAATGTAATATACACATAATAACGGTATAAGTTAAGATGTTGTTACCAAGCAGACCCGTTTCCTGGACCCCTCCAAATCTCTGCATGACACGAATAGCTTTCTCAATCCCCTCTGTGGTCTGTAGTTTACTTGTGCGTGGGTCAGGAGGAGGAAGGTAGCCATACCTGCTCAACCAATCCTGGACAGAGAACACTGAATTGTTTCTCAGCCACATTAACAAACTCCAAAGCACAGTGGCCCAACAATATGACTGAAATCCATCTGTTACATGAATAAACTTAGATTACTGGCAAATGCTGATCTCATGGAGGCTATTCGACACAAATACAGTTAAGGCTCTAGATCATTACTTTACTGTCTGACCCAGCAAGTCCCTCATGGGGCAGTATGTCAGCCTATTTTTATCATTAATATTTAATGATCCTATCCTTGTTGAGTGAGTT
>CM076668.1:9301229-9312425 GCA_038496675.1 Rachycentron canadum
ATATATATATATATATATATATATATATATATATATATATATATATAACTTTATAATAGGTTTATTTTCTACTCACCACTGCTCTACTGTACTGCTCGGCCTGTGCTGAAGTGCTGTCCGTTAAGGTCAAAATCATCCAGAGCAGAAGAGCCAGGCCCATCTTGGTCTCTGCAAACAAAAATCTCTCCATTACTATGACAACAGTTTTCATTTGGATGAAACAATTTGCTTCGTAAAAACCAAGCAGAAACGAAACAAAGCTCACTGTTGTTTCTGCCCTGATGCTTCAGTCTGGTGTCTTGGGGCAAGCCTGGGCTGATCGATTAGTCAACTCTCTGCCTCTGTCCACCCCCCTCCCTTCCTTCCTCCCTCCCTCATTTCCTCCCTCACAGCACAGCAAAGCATCTGAAGTGTCTCCACATTATGCACATACATCAAAATCTCCATAAAGCAGATGTATTTGTGTAAGTTGCTACAGGTGCAGAGGAAGAGAGGACTTAAGAGTTAACTATAAACCTTAATCAAAGCCAGGCCAGGCCTGCACAGCTATGAGATAGGATAACAAGTTTCCCCTCAACCTGGTTGACTGTGATCATTTCCAAAATCAAAATGAAATGTAATTAAATTAAGGCTGTAAGCTTTATTAGGCTAATATTCAATATGTTATTTACCAATAGCCAGCATCAGTAAATAATATCTTAATACTAGGGATAAATCTGTATTCTCTCATCTATAGTAGATGTGATGGGATTAAATGGTTCTTACTGAAATCCATTCAGTTTGCAGTTGTGGAAGTTAGTATATGTAGTTTACCTTTGTGATGTTCCTGGTTTGGTTACTCGCCCAATATTTGTTTTTTTTCTAAAGCAATACAGCCATTAAAAATTTTCTTAACAGATGTTGACTTTTATCTATCTATCTATCTATCTATCTATCTATCTATCTATCTATCTATCTATCTATCTTCAAGGAGCATAGACAGTATATATGATTTATATCTGCCACTTACCTCAACTCGATCATTTACCTCAAATAAATTTCTTTTGTAAAAGTAAAAGAAAGAAAAGAAGAAAAAACAATTATAATCAAGACATGGGTGGAATAAATCGTGTTTATCTTGAAGAAGTATAAATGAAACATTGTTTACATCCCTGCCAATGTTTAGTTAGAGTTGAACTCGCTGGAAATAAACTTTATATACAGTATAGTATTTCGTGGAAGTGAGCAATAAGCCCCATTGAGCACATATTCATGACAGTTTACACAACAGACATTTATCCCAACCCCTTCTCTCATTCACCCACAAAGAAGAGATCTTTGTGTAATGAGTGTACAAAGCTAATTTTGAATTGCATAAGATGACTTTTTAGACATGTCAGGCAGCCCACAGTCTCTGAATGTCTCTCACCTTTTCACTACAGACATTTTAAGTTGAATATTTGAAAAATGAAAAGTTCATTTCATATTTAGTTTCATCATCATCAGTAATTTTATTCTGGGAAATGACAAAAATAAAACATCAAAGGTAAGTTCTCATTTTCAAAATGAACTGTGTTGCCAATACACTAGATGTAAATTGATGACACTGCATTAAACTGGAGTGCACAGGCATCTCATGTAGCATCTTAGAGCCCCATTATGTTCATGTGTCTGCATGGACATTTTCTCTGTAAAGCATCCTGGGTATTATCTTTCTCTATCCCTCCCTCTTGCTGCTTTCCCATCTTTAATTTCTGTCCATCCTCCATGGCCCAAGTGAGTCATGCCATTAGCACAAAATGCTGCCCTGCTAATGGTTGTCCAATTTCCGTCATGTCCACTTCATGTCGCTGCATCATCAGTAAATATGAAAGCCTTTTAGTTGCTCAGTGGTTGGGATTATGACAGATAACTCCTCTGCAAAGACACATACTAGACATACAAATACAACTGGAACCCGATCAGCAAAATGAGTTTAGCTTACACTGAATCTGAGTTTGAAATAAACCCCCAATGTTTGTATGTCTATGTCACATTTGCTGTTTTTGGTTGGCCAACATCAAATTAACAAATATATCAGTAATAGTATTATTATCTAAAACATGCAAAGTGGGGGCCACTTGGGGAGCAGTGAAAACCAAATGTAAACACAACACTCACATTTAAGTTGATTAGTTGAACATCCAGCACATATAGAACAACATTATCATTCATTTGGAGTCTTGTTTGAGTCAATCCATGCTAACTCACCCAGAGTTCAGATCATGGATTTTCTTGAAAAAGGTTCAGTAGTTTGGTCCTCTGGTTAAAATTCATCATATTTCACTCTAAGCATCATTCGCCAACCGCTTATTATTCACTTAATTGGGTTGAAATTTGTCCTGAATATCAAAGAAATCCTGAAGATAATTTGCAACTTGTGTTTATACAAAAAGTTGTTAGAAAATTCAAAAATCTTAGGAAACAAGCTTTCTTCAAAATGGATTCATATTTCTCTGGAGCTATATTTAGCAAGATCTGCAGCACTGCAAGACTAAATAATGTCTACATGTGACAGAACAATATCAATCCTGTACAGAATCAAATCAAATCAAGATTCTTTTTACTAATTTTTTTTTTTAATTTGGTGCGTTTCTTTGATGTTTAGGACAAATTAATCAATCCAGGGAAAAGTAAGCAGTTGGTGAGGCTTTGAATACAAAGAATCCCAAGGATTTTGCAATTAATTAAATGGTAGTTTATACAATAATTTATTTTCATATGAACCAGGTGAGCTGGTATTGAATGACCCAGTCTAACATTCACTCTCCTTAATTCTTTTCTCCCTTTTTTATTCACTAAAAAAAACTAAGAACAAACAACACTGATTAGAGCCATGGGGTGAACCATGAAAGTTATGGTCAGAAAATGAAAACAATGAACTAAAACACATTAATATGCTCCCAAGAGCTGAGAGGAACAGTGACAATCAACAACTCTCTTTACAGGTAGTCATGTGATTCATTATTAGTATAAAAAAACTGATTAGCACAGCTTTAAGTAAAAAAGTTTCATACTCTATATGTTGATTTGTGTTCATTTATATATTATTTATCATTTATATATTATATATATTTATGAAATGTTTAAAAAAAATGTATTTTATTTTTGGGTAGTGGTGATGGTGATGATATTATAAACATCATATTTGTGAGACATAACATCTGTATATATATATTAGTCGCGCTGCCACTGTCAAACTGTTATTAGTCCTGTGTTTATCTTGAACCATGAGGACAGTGAGTGAGTAAAATGTAATATGACAAATAAAGACCTTTGAATTTATATTTATTACACACTGTTTTATTCTCATTAAAGGGATCCAAGGCCTTCACAAAAGGGTTGACTCTTGGTAGCTATACAGTACTAACACAACACACAACAACAACAGAAACAACACAGAGGACTTATGTGAACAAGTGAAAAGACAAATAAATAAGAGTTGAAAGACATTTCATATGAGATCAAACTGAGATGCATCAACAAAACCAATAGTAAGAGGAAAGTGAGCAGAGGTTAAAACCCTGCGAAGTACAGTAACAGTTTTTGTACAATACTTGATTAATTTCTGCAAGTAGCTGATTGTCTATAGCGGCTTATTTTGGTCATGCACAGTTGATGAAGTCATTGCTATTGTATCGACAGTGTTGCAATAATTTCACTTTTTTTTTTTCATTTTGATCTCCTCCACCTCCAGCTTTGATTGTCAGTCTCTCAAGTCTTTTTGTTTGGTGTGTTACAATGCTTGATTGTCATTGGCTCATGGGTATGTTTCATCAGTGATGTGCAAAATCACTGCTAATACTGTTTTGCTGGATGATGAGAACTGGGCCAAAAATATCTCATATTGAATTGTTTTAGTTTTTTAATCCAATGGATCAAAAAACAAAAACATCTTTCTCATGAAATAGAAAATGAATGAAATTCCTGTACTTTTACTTTAGTTTTTGGCAGAAATCTGTAATACCTATACATAATCTGTAATATTTGTATTTTAAGCCATGTAGCAGTCTTATCTGATACCAACAGTGATCTGGTGTATCCCTATTAATTATAATGACAAATGAAACTTGTGCTTTGAGGGTGATTTGAGTCCACAACGTGCTACATTCTTCCCTCCAAAAACATCTGACAATATTCCACAGTTATCTTCATCATACACAGATGTCTGTACAAAAATATGCAGTTTCAGTATTAGTGTAATTTTGCTGGCAGGAATAGGCAGGATTTACACTTTTTATGGTAAGTTTTTAAGTTTTAGTAAAAGTGATTGCCATAAGTAAGTCTAAAGTTCACAGTAGCCTCACACAGCTTATGCTTAGGGAACAAGCTAGCTATCGTAACATCATTGAGCTGCTCAAGTAACAAGAAACTGTGGTTACACCTCACAATACATCTGCTGGCATTTACTTAGTACCATTGAATCATTTCAGTTTGGTGGAATTATAATTAAAATTTTTCCATTTGCTACTTTTGATACTTTAAGGTTACAGTTCACAAACCTGTTTTTAAATTAACTTTTTAAAATACACAAATACATTTAAATTTGTCTCATGTTTATGGGCTGATGGGCTTGTTGGGCCAAACTTGTGAACCATTCGCAATTCAAACCTCAAAGCCTAAAACTCTTCTGACTCCTCTATGGATAAAATTTGTTAAACCTGTTAACAACGTGGCCTAAGCTGAGAAGGCCACTTACTGGTTTTTCTTAGTTTTCATCCACATCCCACTGTGTATTCAGAGGTTAAAGCAGGTATCCAGTATTTTTCTCTGAGATTTTTTTTTTTTTTTTAAAAAAACCAAAATGTTTGACAGCAAAACAGGGTAAAACTTTACGCAAATTCTTTGGATAGTGTCACCTAAGCCCCTAATTTTGTCTGATCCTAATCCTGACTCTATTACCTTAAACACAGCCTAAAACTGGTCCTATTTCTAATCCTGACCTCAGCCCTATGGTTAACAAACTATTCAAAAAAAGAAAGTGCAACCTGATAATACTATGCAAATACCAGTATGACCAGAGTACTGTCAGGTGCAACCAAAGCTGCTCTTGGCTGAATTTGTAAACATTTAATGCATTTCGGGGTCTGCAACTCAGTGAGGCCCCTCTATAGCTCAGACCTGTGCTCCTTTAAAACCTGTGTGTCCCCACATTGTTTTCTTCACACTTCTTTTTTTTTTACATGCCCTTTTTTCCTTCTTTTTTAGTTCTGCCTTTTGGAAGTGACTGTCTGTTGCTCACTGTAATCTGGCCCAGTACTGACCCAGGTTCTGAGTCATGCTCTGCTGCTCAGTTCCTGGGACCTGGACCGGCACTGAAACACCAGGTGATATGAGCCCTGAGTGAGACAGGGAGAAGAGAAACAGTCAGTTTGTCAGTTTGTGATTGAATTCACAATTTTGCTCACCACGCACAGACATGAAATGAAAGTCTCATTAAGAAACCCACATGTACCACTGAAAAACTCACCAGTGTTGGAGTTGGTAGAGGGTGGAGTCTGCAGATGAGGGGAGGAGTACGCCGATGAGTCAAAGCTGCGCGGGGCAGAGGGGGATGGAGGCAACATGCAGGAGTAAGAGGAGGCAGACTGTGGAGAAATAGACTGAGGAGTGGATATAGGAGTGGAGGGTTGAAGGTGGGGAAAGATTGGGTTAGACCAGACATGCATGAGCTGTACAGGCAGTTTGAGGTGGTCACAGCATCGTTTGGGTTTAACCACATGGAGGTGCTAGAGTCGTGTTGTAGTGAAGTACAGCAGCAACAGCCTATGTTCATTATATCTTTATTTCACTTATTTTCTGATCTTCATGGGAAACCTGTTCTGCCTTTTCTTCCTCCACTCTACTCTGCACAATCATGCACAAATAACAATCAAGTTATTTTAAATTGCAGTTCACTTTTTAAATTGATTGCATTCATTTACAGGTCATCCTTAAAAAATTTACTACTTCTCCCAAGGCTCTTTGACGCTATAGATTAGAAATTATAAAAAATCTGCTTCATGAACACTGACTTATAAAGACAGTGTTGCTCTTCCAGTTTCTGACATCAGTGGACTCCAAACAAACAGTCTTAAAGAACAGCTGTTTCATTTCCATTACCAACAGGAAGCTATTGAATGGCTTGAGTTAGGGGTGTTTAAGCCCCATTGGAGTCAAGATTTGAGAGATATTTCTTAAAATAACTGTATAATTTATATGGCTGTGAAACAGTGAAAAGCACCAATCATACCACCCCCCTCATCATCCATCATTAATGGATTTGTCCGACTAGCAGTCCAAAACTCAGACATTTCATTTCTTGTCATATGCTGTATGACAAGGAAAAGCAGCAAATCTTCACATTTAAAAAGCTGGAGCCATTAAATCTTTGTCATTTTTGTTCAAAAATTACTGAAACAATTACTTGATTATAAAAAATAGTTGCCAATAAACATTTAAATCAACTAATTGTTGCAGCTCTAATAATTCCTATATTTCCATGTTTTCTCCTTTTAGCCTCTTTTCAGATCTGTAATATTCACATGACCTTGTTATATCACCATCAGTATCATTATTGTCATATTATCATTGCTAATAATTTGACAGTGATGATAATATTTATGATATAGTAGAAATAAATTAGGTATTCTTGTTATGTGTCATTATTCTTAGTATTAGAAGTTTCACTCATGATAATAGTAATAATAATTTATTTATTTAGTATTCATTTTCATTATTGTGTGTGTGACATGAAGAATAATAAAGCAGTTCTGCTGTGTGATGATATCCTGCGTTGGTTAAGTTTGGAAGGTGCTGAATGATGAATGATGAAAACCCAACCTGGACTCCAGATGAGAAAACTGACAGGGAGCTGTAGCTCGGCAGGGACGACTCAGCCTGACTCAACATGGACCCTGGGGAAAGACACAGAGAGAAATGATGAATATAGACGCACTCACACTCACACAGACACTCACACACACTCACGCACACTCACATGCGCGTGCACACACACACACACACACACACACACACACACACACATACACACACACACACACACACACGCACACAGTGGGAACATCTCACTGTGGAAATGTTGTAATATAGATGTGCTCTAATGGAGAAACTCTAATGGTTTCCCTGCCTTTAAAAGCAAGCACCTCTGAGATTTGTAATTATAAACTATTAAAATATTTCTTTGACCAAATATATAAATTATTCAGAACAAATGTAATTGTAATTAGAGAGTCAGATGAACTAAAGGCTTGTCCCATGGTGTATTGTCCAGGTATTTACCTGAACTGCTGCTGTGCTGCTGATGATAGACAGATGTGTTGAAGGAAGTGGTCAGAGGGGCTTGGCTCTGTGAACATGAAGTCACACCCCCTGACCTCCTTTGGTTGCGCAGCTTCTCCTCCCTCCTCCACTTGGCTCTTCGATTTGAGAACCACACCTGTCAATCACAGAGCTCTGTCAGGCCTGTTTATCTTGTAGGAATCTATTGGACCATGTACTGAAAAAACAGTTACAGGTTGAACGTTGAATTTAGAAAAAAATTCTAATGTGAGTGGAGGGTTGACTGAAATGTCCCCTACCTGTATCCTGGCCTCTGGCAGATCGATCTTGTTTGCCAATCTCTCCCTTGCAAAGACATCTGGGTAATGTGTCCTCTCAAACTCTGTGGAAGATATTAACTGTATGTCAAACACACAGTGTGAGTCTTAATTGAGGATGACAGGACTACTGGAGAGCAGCTCGCCTGATAACCCTTCCTCCATGGTGTTAATATATTTTAGTTTCATCTGTGCATCTGCATATTTCAGTGAAAAGATTCAAAATTAGCTTAAATTCAAATGTAAATTAACCTATCAATTATTTGCAATCTCATTATTTAGATCAATATGACCCTGCTTATTGAATGATTACTACTTTATATCAGCATGACTAATGATCTTTCCTTGGAATACACAAATCCAGGAAGCCAAGATGTATCCTTACAACTATATTTGAAATATTTATCTGTTGCACTTTGTATAAATTATTTATCATCATGGAACACGCAGAAAGTTCAAATGAAAAGATTCAAGTTGAGAAGCCATGTAAGCACTTTATTTCAAAAAAGGCTGACTTAAATTAAACTGAAGAAAAATCTTTCAAGGTTTTCCTTTTGTATTTTGTTTTTTTTTCTTATCTCAAAATGGACTGGTGTTTCATTTATACTGTGTCTTGAAGAGTTTTTTTGAAATCATCACTAGTGGCTGGTATAGTGACTGTTCTGTATATAACATTATATATATAACATATTAATCACTGACTCTGGAATTGCTGTAAAATTAGTGTATTTGCATGAAAGAGACTTATAATATACTATATATATATATACACACACTAAAATTGACAAACCGCTGACACTTGTGCTGTTGACAAGTCAAAACAAGAATACGCCTCTCCTTCTAACTGACAACCTGAGTCATCATAATGAATTCTGGACTTACAAGTTCAGTAACACATTTCATACATTGAACTGTCTGCAGTTATGACAATTATAATGTATAACATTTGTTAAGTGTATCATTTAGGTGTTAGCAAAGAAACCAAAGCAATTAATCACATGATGATTTGCTTAGAACAAAAGTAGTTACATGAAAAATGGCAGCAGGGTGGATAATGACATTATATTCATTAACTATAACCACTGCTGTTAATACCTTGAACACAGTAACACAGTTAATAAATCAATGTTGCACAAAATATAACAACAATGACATGGCAAATTAAGGCTGTCCCACAAATTGTTATAATTGGCTTGGTTATAATTGGCGTCTGTGTCAACACATGATTGTTATTGTGCCTTGGCCATGCACTGGGGTCAGTGTACCTCATTAATGTCATTTGCACAGAGTGACCACAGTGATACATTTCCACTCGGCTGCACAGTGGACATTGCGTCCTTATTTAGCTCAAGGGCCTGCTGCAGCCATATCCAGTCAAGGGTGGCTTTCTGATCCCTCTCAGTGGAAATCAGGCTACGAGAACCAGATCTCAGTGCATAACACAACCACAATAATAGATGCATCATCAAAACTCTGCTGTACATGCTGCCAGAGGCTTTTTGGAGAATATCCGGAATATTTAGAGTTAAGATTCTGGATAATTTGCATCTGGAAGTGATGATGGGGTAAATGCGTGTTCACTCTTGCAGAAAAAGATAAAAATCCTGTCCTGCTTCAAAAGAAATATCTCAGATCAGTAGTCACACAGAGTGCCTGATAAAATGCTTGTTTGCAATCCATGTGAATCTCATATTTATCTCCCCTGCCATTTACAAAAAAAGCTGTCAACAAGGTGTAAAGACTATAATCCAATGACAAAGGTGTTGGCAGGGGAAAAAAGCAGCAGGACAGACTGCGTCATGACACACTCTGGAGGCTGGCTATTGGCTGAAAAGCAAAGCGAGTGCTGTGCGTGCTCGCATGACCTGACCTTTCTCCAAAGCCTCGATCTGCTCCTGTGTGAAACTGGTCCTGTTCCTCTGCAGCTTCCTCTTGAGCTGCAGCCTCAGCTGAGACTCCTCACCCTCGTCCCGCTCCACGGGGACTCCTCCCCCTCTGCTCGCTCCTCCTCCCCCTGCTTCTCCCCCCATGCTGCCCTCTGTGTCCAGCAGGCAGCCCTCAGACACTGCCAGGAGACAAAAGTGACAAAAGAGATGTGTGAAGAAAAGTGCATCACAGATTGTTTGCATGATTTGAACCAACAGGAAGTTGGTGAGGCAGCTACAAGTGCAGAGCTACTTTTCATTTCTCAGTGGTTTGAATTTGGTGCCACTTAGCTGATGATTTGTGAGCACTGATGTGAAAATTTCCCCTCACCTGTGCTGTGTTGTGTCTGAACTCCGGTGGGGTCATGGTACCAGTTGTTAGGCCCACTCCAGTTTGAGCCACTCTGCAGGTTCAGCATGGTTAACTTCTCATACATACTCCGTGTGTCCAGAACACCATGAAGAGAAATAAAGGACTCCTGTCCTGTGTGTATCTGCCCCTGATTATTGCCACCTTTCGCTCCTCTCTCCCCCTTTCGATCCTCAACTCCTTCCTTCTGGAGAGGGGGTGGGTGGGGGAAAATGAAGAAGGAGGGGTTCATATCGCATGAATTCACACATGGTCGGCATTGTGGTGAATTAGCCTCATGATGACAGACAGAAATGGAGTTAGTTACATGTGCGCTGTCGCAACGTGTGTGTTATACATTGGTATGCTAGTATACCATGGGGAGCTAAAGTACATTAGAAGCCATTCTGAAAGCCATGACATTTATCATGCTACTTGCTTTTAGCTCTATTTTTGCTGGTAAGTCGGAGCATGCACGCACACATGCGTATGCATGAAAAGACACTGCATTTATATGTAGTCACAAACTGGCATCACACACACAGCCGTTATGTGAACAAGAGCTCCCATAAAACATTCGAACCAAGACCATGTTTAACTTTAAATATAAGACATAAAGTACTGAAATATTATCTGTCTCAATAAATATGTGTTTCAAAAAGCTGTTTTCTTCTAATTGTATCTTATTTTTATTTTTTTCTATTATTATTTATTCTATTTTTTGGAAATTAGCTCTCAGGAGAGTCAGACAGCAATAAAAAGTATGATCCAAATCTCAACTATTGCAGCAACACAATACCAAAGGTCAAACTTCATTCATTTGGATGAAGCAGCTGCAACAATTTATTTATCTGTTTGTCCTTAAATTCCAGAAAATATTTATGACTACTGCTGGTGACTTAGTTGATCCCAAAGCATCCATTAAAAGTCAATATTAAAGAAGTGACATCAGCACTAAGTGAAAACACGCACAAGCACTCAAGATGAAATTTTTTGCAAACTTACCGATTGTCCAGGTGAAATGAAGCAAAGGTCCTGTGTGTTAGTCTCCTCTTCTGTGGACCTTTATTCCCCTGTTCCCCACACGTCCCTTGTTCTCCAGCTTTGTTGACAATAATGTGTGTGTGTAAAGGAGAGAGTAGGAGAGAGATGGAGAGAGTTAGACAGGGTGAGAGAGAGTGAAAGAGGGAGAGAGGGGGCTCTGGAGAGAAATGCGTCTGCGGGCACTCTTGTCCTCCAAGCGATGGAGGATGGAGAGAGAGAGAGAGAGAGAGAGAGAGAGAGAGAGAGAGAGAGAGAGAGAGAG
>CM076668.1:9312817-9375810 GCA_038496675.1 Rachycentron canadum
AGAGAGAGAGAGAGAGAGAGAGAGAGAGAGAGAGAGAGAGAGAGAGAGAGAGAGAGAGGGGGAGAGCCACCGAGGGGTGACAAAGTGAGTCAACATCAGTGTCAAGTTTGAACTTAATGCCAGCAAGAGGAGGAGGGGAGGCCGAGAGAGTGCAGCATAAAGCACAGATAATGGAGAGATAGTGGATGATAAATAGATGATGGAATTCAATTTTAGCCATAAATTGCACATAAGTATTGAGTACAATTGACGGTCAAGTGTGTGAAGTGAAGTTTTTTTTACACTAAAACATGTGCAACCAGACAACTGACATTATTACATTAAACCAACATTCATACTAGTAAGAACTAAATTTTATTGATCCTCATTTGGAAACTTGAAAGAGATCATTTTTAAAAGTTTGATAAAGCTCTGACATGAGAACGTGCAGCTGCGGTTGAATTGAATCGATTGTATAGTTAAATTAAAATTGTGCAACTACACACAGAAGCAGATATTGTTTAGGGAAGGATAGATTATCAGGAGGATTCAGGAGGATCATAAGGATTATCAGTAATTTTTATCATTAGTAGGAAATTATTTGGCTCAGCACAGAGTTATGTTGATTTTTCTGGATGTTTTAATTCCCTGAAGTAACAAATATTTTTATACATCAGAGTATAGTAATAATAGCATAGAATATACCATAGAATTTTACAGATTTTTGCTGTTTTTTCCATCTGCTTGATCCTGATGTGATGTGAAACATCATAAAACATGTTACATATCATAAAACCTTTTAAGCAGTAAAGAGATATTTCTAAACAATGAAGAGCGGTAATATTGATCATAAAATTACCTTGTTGATTTTCCAAAAAATAAACAAAGACAGTCTTTATCTTAAAACACACTCACATGTGTTCAGCTTATCATGAACTTAATTAATCACTAATCACTAAAGTTGATTTTATTTTAGCTACAAATTTGTTAATGCTGTTTACCATCAACCCCAAATGTTTAATAATAATATGCTTTAATAATAATGTGTGAAGCATGATAATACACATGTAAAATACGCAATATCCTTCAAATTGTTCCTTGTACGTTAATGTTTTGTAACATAAAACACTTGAAATATTGAAAAATATCCATTACAGTTTGGGCAAAATGCCTTCTTGGAAATCAGTCTCAAACTTTTAAAAAAGTTTTTTAATTCATAACAAAAAAACATTTTTGCTTGAAGAGTGACTCATGATTGATTATTTTTCTGTTTATCAACTACTTGATCTTTTGACTAATTGTCTCAGCTCCATTTCTTCATTAGATATTTAATATCATACTCATGAGGACTATCTTGCAGAACCCCAGAACTGGTGTTAGGGTTTAAGGCCCACAGTGCTACAAAGCTCCTATAGCTGGGCAGGTCAGTAACCACAATTCCTTTTTTTTTTAAACACAGACACTAAAATAAATGCTTAGTGTTTGAGTTAAAGCTTTCCCAGAATACCTGGGTATTGTCGTCTGACTACAGAGGCATTGTTGTCCTGCAATAGCAGACTGAGCTTTAAAGCTATGGGACAATAAACAAAGGCATTGTGTGGCCCCAAAGCGGGTTAAAGGAGCACCATATACAAAAACCCATGACAATGGACACACAAGGTTTGATGTCAGGCGTAAGTAATGACGCAGGTATGACGGTATGTATGGTAGCGAGAGCAGAACTGGGGTTTAAATATATCTCTTTGCAGTGGAAGGGAGAGGAGAAGGAGAGATGGAAGATGGAAGCAGGGAGGCAGAGAAGAGAGATAGAGAGAGTGAAGAGGAAGTATGTGACTTTGGGGTGGGTGTAGGGGCTTGGTGATGGGGAGGGTGCCAGCTTGTTTTATTTCCGGTTGACAAGACTTTGCGCTCCCTTTCTCTCTGTCGCTCCCTCTCTCTTTCATACTCTGCTATTCTTTCTCCGCTGCCCCCATTGCTCTGTCTCTCTGCCCCCCCTCTTCCTCTGTTACTTTCCTCCGAGACGTGCCTTGGAGAAAGGAAAGGACTTGACAAGTTCAGAGGTAAAAAGCAGTAAAAATCCTTTAGTTAAGTAAAACTAGCAGATTCACATTATTAAAATACTCAAATACAAGTGCAAGGCCAACATTCAACCTTTTACTTAAGTAATATGTGTTATCAGCAAAAAAAGGTGGAGCCCAATGAAGTTACTTAATGTTCTGTTGAGTAGTTTCATCTCTTATGGTGCTTCATGTTTTACAAACTCATCGTTTTGTGTAAAATGTAATTATAACAAGTAGAAATAAATAAAGTGAAAAGTGAAATAAATGTGGCAGAGGGAAATGTACTTTTTTTTTTTTTAAATGTAAGTGCAAGTATCTCAAATTTGTATTATTTGATTACATGTTTACTAACCTGAGTAAAAGGACAAAAAGGGCAAGAAAGAAAGTAAGTGAGAAAAAGCTGAGTAAAAAACACTGCTTGGTTAATTGAAACTAAGCCTAGAAACAAGGTATTAACCCTTCACATATACTTCTAGTCTGACCCCGTTTTCTATCTGGTTATCCTTTTGTTTTTCCTTTATTCAGAAATCATGGCTTCATCTTATTGTGTTCCAGTTGTTGGAATGTGCTTTAACCTATGTGATCCCTGTGTGTTGAGTGCAATAACATGTGTGTTTGTGTGTGTGTGTGACGGCGCGTGCTTCACTGCAAAGATTCATGTAGCTCCAGGACATGCATTTTTTTAGTGCATCTTGTTAGTTCAT
The DNA here is from genome assembly GCA_038496675.1 of Rachycentron canadum. NCBI lineage: Eukaryota > Metazoa > Chordata > Actinopteri > Carangiformes > Rachycentridae > Rachycentron > Rachycentron canadum. Next base: position 9,315,561 of record CM076668.1, read on the forward strand.
TCCTGTCACCTCTCTCTCTCCCTCTCTCTCTCACCATCCCTTGCTTTTTCAGCGCTGAAGGGGGGATGGGGAAGGGGTGGTGGACAGGGCTGGGAGGGGAGGGATGGGGGAGGCGGCGGCGGTGGAGGCAGTCACCATGGTTACAATGCCACGACAAATATTCATCAAGTCGTTAAAATAAAAACAAACGGGAGTGCATTATAATTGCTCTTACTGACTGGGTTCTGTAATGTGTTCATATATTATGAGTGAGAGGAGCAGAGTGGAAGGGGCTCACACACACAAATATGCCGTTAGTGATAAAAAAGTGAATATCATCTGACCTGGAGGCAAATGCATGTGACACACACACACTCCCTCACACATAACACACATTTCAGCTGTTTTTGTGCAACTTTATTTTTCCATTACCTGTTTATGGAATTCCCCATGAGTACTTTCGTGAGTCTCTCCTCTTTTCTCTTTGTCCCTCCATCTCTTGCTCTTCCTTTACTGTTGTGTAGCCCCAGGCGATACTGTGATGTGTCCTCCCTCTGTCCCTCCCTCCCTCTCCCTCTCTCTCTGTCCCTGTCACCTTCAATTGCTCTGTGAAACTAGACACACTGCCTGGGGCAGCGAGGCAGGGTGGGAGGGGGAGATAGAGGGAGGGAGGGAAGGAGGGAAGAGAGGGAAAGAGAGAGGGAGAGAGAGACAGACAAACAGCTTTATAGACAGAGGGAATAAATATTTGGTGTCATATTTTTAAAAAAAAAAAGAAAAACAGGATAACCACAGCCCAGATGTGTGGCACATTCTAAAAAAACAATCAAATAAGTTGTGTTAATGTTCAAAATCCAGCTAATATCATACAACACTAAAATAATGGCACACTCTAAACAACAGGCAAACAAATTTGTTGCTTACATACACACATCTGCCCAATTTAGAACAGCATTTAACCTTTGACCTGGTTCTTTTATCCAATAAACAGGATCTGGTTTACACTGAGTGTGCTTTATCTCTATTTGAGACCTGTTGTTTTCTTTCTTTTGCACACCAGAGATTTCATATTTCACACGTCCACATTTATCTGCAAATTTGTAGAAAAAAAATAAGGATATGTTGCTCTAAAAACACTGCATCCTACAACTCCCGAGATATCTTTCAAGTAAAAATAAATCAAACAGGCTTAGCAACACATGATTATATTGATATTTCAATATATTTGAGCCACTGATATGATAAAGCTATTAAATATACAAAAATATACATCATACTAAAATGTACTGTATATAAATCATGAATAATATATAACTCAAATAGAGTATCATACCCACATAATATGTATACTCTTCTGTACACAAAGTTAACACGCCAACGTATAAGAAAAATAAGAAAAATAAGAAAAACACAGGACTTGCCTTGGATCATGGATCACTCAACATAATCCCTCAGATCAAAGCTTTAATAGAAGTTTGTATTCAACAAAAGGCAGAAAACTTTGTTTACCTGTGGAGAATCTGATTGGTCCGCGGTTATAGTTCTTTGCTTTCTTTGGCACAGGTGGTTCAGGAGGGCGGGACAAGCGTTTTGATTGGGTGACTGTGGGGACAGTACGGTTCATTACTCGAAAGCAGGTAAAGTCAAACCAGGATCCTTCTTGGAAAATCGTCGACGGTAAAGAGCTGGGATTTTAACAAATTAATTATTTGGTGCAACTTTGTTTCGTTTTGATAACTTTATAATTATTGCGTGAGTTTCAGACAAACTATACCAGAAGAAGCGGGTAGGTCTAAATACGGTTAAAAAAAAAACTCGACTCTTGTTCGGATATAAATGTTGCTTGTGTTTTTTTTTTAAGAGCTGAGACATATTTTTATGCCGTGAAACCTCCCAAAATGTCGCCGAAATCACACCTTACAGCGATTTTTTGGTGCCTAACAGGTGAGTATCACTGCACCCTCTTCTTCTTCCTCCTCCTTTGTTGTTGCTTCATCCACCTTTAAAACCTGCTGTTTCTTCTTTTAGCCGATTCGCTATGACTGTTTGTTACTGTGCTGTTGTGTAAGATGTTCTGCTTTCTCGATTTGAGCCATTTATGATTGTATTTAGGTTTTTTGGCTTCCTCCGCTCAAGAATGTGGCCGACCACCGTTAATGGAGGACAGGATTGTGGGAGGGGCGAACGCGGCAGATGGGGCTTGGCCCTGGCAGGTTGACGTTCAGGTGTGTCCGTCTGCAAGTGTTGCATGTGTCAGCCCCAGTATCTAGTCCTCTGTAGTATCAGTCCTGCCTGTGGGTCTAGCTGTATGTGCGGTTGAGTGTGGGTTCAGTTTAACAAAGTGACCTGCTGGGAGAGGGGCTTGCTTGTGATGCAGAGGTGACTCACTCTTTTTTTCCTCTCTCTCTCTCTCTCTCTCTCTCACTCCCTCTCTCTCCCCTGGGCTTCCAGACAGTCACTGACGGTCATATCTGTGGAGGCTCCATCATCACGGAGAACTGGGTCCTATCAGCTGCTCATTGTTTCCCCAAGTAAGAAAACTCATCCCAAACAAATATCAGCTGGTGAACTTCCTGTTTCTTTTGTGAGCTGTCTGAGTCATTTCACTGGTAACCTGGCAATGGTCACAGCAATATCTATTTGTTGAGATTGCTTTGTTTATCCTCCTTTAGCAAGTAATAAACTTATTTAATCAGATTTAACCTCTAATTGATTCATTTGGGCAACATATAATAATTACCCCAAAGTTCTTGCTCACAGGAAGTCATATACACTGATATATCACATCAAAAAATACTTTATAATCAGTAATACTTTATGATTGTTGACAAGGGAACATGTTTACCTACCTCTACAGAGCATTCTTGACTTGCTGTGCAGTCATATTGGATCGTTTTCGACCAGACCACATCTACTTTTTAGAACATATTCAGGTCTTGATTTTGTCAATTCAAATACTTTTGATTTCACTAGGAGAGTTTAGCTTTTTTTGAGCCAAATCATCATTATCTTTATTTGCATGGGTCACCAATCTTGCAAACATCCCGTCCAGTTTAAACAACACCTGCCTGAGAGACGTGGTATAGAAAGATAAGAAACAGCACACTTTATTGACCAACAGCTCATACTGTATGATTACACACTTTGAGTGACATATGAAAGCTGCAAAGCCAATGTTCATATTCAATACACCAATATGTGTAAATAATTTTGTACATAGATGCGACTAGATATTATACTATACTACTATATAACATGGCAGTACACAGAAATCTGTCAGTGTTTATAAGACACTCCCATGAGAGACACACAAGAGGGGCAAGCAAGAGCAGTATGCAGGATTTTCTGAAGATTTTGAGATTTTTCTTGTGACATTCTCCAACACACCTGCATCTGGATATCTGGATGTGTGAATGTCCTCATTGACAAAAAGGAAACCTGCCTGCCATAACCAATTTAACAATATAAAATGAAAGGTTTTATATTTCAGGTTCCAGCTGATTCCCACTCAGTGTTCCTCTTCTTCTCTCAGTCCATCAGATGTGAGCTCTTACATAATCTACGTGGGCCGGCACCAGCTGAATGGTTTTAACCAGCACCAGTCGTTGCATCGTGTGAGTCAGGTGTTGATCCCGTCCGGCTATAGCGAGCCTCACAACGGGAAGGATTTGGCACTGGTGCAGCTGTCCAGCCCCGTAACCTGGTCAGATCACGTGCGTCCTGTCTGCTTGCCCGCATCTGGCACTCTGTTCCCAAGTGGCATGTTGTGCTCTGTCACCGGTTGGGGGAACATCCGGGATGATGGTAGGGCTTGTTGAATTCTTTACATCATTTTAGCATTTGTGCAGACAAGTTTTATTCAGCACTTTAATGTTTCATCATTCATCAAAGAGCTTTTTTCATCCTGGCAAATACAATCCAGGCCATAAGTATTTATGGCACTTTCACTTTGCAAATTCAGTTTGCAATAAAATAATGGCAATTACATTAAAGTGCAGAGTCTCAGCTTTGAATTGAGCAGATTTACATTAGTATATAAAGAACTGTGATATTTTAACCTGAGTTTGGGGGTTCAAAACAACTGGACAGACACACATGAAGTCAAACAATATCATTTGTTTGTAGTCAATGGCTGCGTGAAGTCTTTGACCCATAGTCATCAGCAGAGGCTGGTCCTGGTGATGCTTTCCCAAAGCTTCACTCTTCAGCTCTTGCTTGTTTTGGGGTCTCTGTCCTTACTCAGGTTTTCATCAGGTGGAATGCAGCTCTGTTTTGATTGAGATCATGTGACTAACTCAGCCAGTCGCTGAGTCGCTTGCAGTGAAATCAACAATAAATGCCAGTGTGCCTGTTTCCACTAGCAGCCATACATGTCCAATCCATAAAAGAACCACCATGAGGTAATGGCTTTGGGCTATGAGCTTTTCCTGATATGGAGGTTCAGTATTTCTGTATTCAGTCTTTGTTCAGCAATTCTTCCAGCTTCTTTTTGTGTTTTGGTGAACTGCAGCCTGGCCTTTCTGTTTTTGAGTTATGAGGATTCTGCATTTTGTGGTGAATTATCCCAGCCAGTTATGGTCATGTCATCATCTCTTGATTGTTGACAAGGCAACATGTTTACCTGCATCTACAGAGCATATTCATATTGAATCATTTTCCACTAGACCACATCTGCTTTTTTTTTTTTTTGAACATATTCAACTGCTGATTTTGTCAAATCAAATACCTTTTGATATCTGATAGGGTTTTTCCTTTTTGAGCCTAATCATTATCATCTTTGTTTGCATGGGTCACCAATCAAGTGTCCACTTACTCTTGAGCCCTTGTAAATCGGGCACTACATGTTAAAAGGATTAGACCTCCCTCACAGTTTATATATTGACAAAAACCTACAAAAATTAGACTTTGCACTTAATGTTGTATCAATTATTTTTGTTTCAAACTGAATGTGTTGAGGCAAATAACCTTAAGAACAAAATGTGTTAGTGTCTAAATTGACTGGATTGTAAATGCAAAACTGTAAATGTTGCTTTTAAAATGCTGCTTAACAAGTTTGGAGCTTAATTAGCTGTTTTGCACAAGAGGACTTGTGTCTGTTGTAATGCATAACGGTGGAGGACAATTACACTAGATTTTAATAACACGTTTTGCATAGATAAGTTTATAATTGAACATTTACTCAGGATAAAAATACTATACCTCCATCTGTTCTCATGTCCCCCTCAGTCCCTCTGCCAGGAATTGGGACTCTGCAGGAAGTGGAGGTGCCAATCATCTCTCAGAGTTCTTGTCAGGAGATGTACCAGACGAACCCGACGGAGAAGGTGGACATCCTGTATGACATGATCTGTGCTGGATACCAGGAGGGTGGAAAGGATTCCTGCCAGGTACTGTTGGATCAGCTGTTTGTGCTGCTCTGTTTACATTCACAACGCATGCTTGTATAGATGAACAATACAAGAACCTGCATTGGAAATAACTTCTTACATTTCTGCACTTTGATACCTCCCAGTGGTGAAAGCTGAGTGATGCTGTGTTTTTTTTTTTTTTTTCCAGGGTGATTCAGGAGGGCCTCTTGTCTGCAAAATGGTGAATGGGACCTGGGTGCAGGCTGGGGTGGTGAGTTTCGGATTGGGCTGTGCTCACCGAAACCAGCCAGGTGTGTACACGAGGCTGACCAGCTACTCAAGCTTCATCCGTAACACAATATCAGAGATCAGGCTGTATGGCCGAGCTGATCGGAACTGGTGTCGAGGGGCTGCTGCGTTGGTCAGCTGTCTGTCCACCCTACTGATCTTGCTTCTGAGATAAACAATTTTGGAAACTGGATTTTTGGCAGGTAGAATGTAAACCGGCCAAATGAAGGAGGAGATTATTATCTGACCTAAGCCCAAAGTGGTCCTGAATAATCAAACTAGAAAATTGTATCTGACATGCACATGGAGCCATATTGAACATGAAATGTACTATAATCTTAATTTTTAGATCTGAAACTCTACATTATGATCTTTGAGTCAAAGTAGCTTTGATAGGTTTGTATTTTAAATCAGAATCATGAGCTAAATAAATTATGTCTTCTGTATTTGAAATAAATTGTTAATTTAAAGTCTTGAAATCATCTCAATCCACTGTTTAAGCCTTACTCAGTTTGTATCATGCCACATATGGACTGAATCTGAAGCCTTAAACTCAATACAAGACAAGATTTCCTCAAAAAAAGAAAACCTAATTAAAACATTTTTTTTTTTTCAACAAAAAGGTTTCTTTCAATGCAGAACCCACATTTCAAAAGTTTTCTTTATATAAAAGTGAGAATTTTGAAATATAGTGTGATTCATTGATTATTTAAAAGGCAGAGATTGGTGATGACACGGTTTTCTTTATTATAAAGAAAGCACAGCATGTCATGGTAAAAAAAAGACCGATTGGTAATGTTTATTAAAAAAAAGCTAGCTTTTAAATTAATTTGATAAGTCTTCAAGGTTTCCATGCTCAAAAATTCTTAACACAAATCCAAGTGTTATCTTTTCAATATTCCACAAAAAGTCAGGCGTCAGGGGGAATGGTATCAGAGAGGATCATGGGAGAGCCGAGCTGCAACTCCTGCTGCAGTGATTCCAGATCAGCTGGAGTCATGCGGTGCACTTCACTCCAGTCAGATAAGAGGGAGGCTGAGAGGGGGGCCGAGTCGAAACTGATGGAGAAAAATACAGAAAGCGTGTACAGTAAACAACACATATTTACCAGGAAATGAACTGAACTGAGACGTAAAGTTGTGTATCTGCTGCTCAGATTAAATTTCAGGTGTTTGTCCGAGAGTGGTCAAAGCTCATCAAATTCACTTTACACTTTGCTGCTTTGATACTTTGATAAGTTGGTATTGACTAAAACATTTACTAATAGTGAACCATCAATGGAAAACATAAAACCTTGCTCCTGATCTGACCTAAATACACATTTAACACTAGTGTCCATTTAAAAGGTGAAAATGTATTTGTATAATAATGAATACTTTGACCCTTCAGAAGATACTGACTTACTAATATGATTATGTATAGAGCTTCTGTCATGACTGTGGAGAAGGATACAAGCGTGGCTTGTTTTTACAGACAATGGGGACAAGGGGGAACAATTACAGTGACCAATTCTTGTTTGTTACACAAGATCTGGTAAAATACTTTGGTTCATCTGTTGCTATAGCGGCAACACAGTTAGCTACTTCTGCAGAGCTAGATGTTCCTCAGCTACAACAACAGATATGTAGCTGCATGTAATAGCCTAACAGCAGTAAAACTAGAGAGAAGAAAGAAGACCTTACCTGTCCCGGTCACAGTGTTGCAGGTCTGTGAGAGACTGGTTGAAAAGGTCATCCAGGTCAAAGCCCACGCCATAACCAGCGCCACTGCCTTTAGGGGTGACTGAGAACACCGGGGGTAAAATGTCCTCCACCTGACAAGAAACAAAAAACATTAGGTCAACTGTACTTCGTATCCTTGAGATCAGTTCAAGGCGCACAAAAGATTGTGACATTTAAAGCTTGTATATATGTAGAGGAAAGCTTTTGTACATCTACAATGACAGCAACACCAGTGCTCTGTTAATACATAGACTGTCATTTCTCTTAGGCAAAGTGCTACATCAGTAAAACAGTAGAATATATCACAACATAGAGGAACCAACTGACACAAACCTGGGACTTTGACAGCTGCAGTGTTACTGTGTGGATGTCAGGGGCAATAGAGGGCCCTTGCTGTCCTGTATCTGTGAATCCTAAACTAGGATGAGGCTGTGAAGGGACTCCTAAAGCCCCACAGAGGGGGTTTGTAGTCTGTGGCCCTGATTTATCCCCTGCAGTGGGACACAGCTTCTCCATTGGCCCAGCGCTTATAGTCGAGTGGGAGTTGAGGTTATTTTGGCCACTGATATCCACATTGCCATTTGTCTCTCTGGTTGTAAGTGTTGGCGCTTTAGTCAGAAAACTCTCCAGTGGAAGCAGCTGCAACTGAGGTGGGGGGTCAGGCTGGTTTTGACTTTGAGGTTGGAGCTGGGGCTGGAGAAAGCTCGATGGTAGAGGTTGCTGTTTCCTGCTTTGCTGTGGTTGTTGAGGTGGCCTTGTCTCTAATTGCTGGCCGCTCCAATTCCCCAGACAGCTGAAACCACTTTGTCCATTGCTGTCATTGTGAGGTTTGAGTGTGTTGTTTTTGACAAAGCCACTAGTGACCGTCATTATATCTATCCCTCCACTTACAGCAACAACTATATCCGCTTGAGGTTTCCTCTGGCTCATGGAGAACAGTAATGATGGTTGCTGGGTGCTGGGAGGGTGAAACAAGCTTGGCTGGTTAGGTTTAACTTGGGAGATTAAGTTTTCGTGAGACTGAATCCTCACCTCCTTCTCTGTGTTATTGTTCAGTACTCCTTGAGTGTTATCACCAATAGTTACACCCCGGTGTGAGCTCACATTACACTCCTTATTCTTAGCTCCTTCATTGCTAGAAATCTGATATTTCTCACTGCGACTGTCCATCATCTTGGTCCAACGCTGCAGGAGGCTTTTGTCGTTGTCACTCAGTAGAACCCCACCCAGCGAGTCCCCCTGCTTTCCCTCTCTTTTCTCCTTTTCTTTCATTTTCCTCTCCCTCTCTCTTGCTCGTTCCTGCCTTTTCCTTCTCTTCTCCTCTCTTTCTCGTTGACGCTCCTGGGCTGTGACAGGCCGACGAAACTCTGGAACAGACGACAGGGAGGACAATATACCAGCTCCTCCAGCAGCATCCATGCCCAGTGCAGACGTACCTCCATCTGCAATGAAGACAACAAATTGAGCTGAGGCATGATGTGTCAATTGTGTGCAATATTAGAAATACTATGCATGGAATGTAGACTTACCCCCCCTGGATTTATTTCTGAGAGCTGATTTCAATAAAGCTGCCTTAAGTGCAGCTTTTGTGTCCTCTGAAATTGCACCTTCTTTTCTGGTTCCCTCTCCTGTACCTGGAGGAGGCCTGGCATTCTTGGTTAGTGACTGTGAAAGGGACTGGGACAATGACTTGGCTTGTGCAACAGAGAGAGAAAGTGAAGGCACAGTGGTGGGTAGTGGTGTCAGGGTCTGTGCTGGCTTTGCAGGAATACTGGTGGTGGACTGGCTCTGGGTGGGCTGAGTCAGAGGAGCTTGACTGCTGGTTAGCTGCTCCTGACCCTCACTGTCTCTCATTGTTTCTGAGGGGCCATCCTGACTTGACACTGGTGTTGTTAAATCTATAGTTTCTGGCTGACCACTGTCTGAGTTGGCACTGGGCATGTCCACATCAACTGGGCCACTTTCATTTTTAGAGAGGAGACGCAAGTTGTGGGTCACATGAGGCAGAGCAACTTCTAAAAGGGATGTTGTCTTATTAAAGTTTTGCATCGGATTGGTAAATGTACAGCTCCCCTTTGCTGGTGTGTGTTCTTGTTGCTCTTGAGATTTCACTTCACTCATCTGCTGCTGCTGTATCTGTGTTGCTTGTGAGCGTTGTGTCATGGGAACCAATGTGGATTTGGTCAGGTTCACAGCCGAAGACTGAGCATTACACTGGTTACTGCTTTTTACTGCTGCTCCGCCACTCACCCTGGCCAGAGGCCTGAACTGCAGTCTCTGACGACAGATCTGTTTGTTTCTATGAAAATCCTGGATCTCCATCAGAATGGCCTCTTTAATTTGTTCTTTGTTCATTGGAAGCTTATCAAATTCAAAGTCAAAAGCTGGCACACAAATTGGCTCATCATCTTGGTCATGGTACTTGGCCAGGTATGGATGCTCCAGCGCCTGTGTCACACTGATTCGTTCACGAGGGTCAAAGTGCAGCATGGCCCCCAGCAGGTCCAAAGCCTCTGCTTCAGCTTGTGGGTAGAGTTTGGCCAAAGGCACAGCTGATTGTGATGGAAGACTCTGAACATAGGAGCGTACTCTGTCAGCTCTAATAGCACCAATTAAACCCTCCGGAGGAGTGCCTAACACGGACAAAATGAGCTGGAGCTGGTGAACATAGTGCTTCCCAGGAAAAAGTTGCTTACGCCCCAACATTTCAGCAAAGATGCAGCCCACAGACCACAAGTCAATGGCCAAACTATAGTGATTCAGAGACAGCAGGAGTTCAGGAGCACGGTACCATCGAGTTGCCACATATTCAGTCATGAAAGAATGAGACTCCTCAGGATGCGAACTGAGACCCCTCGCCATGCCAAAGTCTCCAATTTTCAGCTCACAGTTCTCGTTCACCAACAGGTTGGAGGGTTTGAGGTCACGGTGGATGACGTTGGCAGAGTGCACATATTTAAGGCCGCGGAGTAGCTGGTATAGAAAGTAGCGTGTGTGCTCTGGGGTGAGCGTCTGGGCAGAGTGAATGATCTGGTGCAAGTCACTCTCCATGAGGTCCAGCACCACATACCTGCAAACATAGGAAAGGTAAAAGTGAGAGGAGCTCTGAGACAATTGCACAACAAGGAGCACTACGTCTTAGCAGGATGGGCAAAGCGTTGCAAAGCATCTTCTCCTGTAGGATTTCCTACAGCAACAGGGCATCCAGACCTTCAGGTTCTCACTGAACTCTCGCCTCCTTTGGGTTGAGTTAACACTAAAAAAAAATACCTTACAGCTACATAGTTTCACCAGTATCAATAAATTATGCTGAGCTGGGTTAAAAAAAGATAATGTATACTGATCCATAAATGTATATATTTTGAAAAATATAACTACCTACATCTGAAATATTTTGTCTATGTTACAAACACTGCTGAGTACAACTGCTACAGAGGTAATGGTGTTAAATATAAACATTTCAGGCATGGGTTGTAATCTCTGCCTGATTTCAGTAAGTGTCAGTGTCATGTTTTAAACTTGCCAAATTTATTAATTTTGCAAATTTACATGGAATTATACTTTGAATTTATACTTTTTTTTGGTTGTGCTTTAGTATTAGTGCTGAATCCTCTCAATGAATGGAAAACTGAACTGTTTAACTAGTCTCCACTGAGGAGAACATTGTTTTCCATTAATTTCATGTGATATTACTCTAGATTTATATCTTTGTGGAAAGTTAGTTGTTTACTTCTGACTTGACCAAAGTTATACATCCACTTTATTTTGAATTTTTTCCCCAAATATTTACTTTTTTAATAAACCTACAGAGTTCAACAGGGTTTTTTAGCTTGAAGAGAAAGTCAGCATGTGTCATTTGCAAACAAATCCACAATGAATGTAAAAAGTACATACACAGACTTGAAGGTAGAGTGGGGAAGGTTTGGCTGAAGGATGTCTTTGATGGCGATAATATTGTCATGTTTGAAGTGCTTGAGAATCTTGAGCTCTCGCAATGTGCGTTTGGCATTTGTCACAACTTCAAAAGCGTTGGAGATCTTCTTTATCGCCACCTGCTGGCCTGTGAAATACAAATTTGATTCAGTGAAGAAGAAAAAAAGGACAGGCTGTACAACTGAGTTTGAGTTTGACTGACAACACTAAGGTCTGTGATTTTCACATTTATCAGTGGACATTGTCGTTAATACAGAATGAGTGATGTGCGTCTTTATAATCAGATCAGCTGTACCATTATCCCTTCTCCTGGCAGATGAAACAACTCCATAGGCTCCAGTCCCGATGGTTTCAATGACATCATACTCCTCTCCAACATCGAATTTCACATCCAGAGAACGTGCTTTAAGCAAAGCCAGATTCTTTGCTGCTGTGCTGGTGTCTGTAGTGCTTCCTGTTGCCTCGACTCCACACTGGCTCTGGTTTTCTCTGCTTTTGTCTGTAGCCATTCTTTCAGGTGACATAGCCACAGGTTGATGGTTTTTCCCCTCTCCACCCTCCTTAGTTGACATTTTTTTTCTGTCAAGAAAGAAAAATAGCAAAGTGAGACATATTTCTTGATATTATCTTACAGGTTATGTAATTGGCATTACTGTAATCCTATATTTTGTGGTTTGATCTCCTCCTTTTGTGGTTTAACCTTGATTATTTTGCAACAGATTTAATGTCATTTGCTCACTCACCCACACAACCAGATAAAGCTAGAGTTGTTTTTAAATCAAGGAGGGGGGAAATCTGAATTAATTGTAATTATAATAATTATGCACTTAATTTGATGAATGTGAGTATATCCTGTTTTTTGCCTTCTGTTTCTATTGTTTTGCTGCTTTCTGACCCTTAATAGACATCTGGATCAATCAATGATTCATGAAAACATGAGCAGATCAATTAGAAATGAACAGAAATAAAACCAAACAGTGTCGTCTGTTTAAGGGAGGAAAACGTGACACAACCATCGGTCACCATCTGCAGTCATCTGTAATATATTCAGTCCTTGCTTTGTTAGCTACAGTGAACCGAGAAAAACTTAAACCAGCCGACCTGTTTCTTTAAGAGTCAAACTACTGACACCTGAGTTCAAATCCACAGAAAATCCTCAGGGGCCACATTGGGACTCAGTCAAGATCAGTGGCTCCTGAGGTACAGCTTGGAGTGTGAACAACCACATGTAAGTGTGACTTCCTCGCTAGCTGACAGCGCTGAGTAGATAAATCAGTTAAATGGAGTGTGGAGTGTAAAGACGGGCTGATGGGACAGAAACGAGGCGTGACTTCACGTTAGGCCTGGCAGTCAAGTGGCCAAAACCTGTAGCTCTCGGTCCAGATGAGTGTCATTACAGCCGCTTACAGCCACACGACGGACACACCGGTGAGGACCTGTCTTTCGGGTGTCGCTACTTTCTCTACAACAGAGCGACTAAATCATCTAAATCCACCATAAAGACCTTACCCACTTTTTTGACGCAGGGGCGTAGGCTAGTTACCTGAAGCCCGGGGTTTCTAGGTACGATGAACCATGTCTTTCTCGGTTTTACAAACAAAAGGCGACATCACAGCGACGTGCCTTTAAGTAATGGAAGAGACGTTCACCATATGAACCAACCGCAACATCTGAAATTGTGTTTTTAATCCCGTAGTAACGCGGCTGTGTCTTGTTTTTGTCTGCCGCCTCCGCGTAATAGTTCCGTGTTGCGTATGAGTGACATGTGGCGGACCAATGAGGCGAGGCGACGTCCGAGAGACTGTCCAATGCGAGTAGGGGACGTGGTGGGAGGGCGGGCACCATCGATTATAGTAGGGTCTCTGTTTTGTGGATGGTGGTGACGCTGTTTTCCAGAAGTTAACTAGTTTAGGTGGAGCCACATTTAGACAAAATGACTTCAGTGCTTCTTCTCTATGTATAGTGGACCTGGAATAATAATTGTGTTGACCAGTAACTATAAATATTATTAAGAATAAGAATAACAACAACAACGCTGGATCATAAACAAAGAGCCAAATTGATGTATAGCTAGATATATAGATGTTTCCCGCCTTGACCAATGTTAAGGAAATAATGTACTGTCAATGAATGTAATGCATAATGAGTACTTTGATTTTCATGACTGTGTGTGGATGCTGATAATGTTTATTTGGTGTGAAGTGTGGGGTATTTTTACACAGTGGCTTTGTTACTTTTACTACTTACTTAAATCTGACCGTTTCTTCCACCATTTCTACTGATTATTATATTATATTGACCTTAAGGACAATGTTCAGACAGCAGAATGATAGTGATGCCCAAGGATTTGGGGGGAGGGGGGTCGTCTCTACATTTGCCCTAGAGGCCAGAAAGATTAAAGTCCACAGTAAATACACAGTAGACACCCCTCTGGCTGCTCCAACATCTGGACTCAGCTGTCCAATGAAAGGCAGCGACAACACTCGACCAGACCAATGAAAAATGAGAATCTGGCTTTTAACCTAACACGTCGCCTTCACTAGGTGGACAACTTGGGAAGTTTAAAAGAAAAGCCCCCGAAGTGGACTGAGACACTTCAAGTCATCCGCAGAGTTTCCTGGAGTCGTGTCTTAAATAAAAGAAAGAGTCTCCTAACGACATGGCAGCGGGGGGTGTTCAGCAGATGCCGAAGTGGGAGAGAAAAGTGCGCATTTTCTTGTGCGCTCTTGGTTTAGTCTTATCTGTTTATGCGCTTCACGTCGAGCTGTCCCGAGAGAGAAACCCAGACTACAGGGCGATGTGTGACCTCGGGGAGTCTGTGAGCTGCTCCAAAGTTTTCACCTCCAGGTACGTTTTTGTTTTTATTTTATTTATTTTTTGTTGTTGTTTGTTTTTTTGTGCAACTCTTCCAGATTTTGCTGTAGTGCTCCCTGTCTGCACTCTTTGTACTGAGCCAGCAGACCTGCACTTCTTCCTATCCTCTTTTTTTTTTTTTTTTTTGATTTGTATAATCTGAAATCTGAATATTTCATGGCAGCTCCTACCTCTTTCATTGCCACGTGTTAAATTCCTCTGGAAGCCTCTGCTTTACATTGAGAGCACAGAGTGGATATCCCTTCACTTTTCCTAAGACGTGGCTTTTTATGAAATAATCTCTACATGCCTGGTTATGTTTTTACACAAATTATAAAGTGGTATGTAAAATATCTTTTCATTATCTTTTCAATAATGTGCTGCTCTAACTATTTCCCTTTCCCTTCTTGGCAGATGGGGACGTGGCTTTGGTTTGGTCCAGTTCTTTGTGGCTAAGGATAGTCCTCTGAACCAGCCCAACAGCGTGCTTGGCATCATATTTTACACTCTGCAGATGTGCCTTGGTTAGTCTATCATTGTCTTCTGCAAATTATAGTGCAGTGCTGACTGTTTTTAGCCAAGATATTGTTTGTATTCCAGCATTTTTGTGAACCATGACTAGCCCTGCATTTAAGGTATTTTCAGTATTGTAATTTTGTGACTGAGATATAAGCAAGTGTATTTAATTCTTACGCAAAATTATCATTTGTAATTAAACCTATACGATTTTTTATTGAGTCTGAAATAATTTTGTCTTCATTTCAGGACTGTCACTGTCCAAGAAAGCAGCATTGTTTTTGGTCTTCTCCTCCTGGGTGTCAGTGGCCGGCTCGCTCTATCTTGCATCTATTCTGGCCTTTGTTCTGGGGGATTTCTGCATGGTCTGCGTGTCAACATATATTATTAACTTTGCATTGCTCTTCACCAACCTCAAGCGAAGGAGGGCAATTGAAGGAATGAAGGAAAAGGCTGGATAAACTTTGCTACTTGTGAAATTCAGCACCTTCCTTTTTCTGCTCATCTGAAGCCACACTGGATCTGAAAAGCAAACTCCCTTCCGCAGTATTTTTTCAGAGATACAGGACTGGATGTGTATCTCATCTATGTAAGATCACCTTCAGAACAGAAACTTGATAATGCAGCAGTAATTTTTGTTTGTCAATGTGCATTTCGATGCCAATTACACAATTTTGAAAACTACCTCTTGTCTCATGTGATTTAGGCCCTGCTGGGTGAAGTCAACAGAAATTCTAAATCGGGATATGCCAGTGCACAGTAAATCACTATGTGGTAAAATAGTACAGTACCCTGCAATTGCTCAGTCTAACCAGTCGATGGAGCTGAATACCAGCCAATTATTTCAATTCAAATAACAACACAACTATTTGGCTGCTTACTCTTAAGATTTAAGAAAGTATATTCTTTTGGAGGGCATATCTAATTTCATAATAGAAGGATGAAGTGAATAATTACAATATAATGCACCGTGAAGGGAAGCAAAAGTCAACTGTCGAGCTCTATTTTAAAAAAGACAAAAAACTACAGTATTGCTTTTTTTTTTTTTTTTTTTTTGCACCATTTTTGTTTTTATACTGGCCACAAGAAGTGAAGTGTACCACCACACCAGTCTAAATTGGACTAAAAGCCTTCATGATTCCCTCTGGGTGATTTTTTTTTTTTAATTTCTCTAGGCACAAAACAAGTTATGTAACATTATTGTTCCTTCTCTTTGCTTGAAAATGTTTAATCAAAGGCTTTTTGCCACAAAGGCTTTTGAAATTCATGTGTACATCGAGAAACAAAGCTCACACAAGTGTTAAACTTACAGTTATACAGTTTGTAACTGAAATTCACAAGCTCACTCTTTAACTTTAGCTTTGATTAGTTTCACTGTTTAAATACATTTCACTTCTCTGCAGAGGCACAGTATTATACAGAGGATACACAATGATATTGTGAGTAATATAAATTTACTTAAGGTGTCAAAAGTCACACTTTGTATGCATAAATAGCAAATGTAAAATCTCAAACACTCTAATAGAAACTACAGCTGGAAAGCTGCAGTCATTTGGAAGGTGGGGGTTGTCGAACACTCTCAAGCGTTACTGTTGCATTGTGCACATCTGCAGGTACAGGTCTTAGGCCACAAAAACTGCTTCTGTAGGCTAAAGTGGCAAGTATTATTGCGACCTCCCCTTACACTTGAGCAATAGCAGGAACCTGGCTCTTAAACCTAAATGGAATGGAGCCCTCATTAATGTCATTGCTAACATCTGTATTAGTCGACTATTTCATGTCAAAATTAGGCTGTGGAAAAGGTCCATTACTCCAGGTTTGTGCAAGACATGCTTGAGCACATACACACTGCTCATGAAAGCTTGAGCGCGCATGCACTGCTCTTGAAAGCTTACAGCAGTATTGGGTAGACCTGCACAATGCAACAATAACACTTTATGCAAACTTGAAGATAGAACTACGCACAAGTAATGTATGTTCTACATTTGCATTTTACGCCTACAAAGTGACTTTTGACACCTTGAGTAAATGTATATTACTCAGAATATCATTGTGTGTCCTCTGGAGAGATGTGTTATATAGTTTTGTGTGTGTTTACATGTTGTATGAAGATAACTCATTGGACTCTTGCTAATATGTATAAGACCAACTTTCAATCACATCATTCCATTCAAAATGCCAAAAATCACAGAATTAGGACAAACATAAAATCATAATTTTGCATCAGCAAGGCCACTCTCAAAGGGAGTTCAGCAATCACCAGTCCTTTTTTTGTCCTTGACCTCTCCTGATTCTTCAGATTTCTTTATAACAGCTTGAATAACACATCTTAAGTTTCCAGTTTGTTTGCTGATTTCCCTTTGGTAATAATACTGCATACATATTTCCGGTATTTTCTGGTTGTATTCTAACAAAGAGAAATTATATATGGTCATTATAGCATCGCTAAAACAACAAATCTAAAGGTGGCTTAAGACCTTTGCACAGTACTGTATAATTATAATTCTTGGTCTATAAATGTAGAACTTTTTCAGTTGGTTCAGTCTAAATGTGAATCACCTGTCATCCCAGTTATCACATCAGTAGTTTAGGATGTCAACTAAACACACAAATGTATGTTTATAAAAGCATGTTCTTGTAATGCAGATAAACACTACATGCACATGGACAATAAATGAGTGGAGCAGCTTTAATTAACTGAAAAAAATTGCTAAAGAAAATGTATATGTGAAAGTGAATGAAGAAAACCTGGAAATTCTGTTATAATTGATTAATAATTTTAAGTAATTTTGTCAGAAATAGGTGTTACTATAATATAAAATAATAGACAAATGATTATTTGTGCCCTTTAAGGCTTCCTCAACTGAGGTAACTTTCAACTCTGGTTTCAGCTGCTTTTGTGTTCCTTATACCCCCACTTGCAATGTGGGCAGATGACGTTTTGGGAGAAAACAAAGTCCTTGTCATAATAAAACCACAATCTCAAATGGCACACAGAGAGCACAGACCAATGATAAACAACATAGACCTGAAAAAGGACCTAGCCCAAAAGTTTCTACATTGGACATTCGTGTTCAACTTTAGCTTGTTTTCTGATTGTAGCATGATTTGAAACCTTCACATGATTATTTATGTCGATAAAATCTGAGTGACTCACTCACTTGTCACATATAAATCCTCATGTCATCATGACACAGCTGCTTCTCCTGATTACTAATAGTGATCAGAGACAATGGATGCATGTTTTGCTTCAGTCTGGTGTAAAACTGTGACCATGAAGTTTGCATTTTCCAGTCACTGAAAGCAGCAACACTGAATTTCCTTCACTTGGTATGTAAGCACAGATCTCTTGAGTTTGATTTGCTTAATCTTCATTGATGTTTAGGTGTTGTTAGTCTGTTCTTCATTAAGTCACTTCTAAAATCACAATCTTCCTTCACCCTTTTTGTCACCTTGTTCTTTATTATCAGTTCCTGAAGTGAGTTGAGATCCATTCTGCAGTGTAGACATCAATATGTTAAAGATAAATTATAATCCTGCTTCCACCGCTTTTAATCTTTAATGAGAGTAAGTGAATCATAAAATAATTATAGGTACAGCTTTTTTGAGGTTTGACCAAGGAACCATGTTAGGAAGAGGAATCTGTTAAACTTCAATGGGAAACGCTGGGATTCTCACAGTTTAATGTACAACTAATATTAACTATTTAAATTGAAAAGTATGACTCATCTTGAGTCAGTATCTTCCAGCAAGTGTGTGCATTTCCTTTGTCATTGGAAGCTTGACTAATATTGAATAAAATCAAAAGTCTTCTAACATGACAATTTAATTGGCACAAAGTTCAAGAAAACAATGTGCTACGTATGTTATATAACTGTGTTTGAAAAGGGTTTTTTTTTTTCTCCCAGCTGTTGAAATTTGCACTTAAAGAAAACAGAAAATGACTGATGAGGTGTCAATGTTATAGCATGTACTTAAAGGAAGCTGTATTGTGTTTTGTTATGTCAACAACATGTCACCAGGATCTGTTCATCACTCTGGTTGAATGTGTTCTCAATTGGAGTTTTTTTCTACTGAAAGTCAAGTACAATAGTCAGTTATTCCCTTTCTGTTCAACAAATCCCATTTTACTCCTGTCTGAAAGGATAACAGTGGTTTGTGTTATGAGACAGAATAGACAATTTTGCATTACTCAGTGTGAATGCATTACTAATTCAATCATCTGACACCATACTGCAGATGTATTCCTTTTAATCTGATTATAAATCTATGTATTTTTAAATAATGAGCTATGAATGCCACGAGTAGCCTGAATGTATCATCCTGCCAAAGTAGTGTTACAACATGTTGTGTGCATGACACCAGTGACATAACCAGGATGTGTTTTGTCTCTGAAATACCATTTTATCTTTAGTCTAGGTGCTGAAACACACCATTGTCCCACAGTCAGAATGTCAGCCAGACTCTTGCCACTCCTCATAAACATGTTCCACTGTACTCTGTTCAAGCTTGTGACCTGGGTATTTGTTCTCTCTCACGCTGGTTTTGTAAAAGTCTCATATTTTTTCCACTAAATGTCTTTGATAGGGACACTGAAGAAAGAAAGGTCAGTTTCGGTGTTTATGCAACAAAGGTGCATGGTTGAGCAAAAGACCATGAAAGGAGCAGAACTCTGCGACTAAAGCCTCTGTTTAAAATTCCAGGAATCATATATATATATATATGATTCATATATATATATATATCTATCTATTAAACACATCTATATATATCTGTCTNACTCTACAAGAGGTGGAGGTGCCAGTTCTGGGAAACAGACAGTGTAACTGTCTCAATGGAGTCGGTACAGTCACAGACAACATGATCTGTGCTGGTGTTCTGGCAGGAGGAAAAGACTCCTGTCAGGTCAGCTGCTTCTTTTCATTTGTCACTTGTTGGTCAACGTGTTGAGGATTTTCTCAAGTTCTCAGACGTGTCCTCTCCATCTCCTCAGGGCGACTCAGGAGGTCCAATGGTGAGCAAACAGGGCTCCGTCTGGGTCCAGTCTGGAATAGTTAGTTTTGGTTTTGGCTGTGCTCGTCCCAATCTGCCAGGAGTCTACTCCAGAGTGTCTCGCTTCCAGTCCTGGATCCGCTCCTTAATCGGCTCTGATAAGCCAGGCTTTGTCCAGTTCAACTCCAGTGGGGTGGATGCTGACAGCAGCTACACCTGTCCTGGTCTCCCACCTCCTCTTATTACTGTGACTGCTAGTACTGCAGGACCAGCTACAACCACAGATTCATCGTCCACTATATCAAGTGCTGAATGTAAGTGTCCTGACTATCACAGAATATAGAAAACACAGTACAGCTCACTCTGTCCCTTATTTACACAGCAAATGAACAATGACCCAACTTTTTCAAACGACCATCAACTCTCAAAGTTTCATATCCTTTCAAAATGTTCCAATCAGCAGTGATCGCTCAGTTTGGAAACAGTCCTTGTAAAGTTTAAGGAGTCACATCTTTGTCATCCCCAAGTGGATGAATGAAGAGTGACCCTGGAGCAGACAACAGTTTCAAACATTGACTTTATCAGGAGCTGATTAACTCTCCAGACTTTTTATGATTATTGCATATTTGTATTTATTCTGATCACATTTGTGTCTTTTTTAAAAAAACAAGTCACACACAAAACAATCTAGTCTAGTCTTCATACTGAGGATGAGGTATCTCCCTACATTGATTTCTGCCACAGTATCTTTTGTCATACTGACATTAGGAGTCACCAAAGTCAGAAAAAGTCAGGTCTTACGCAGAAAGACTTAAACAAATGATGAACATATTTAGTTGAAAGTTTAGATTTTGAGATGAATTCATAAAGTGTCTTTGTTTTTCTGCCTTTGATTTGTCTGCCTTGATTTGTCTGATTTTGTCTTTGATTTTATGTTGTTGGAATAAAGTCTTTCAATATTGTATCAGAGTCACTTTAAGATCAGCTTATTCAAAGACATTTGTTTGCAGTGTGTGGCATCACTCCTCTAAACACCAGGATAGTTGGAGGTGAAGATGCTCCACCTGGAAGTTGGCCCTGGCAGGTTAGTCTGCAGAGGTTTGGCAGCCATGTTTGTGGTGGTTCCCTCATCAACAGAGAGTGGGTGATGTCTGCTGCTCACTGCTTCTTCAGGTTGGTAACTACTATATGACGGAAGACATGTTTCTGTTTGCCTGAGCCTGTGGTTTTGTGATGCTTTTCATTTTAAAACAAATGCTCATTTGTCATTTTGACTTTAGTACGAGTACGTCTGGATGGCAGGTTTCTCTGGGCCGTCAGAACCTGCAGGGCACAAACCCAAACCAAGTGTCCAGGACTGTTGCCAGGATCATTTTACATCCAAACTACGACAGTGACACCAACGACAACGACATAGCTCTGCTCAGTCTCTCCTCACCAGTGGAGTTCACAGACTTCATCAGACCTGTGTGTCTGGCAGCCAGTGGCAGTGTGTTCAACAACGGTACTGACAGCTGGGTCACTGGCTGGGGAACAGTCAAGGAGGGAGGTGAGGATTGAAGATCTACACAGGTCTTTAAAATACCCAAAACATTTGTCCCGAACATTGCTGGGTTTTCTTATGAATCGATAGAACATACTCTATGCTGCCTGGACTGATGTCCTCTACTTTTTCTGTGTCTCAGTGCCCCTCCCATTCCCTGAAACTCTACAAGAGGTGGAGGTGCCAGTTCTGGGAAACAGACAGTGTAACTGTCTCAATGGAGTCGGTACAGTCACAGACAACATGATCTGTGCTGGTGTTCTGGCAGGAGGAAAAGACTCCTGTCAGGTCAGCTGCTTCTTTTCATTTGTCACTTGTTGGTCAACGTGTTGAGGATTTTCTCAAGTTCTCAGACGTGTCCTCTCCATCTCCTCAGGGCGACTCAGGAGGTCCAATGGTGAGCAAACAGGGCTCCGTCTGGGTCCAGTCTGGAATAGTTAGTTTTGGTTTTGGCTGTGCTCGTCCCAATCTGCCAGGAGTCTACTCCAGAGTGTCCCGCTTCCAGTCCTGGATCCGCTCCTTAATCGGCTCTGATAAGCCAGGCTTTGTCCAGTTCAACTCCAGTGGGGTGGATGCTGACAGCAGCTACACCTGTCCTGGTCTCCCACCACCCCTGGAAACTTCTCCAACGAGTCCAACTACCACCACCCAAACTCTAACCAGTCCTACAAGTAAGTGCATATTTCATACCATGTTTTTAACACTTCCATTATTTGGACTATTTTCTTTCTCTGCATTTAATTTTGGTTCATCTTAAATTACCAAATTTCCTCATTAAGGGTCAGTGTGTGGCAAAACTCCAATGTACAGTCGTGTTGTTGGTGAAAGTAATGTTGTGCCTGGAGGATATTGGCCATGGATGGCGAGTCTCCACAAAAATGGGGTCTACACTTGTGGAGGAACCCTCATTGCTGATACATTTGTCCTCACCGCTGGCCAGTGCTTCTCTACGTAAGAATAAAAATCATTTTCATTTTTTGTTGTTTTTTACTTGTTGATGATATTTCCAAGTACATTATTTTCTGTAGTCTGAGGCTTTATTTTATCCTCTTCACAGTCCCAATCCAAATGTTCGTGAGTGGCGTGTGTTTCTTGGCTATAAACGTGTAAATGGATTTGAAGAGTTTGAGATGTCTGTCGGTGTTGTGAACATTACAGTGAGCAAAATGCCAGGCTCCAATATTGCTCTGCTGCAGCTGGATAAACCAGTGAGCTACGGTGATTATATCCAGCCAGTGTGTGTGGACATAAGCAATGACAGATCCTTTCCCATTGGTATTCCATGCTGGGTGGCAGGCTGGGGGAAGGACAGTATGAGCAAAAGTAAGGGTGTGTAAAGCTTTTGTTTATTCAGTTCAGAGTTTTTCTTCGATAATGCGTGTCATTTTAGTGGATATTTAATCAAAGTGGATTGTTAATCAATTTAATATTCAATCATGTACAGATTGATTATTCACAAAAACTGCACTTGTGACTAAATTTTTCCTCTTTCTTTATCTTCTCTTTCTCTAGGGGCTGATAAAGATGGGTCAGGTCTTCGTGACCTTGAAACTCAAGTGGCAAGCTGTGGAAACATTTCTGATTCAGAGAACATTTGCACTTATACCATGGACCTTCAGCAGGTAAAATAAAAGTGTTTCCATCCTGGCTTCCATCCTTTTTAAAATCTGCTCATCTTTTCATCTTGGTCAGGGTTAGTTTTAAAATTGGTAAATCCTTTCTTTTGTGTTCACAGGGGGACAATGGCAGCCCTCTCCTGTGCAAGTCAGACTTGTCTTGGTTCCAAGTGGCTGTTGTGACAATGAGTGGAAGTAAATCAGTCCGTGCTGATATTCAGGTCTTTGCCAAGGTTTCAAGATTTGGGTCATTCTTAAAGGAGACAGTTGGCAACATGCCTTCTCCTGCAGCAGCATCAGGTTTCACAATTTCTTTATTCTTTACTTTCACTATCCCCATCACCTTCATGTTCCTGCTGCCATGATGTTAGGCCTGTGTTTGGCCGAAGTTGTTCATTTTTGCACTTAAGTCGAGTTGACCAATAGCTTCGACTGTTTATCTGTACTGTTAATGATACTCAGGTGAAACTAAAGCGAATTAATTAATCATGGCACTTCCAAATAAGTTTATTTTACTCTAATACAATTATACAAGAAAAGATATAACAATGTTATAGTATCATTATACTATACATTATACTGTATTCTACTGTACTGTTTTCTTTGAGCCATATAAGAAAAATTAAATGTAACATTTAGTATATAATAAATATTGATGATGCGTAAGACATGTCTTTAATTGCATAAATTCTACATACAATATTTTATAATTTACATTTCAAATTGTAAATAAGAGGTTAATCAAATTGACCTATTTTTAGCAAGTAAGCAGCTTTTAAGCATAACATGTTGCATTTTTGCAGTTTTACAGTGGCTTATGTAACATACTGTATTGAATTTTTGTTTTATTACAAGATGCAGAAGTTATTCCCATTTATATAATGTGCTCTATTTACCTTCCACCACTATCTGAATTTGGTTCCCGAGCTTTTTGTCTACTGATCACTTGTCACATGGTCCAAGATTTTAGTGGCCTGAAAAGGTATAACTGTGCAGTAGTCCTCACAAGGACATGATTTTTTGATCCCTTCAGGTTATTATGTGACACCAGGAAAAAAAGAAAGTAGTAATAAAGAAAATAGAGAATGAGTGAGGATGGGAGTGATTGCTATGATCAGTTCCAATCAGCAGGCTTGAAACTTGAGTGGGATAGAAATAAATTTTATGCTTGTTCTGGTGCAACTCCATCAGCCCCTGTGCCTGCTCCATCTCCTGCGTCTTCCTTGATCATAGCCTTGTATTTACTCTTGAAAAATCCAGCCTGAGAGTAATAAACAAACAAAGTTATAGAGAGACACTGCAATGTCTGTGGTGTCTTTGGGTGCAATTTGCAATAATGGTGGGCCAATACAACACCTTACAGTAACTTCATTGTCTCTATAATACTGGAACTAAACTGAATCAATGTGCATACAACACCTCACCTTATAGAGACCGGCAGTGAGTAAAACCAGTAGCACCAACCCTCCCAGCGATCCTCCAGCAATCTCTTTGGTGAAGTCTGGTTCTGGATATACCTCTACTTCTGCCACAATCTGAGAGGTGAAATGACCCAATGTGTATCAAATTCAAGTACAATTAAAACACAAATAAGAAACGTTTAATGTGTAATCACCTTGCGAATAGGAGGGTTGTTATTAGACCCTGTTGAAAAGAAGATGTACTGGTTTCTGTCATACTCCAGACTGGCCGTGCTGGTCAAGAGGAATTTAGCAGAGCTAAGCCCAATCTGTTTGAGAAATAAAGGAGTGTAGAATGAAATCATTAGAAAAAGATTATTTCTGAATATAACATTTAACTAACTGATATTTTACCAATTTATTCTAAATATTCTCAAATGCAGCACTTAAAATGTGAATAAAATATAAACTTAACTTGTTAAATATTGCACATGTACATCAATTACCTGCTCTATCCATCCTGAACTGATGTTAGCTGAGATTTTGTATGTTTTACTCTCCAGTCTTCCCATTAACCTAGTGCATTTGAACACTGTGCAGCTGGCTACAGAGCAGTCCTGTGAATGATGAAGAGAGGGTATAAAGCAGAGAAAGATGTAAAACTGTGTAATTTACATTTCTAAATATACATACTAGACTTTAGATTGTAGAGGTGTACTTACCACTACTTTAGTTTTCTGTATCTGAGCAACATAATCTGTGACAGGAGCTTTTTCATATCCCTCTCTTTGGCAGTCTGGAATCTGAAATAGAGCCACCACCAATTCATGTCAGTTTAACAGGTCCTGGTGAGCTACATTTGAGATATTTGAGGGATCATTACCTCCAAACTGTTCAAATCCACCCAAATGTCTTTATCACCAAGTTTTATCGGCACCTTGATCACCACAGTGAAATTCAGCACTCTGATATCATTTGTAACCTGAACGAAGGGGAAAAAAGCAACAGACGATACTTAAAAGGCTGAACAAGCTCTAAAGTCAAGAACCAATGAACATTAAAATATTAATTTGATATCATCATATGAAATTTTACCACGATTGATTGTTGGAGTGGCTTCTGCAAATCATTCTTTCCATAAGTGAAATTGTTGTAGCTAAGGGAACTAAACAAAAGGCATATGAAACTTTCTTAATATTAAATACAGTATCAATTAACGCTATTATTACCTTTTAATTAATTTCTTTCATCTCACACAGAACAATACAAACCTTTCAACTGTGACAAAAATGCTGTACTTCACATCAATCGCTCTCATTTTGTAAAGCTGACTTGAACTGGAGTGATCCTTATTCCCACTACAAAAGAGAAGGGAAATTAATTTATAACAATAATATTACATACACACTTAGGTCATAATGTTATGTTTATACACAAGCAGCTGAACAGTACCTGGTAGCATTTGCAGTGACAAAAATCTTCCTCTGAAGTTGAGTGTTGGTTTCAATCCCATAGGAGACAAGGAAGAGAACCTAACAAGCAATGCATGAATGAGAGGATCAGCTTTCCTCTGCACTGTCACTGCAGCTAAGAGAAGAGATGCTGCTGTTAAAAAAATACACAAACCTTAGTGTTGCCCTTGAAAATGGGCTTGTCAATAGTGCAGTCCGTCCTCCCTAGTGATAAGCCATCTTCACTGTCCAAGGAGTTACACTCAATTCTTCCCTTCATTAAACACAAAAACACACATCAACCACAACTGCTGTATGACCTAAGAGAGAGGTGAACTGAAACATCCTAAATCCTCACGTCTTACCTTCAGACTTGTGAACTTCCTGTAAGAGAGCCTGGCCGGGTATGTGAGTATAATGCGGCTGTTGTATGAGTTTTCACCACTGTTCTCCACTGATACAGTGACATTCAACAGTTCATCGATTCCCACTTTAACCTCTAAGGATCTGGCAGATTATGGAAAAGCAGAAAAGTGATGGTGCACAAGTTATAGCCTTGCAAGCAGTTATGTGATCAGCATGCTAACTTACTACTGATACATGTAAAGTACATATAATATTTCCCATGTTTATCATCTCGTTTTAGTGTGTTAGCATGCTAACGTTTCCTTATTAGCACAAAAGCACAGCTGAGGCTGATGGGTTTAGTTTTGAATGTATTTGATCATAAGTCAAACAACTGGCAATATAAAAAAATGTGACATGATGATGATGCTACATTAAAAGTTAAGGGATCACCAAGATGATGACAGTTCATCCTGAGAAAGATATGAACATTTGTACCAAATTTTATTGCCCATCCTCACAGTAGTTGTTGAAGGTTTTTAAGTTTTAGCCCAAATTAGAACCTCTACACGGTGACAAAGGGAAAGATCTATAAAGACAAGGATCCATCATCTGGGAACCATGAATACATATAGAAAATTTAATGGCAATACATCAAGCAGTTGTCAAGATAGTGAAATAGTCGACAAATTGACATTGTCGTCCATAGAGCTACTAGCATGGCTAAAACCAATGTCCGGAGAGAGTTGGGGTTCCTTGTAACTAATTGTCCAGCAAGTGCAAAAGCTAACACGGCATACACTATGCCTTCCTGTGTAAAATATGGAACAATGACAAAAACATAAAATAGAATAGAATATCTATCAGAATATCTTTTTCTTTCTTTTTCTTTTACGACTTCTAGATTGTCCTCAACCCCGAAACTGGACATGTGTGAATGCAGAGAAGAACAAAGTAAATATGTGCCTTTTGTATCTAACCTGGTAAAGTTGAAATCCACTTTTAGGTTATCTACACATTTGTTGTCACTGCCGCAGTTGATCTCAAACCCTAACTGGAAGAGAGTATGAAGTAAAAAATAACTGTTGAGAGAGAACTACAGAAAACAGCCAGCAAAGACATGACAGTTTAAGTTTGTCTGCCTACACACACAAATACAATTACAATGTAGATGCACTGTAGAACTATTCTTAATGTATAGTGGTCAATTACGTAGTAACTAGGAAATTAATACACAAAAAAATGTAGTCAAAGTGAAGTTGTATTCATACTGGCTTTACTTGTTAGTTAATATTATAATATTATAATACTAATATTATAAGACCACATGTAAAAAGTGCAACTTAAGACTGACCAGTAGATGAGGGCCTTTAAAGGTCACTTACAGGATGAATAGTTGTTGTTTGAGCCTGTTGGGTGAGACATGGTTTGAGATTTGTGCTCGAGGGCAGACCTTCAAAATTGAATTTGAGCTCATTGGAAAGTACATTGAGAGCATCTTCTGGACAAGCCTGCAAGAACAGGAAGCACTCTTTGTCAATGCTGCAAATGATAGACTTAAAAATAACATAAAAAATGTTTTACACTTTTTATTGTTAAAAAAACAAGATAAACAACTCACATCTATTAAGAAGTTTACGGTGGTGCATCGTTGCTGTGTTAAGTCAATAATAATTGAGTCAGTCTTCTCTTGTTGTTTCTCAGTGAAGTAAGCTCTGCTGTTTGGGGCCTTGCGAGTGGCATCCAGTGTTACAGTATAAATAATCTTTGCTTGAACTGGAATATATTTGAGGACAGAGTTTAATCCACATGTTGTTCATGTGCACAAATGCAAGTATTTAAACAGAAGAACAGTGACTCTCTGGTTCAGAAAAAGTAAGGCTAATGACGAACCTGATTTTACTGCAGAGAGTTTGGTCATGGTAAAGCAGATGTTGGCTTTGCCAGCCAGTGGTTGTGTACAGTCTTCGTTTTGAGAAGGGATTAGGTTTGGGTTGAATGACACTGTAGCTTCTACCATCACTATAGGCTTTGATCTGAAAACAGACAGATCAGAAAATATATAATAAAAATAAAGATAATATATGTCCTTAGGATCTTAGATAGTGAGAAGATGCCTGAGGAATGGAGGAGAAATGTGCATCCATTTTTAAGAACAAGGGAGATGTACAGAGTTGTGGTAACTACAGAGGAATAAAGTTGATTGTATTGCCATACAATGAAGCTATGGGAAAGAGTAGTTGAAGCTAGACTAAGGGCAGAAGTGAGCATTTGTGAGCAGCAGTATGGTTTCGTGCCAAAAAAGAGTACTACAGATGCAGTATTTGCTTTGAGGATGTTGATAGAGAAGTACAGAGAAGGTCAGAAGGAGCTGCATTGTGTCTTTGTAGATCTTGAGAAAGCTTATGACAGGGTACCCGGAGAGGAACTGTGGTATTGTATGAGGAAGTCTGGAGTGGCAGAGAAGTATGTTAGAGCAGTGCAGGACATGTATGAGGACAGTAAGACAGTGGTGAGGTGTGCTGTAGGTGTGACAGAGGAGTTCAAGGTGGAGGTGGGACTGCATCAGGGATCAGCTCTGAGCCCCTTCTTGTTTACTATGGTGATGGACAGGCTGACAGACGAGGTTAGACAGGAATCTCCATGGACTATGATGTTTGCAGATGACATTGATCTGTAGTGAGAGGAGGGAACAGGTGGAGGAGAAGCTAGAGTGGTGGAGGTTTGCCCTGGAAAGGAGAGGAATGAAGGTTAGCCGCAGCAAGATGGAGTATGTGTGTGTTCGAATGAGAGGGACTCAAGTGGAAGACTGAAGTTACAGGGAGAAGAGATAAAGAAGGTGGTGGATTTTAAGTACTTAGGGTCAACAGTCCAGAGCAATGGAGAGTGTGGAAAAGAGGTGAAGAAGCGTGTACAGGCAGGCTGGAACGGGTGGAGAAAAGTGTCAGGTGTGATGTGTGATAGAAGAGTTTCAGCTAAAATGAAAGGAAAGGTGTACAAGACTGTGGAGAGACCAGCGATGCTGTTTGGTCTAGAGACAGTGCCACTGAGGAAAAGACAGGAGGCAGAGCTGGAGGTAGCAGAGATGAAGATGCTGAGGTTCTCTTTGGGAGTGACCAGGATGGATAGGGTCAGAAATGAGTACATCAGAGGGACAGCACATGTTAGAGGTTTTGGAGATAAAGTCAGAGAGGCCAGACTGAGATGGTTCGGACATGTCCAGAGGAGAGATAGCGAATATATAGGTCCAAGGATGCTGAGTTTTGAACTGCCAGGCAGGAGGCCTAGAGGAAGACCAAAGAGGAGGTTTATAGATGTAGTGAAAGAGGACATGAAGGTAGTTGGTGTGAGAGAAGAGGATGCGGGAGACAGGCTTAGATGGAGGCAATTGATTCGCTGTGGTGACCCCTGAAGGGAAAAGCCGAAAGGAGAAGAAGAAGATATGTCCTTAATAATCCAACAGAATACCAAACAATTGTATCTTTTAATTAAATCCAAGACATTTTTGGTGTACAGTTTTGTCCTTAATTAGTCCTAAGAGACATTCGTCTGCTCTGCACAAACACACTGCAAAGTGGAAGTTTAGTTACCCCTGAAGGTATAAACTTCATGGTTATAAACCTCATGGTTGTATGATTACACAAAGGTTACAGACAACAGTAGACAACAGTAATACTGAATGACGGGAACATCTTGTACTAACCTGAGTAAGACAACTGTGCCCTTTGAACCCACTGCTATGTCAGGCAGATTGTCATCACTCTGGTCAAAAGAATACTGACTGATCGATATACCGAAGAATTTCAGTCCTGCCTGGACTTCAGAGGCAGCAATTCTCTGTTTAAATGGAGGCATTGTAGTTAATTAAATTTAATTGACCATTAATTATTTTCAATTAACAATTTAATTGTATAGATTTGAACTACATTGAAAAATATAAGGTCTACGCACTGGACGTGTTAAAATCTTCTTTGCTGGCCTTTGGGCTAGCTCACCTGTGAGTAAGTATTATTGATTCCTCCTCTTCCTCGTCGTTCGCCAAGGAATATGTAGATACTGCCTTCACCGTCATTTTCCAGAGGTGCTCCAACTGCCAAGTCACTGAGTCCATCTTTGTTAAGATCAGGCAGTGCAGCAAGAGACGAGCCAAACCTTCCTCTGTCAGATGCAGCCCCTCTCAGTACTAATGGAGAATCTAAGTGACACTCAACTTTCTGGTGAAAATATAAAGATGAGCGTCAGTGTTTGCATTAGCATTTAAAAAATACAAATAGATTAATTTAATGGCACTAGATAAAAAATACCATTTACCAAACCAGTTAGTATGCAAACATAAACTCTTCCCTCTCTGTCAGGGTCTGTGTACATAGGGGCAGATATGAGGATTAGGTCAGTGTTTCTGTCACTGTCCAGATCTATGGCACAAACCTCTGCACCAAAATATTCACCAGCCTGAAACTGTGTAAGAAAAAAAATATATATCACAAAACAATTTATATAAAGACAGAAAACCATCTCCATCTTATCAGTAGACACACACCTGCCACCTGGAAGGATCAATCCGTTGTTGGTTTTGTGCACTGTCCACCGATATCACAATCCCTATGTGATTATACCTCGGAGCCCCAAGGACTGTCAAGGTGCCTTGTTGGGTTCTAGCAACTGCCATGGAGTAACCTACAATTTGAAAGTCAAAGCCATCAGTATCCAAAGAAGACAAATTGTGGCCCACAGATTTTTGTAAGTCATATGTAACATTATCATGGGGGGAAAAGTAGAAAATTACATATTTCAGCAAATATTAATAATGAAACAAAATTAAAATATTGCTTGGGGTCTCACTCTATCGCATATCATTTGCAGAAGTGTTCAAATTTAAAATATCGTCTTCTTGCCTGTTGCCCAATGCAATGTCACATTTGAAAAATTCTTAATCTTAACCAATACGTTCAATGGTATGTGTAGATTGTTTCTTCTTAATTTTCTGTTAAATGTACCTTTGCTAATTGATGGTTTTTAAGTGAATATAAATTAAATAAATAAGAGAGAAGACGTATTATCTTCTTTCTCAAATATTCAGTTAATTCATTCAATTTTTATTTCATGTAAGACATCAAATGTATCAATGGCAGCCGACCAATAGATGGCGCTCGGGCACCACCCCACCACTGAGAAGGAAAAACCTTCATTGAATAAGACTTTTAAAATTTACTCCGAAATATATTTATTTTTTAAATGAGTAAGATAAATATTACAATGCTACTGAGTAAAATGAATAATCTGCAGTGAAAATGTAGATTATGATTATTATTAAATGTTACCAATTGGTCACGTATTTCCAGCCTGGGGTACAAGAATCTTTGCCCATTGAATGTCATTATAAGTTGTACATGTGCATGAGCTCCTCTTCAACACCTATTGAACATTTTCAGCACCAACACATACATTTTACAAACCTAAGAGGTGGCAGCAGATGAACCGAGACACAGGCAGGGGGGAAGCATCTGGTCTATCTGTGAACTCAACCTGACTCGCATCCCCCTATTTGTCACATGCATTGAGCCGGTTTGTAACAATAATATATAGCAATCTTATATAATATTGGTGGCTACTGTCTGCTGTCTGCTGTCCATAGTACTGTCGCTGTTGTTGGTATGTCAGCAGACAATGTGTTGCTGTGTATGTTCATTCCAGTCAGTATGCACCATCATAGCCATCCTTACTGTTACTTTACACTTTGATGACTTAACACAAACACAAACACAAATACAAATATTCATCCAGCTCAGCAAATGCAAATTATGGCATTTTCATTTATTTAAATGCACTACTGTAATACCTTAATGCATGTTTGCTTGATTTTTGATGTCTGTATATTTTGGATTTCGGTATAGTGACTGAAAGATGCTTGCATATACATTGACTCCTTATTCCTCACATCAGACAGGAGGAAGGGTTGCAGATGCACAGTCAATAGACACATCACATGTGTAGCTGTTTTTCGTCACAGTAATATTCTTACCCAGATAACTGTCAGGCTTGATAGACATAGGCTCATAAGGCCTTAGGCGTGTTCTTATGTATTCCAGGTAGCCTCCTCTCCACTCGTTGGCACCAACCACAGCCATCTGAATTCCCTGCAACATAGACAAAAATTCAAAGAAAATGTGTTTCTCACATATAGAAACATAAGTGAGTGGGTGTCACAGACTATATTATCCAGTGAATTCCTGGTGTATTTTTTTCAAATACCCCAGGCACAAAAGCAGCACTGAATCCCCCTTGAGCCATTTCCATTTTCAGTGACTCTCCCCTGGATTGAGATCCTGTGACAGCAAAAGAAATGAGCACTTATCATTTCTTGTTTGTTAAAATGGTGTCTGAGTATTTTCATATTGTCCAATTGACAAACATAAAAATTGGGTGTTCAGCTTGAAGCTGGACTCTAAAAAGCATTTATAGTATTTTTAACTGAAAATGTAAATATGATTGAAAGTTGTTGTGATTTTAAATCTGTACCTTCAATGGAAAATATTTTTTCCTGCAAATTCTGCCTTATCCTTTCAAGTGCTTCAAAGTTCTCCACTTGAAACACGTAGCTCATCATGGGTGAAGATGCAATGGTAATCAGTTCGTTTTTTGCATTGATATCATTAAATGCAGACCCCACCTAGGAATGATGAGAAAAATATTTCAGTTCTTATACAGGACAGCAGTTGTTAAGATTGAGGTTTTAGCCACATAAAAAGTTTAATTTAATCATGTAATATATTTGTATTCAAATTATATTTATATATTATATAAATATAATTTAAATACTATTTATATTAATGTTTCACAAACTGACTACCAGGTCTTAGGCAAGCTACCTCTTAAAGTAGTCAAATAGCACTATGTGATAGTATTAGTAGTCATTTATATCTTGATTAAATGTATAAAACACAAACAAGGCACATTTTGATACATTTTTCATACATTCTGCACTTACCCCAATTGCAAACCGGACAATCTTTTTGTTCTTAGCTAAATTTGCTACATTTCGCAAATCATAGCGGTCATGAGATGCTCCATCAGTAATGACTATCAAGATCTTCTTCACATTTGATCTTGAACCTTGGCTTGGTATGAAAATGTTGTCGCTGTTAAAACAAGAAATATATAATTACAAAACAGTTTTTGTATGTACTAATTGTATTTCATTATTTACTGATACTTTTTGTCGTTTTGCTGGATGTCTACAGTTTTTTGTGTTTTAAAATATGTCTGTCATTAATGTAAGTATATTAGGTAATATTCCACATTTAGCTCTGCCAGTTGTCCAGGAATGTACATAAAACAATTTTAATGAGACAGTCCACAACACCACATAGTCTACACAGCTTTCAGTGCTTTCAAATTTATGGACAACTTCCTGTCCATCATCATCATCGTGGTGGCTGTTTCATACTTTAGTATCACGTTAGCACCTACACCACATATCTGATGGCCTGAGCTGTGTAAGTCCCTCCGTTTAGTTGAGTTATTCCATCAATGTTAGACTGCCATCGTCGAGAGGAGAAAAAATTATTAAAGGCATAGTGGACCTTGACTCTCGCAGAGAACTGGACGACAGCAAACTGCAAGAAGAAAAGAAAAACTGTAGTAGCATAAATAGTTTAAATGAAACCATTAAAAGTTGCAGAATTATATTCAACACTGCACAGTAGTTTATGTGACAGAGGTGACACAGTCCTTTACCTGTGTATCTGTTCCCAGGAATGAGCTGACCAGATTTTTCACAAACCCTTTCATTTTTATAAAATCGGCATCAGATACACTGCCTGAACCATCCAACAGAAATGCAATATCTGCTGAGGTCTGGCAGTCTGTCATGGGTCAAGCAATGGGTCAGAAGTTAGAATAATCAATTAAGCATTCATTTGAATATTTTTCCACATACTATATTGCAACATACACTGTATACAGTATATTCATTCAATTATATTTGCTATTGTTTCAGTTTATGGATAATAATACACTAATTTAGCATGTGGTTGTTGATGGTATTTATTTCCACTTATATGAAAGTTACAAAAAATGATGTGTGTGTGTGTGTGTGTGTGTGTGTGTGTGTGTGTGTGTGTGTGTGTGTGTGTGTGTGTGTGTGTGTGTGTGTGTTTGTGTGTGTTGTGCATTTTGACATGAAGATGTTATCAGACCTTTTTCACCCCTACTATTGTATTGTATATTGTATGCTGTATTTACCTTCAAGAGAAGATGGCACAGAAGATTTTACACCACCAGAACTAGGTATCTCTAAGCATACGCCGTTGTACATTGTGATACTTCTGCAATCCTTTGGGATGGTTGGGCCACACGCCTGAACAGGGAAAAGGTCACATTAACAATGATTTTCTTTCCCTTAAACAGAGGACTTGACTGATCTATGCATTGATATGAACAATGTGCTGCAAATCTCTGTAGTTTACGAACTCACCAAGGTGTTTTGTGTGGCAGGATCACTTGTCATTGTCAAACCAAGGGACATATTGACTGCAAAATTTGGCTCTGAATTGTAAACATTTAACTGTTATATTAAACACTTGTATAATACTCAAGGCATAAGAGTGGTTAGTGTCAATATACCTTTACCTTGTAAGTTTCCAGACTCTCTGTCAAGACACTTAGAAATCAATGGCTACATACCTGTGATTTGCATTTTTTGGCAGGTTTCATCTCTAGTGGAGCACTTGTAAATTTCTCCCCTTCCATTTTGTGAATATTGCTGAAGGGGAGCACTGACAAGCAAGCTGAGGAAGTAAGAAGCCGATAATCATGTGAGTGAGAGTCAAGTTAGCCAAATAAAGCTGATATTTCCTTTGTTATGAAATACCTCTCTATTGTGAAACTGACTTACTCTGACTGTCTTTGCACAACCTGATATCCAAAACCTGCAGCTCTGTTACTCCAGGTTTTCCAGACCGTAGGTTCGATGTTAAAACAAAGTGCAGTTTTTAACACTGAGAAAAATAAGATCAAAGTCAGATATAAAGTCAGAAAATGTCATATTCAAAACACAATTATTAATTTAAAAACATTATAAGCTAGATATCTGCCTCTGTTTTTATTCTTATTTGATGCAAAAATTCTTCGCATCTTTTCTGTTTTTACAGTATGGCGACTAACTTGACAGACATACTCTCTACATGGAATATGTCATCATTATTATGGGACTTTCTGACATTAAGTACGTGCTTGAGTTTTTGCAAAAGTAAAGCCTTCTTTTTTTCCTTATTTGGCCAAAGCATTGGGTTCTGTAAGAATGACCAATGTGATACAAACTGTGACTCAGATTCAGATGGATGCAATCAACTTTCTTTCCATGAGACGCATAGATTCTGTCTGACAGATATGAATCAATTTTGGTATAATTTACATTTTGCAATGACATCATGTAGTCTCATCTTGTTGACATAGTTTCACCAAAACACACATTCATCAATAAAATAATTTCATCACCATGAAATGTCAGGTTCTGCTTTTTCTTGTCACTACAGCCTTTGTTATGTTACTGCCATTACAGCCATTATTAGAAAAAAACAAATCAACAAAATTTCGGAGTTCCCTCACTTTATTCTGTTGGTGGGTTGATACAAGTTAATAAGTAATAAGTAGAATGTATGTTTGTGATATACTTGAGCTAATAGCACAACAAACATGATAGATCTATGTTGCATATGTGTATATGACATAATACTGTCATATATGGCATATAGTAATTATAACTGATTTTAGATTATCAAATAAATGGAAACATCAAAATATGATGGCATTTTTGCAACGGTTTGAATTGTCTGAGTCACTAGAAAATGATCTTTTATCTTTTCTAAGATGAACAATTCACTATAATGAAAATAATGAATGAAATGAAATATTCATAAAGAGACAATAAAAGACAAAATCAGGAAGTTGAAAATTTTCTTACCTGTAAAGAATATGGTAGTGGTAATTATGAAGTCCATTTTATTAGACCCATGGAAGTTCTGAAAGCGTGATGGAGTCTCATATAAATGTGTGGTAACAATAAGAGTTAGATGTCAAAAGGAAACAGTCTGAATACCAAGTAAGAGGAACTGGAGGGGTAGGAGGGGTCACAATATTGACAAAGCTTCTGTTTAAGCATGGGCACACACTGAACAAGTAGACAGTTGATGTTGCAAAACAAAAGCATTGCTTCGTTGTGATCCAGTCACCTTTCAAACACCAGGGACTCCAACTCTTCTATCAATGAAATGAACATGTTTGTTTCGGCCCAAACCCAAACAGAGCCACACACAATGATGAACTCTGGAGGGCCCCCCCCCCAAAAAAAAAAAAAAAATTAAGATACAGGTACAAGGTACAGCCCGGAACTGAAGCAGACTAGTCAATTACTTTGACCAGGACCAAAATAGAAGCGAGCAATGCCACACACAAAGCCTAGCCCAACATCTGTAGATATCTTTCTATGATAAAAATGATTCACTACTCTGTTGTAGGATGGGTCTCTTTGGAAGTTCTGTCTCATATAAACTGAATTAGAAAATGACTCAGACCCTGGAGACACATATTTCACAACTGTTTGATATGTTTTAACATGTTAAAATTCATTACAAGTTGTCTCCACAAAATGAATATTGGTGAAAGTTGGTGTGTGAGTGCCTGTTTGTGTGTGTGTGTGCATGTTATTAGCACATAACAGTTTAACATAACAGTGTTTCTTCCTCCACACACTCCTTCAACCTCTGGGTGCTAAGATGCTCTTCTCAGTTGAGACAGCAAACTTTAAACTTTAAGCATTTCGATAACTTATGAAATCTGCATTTATTCATGACAACGTACACTAAACAATGGATCACATGGCTCTATGCTTATTGTTTTTAATGTTGTTGCTGATATTGCTTTGTTTTATTTTTGAGATTTTATGTACTATAGTTTTAATAATGCTGCTGTGTGCACAGAGTCTATGCGTCTCATGGAATTAGAGAAGTGTTGAGTAAACACTTGTCTGCCTTATTCACAGCTGGTGCATGAATACGTTGCGTTGAAGAAGTAATAAATCGTGTGGTAACCCTGCTTTTATTTCTTTGTGATCTAAACTGTGCGTGCTGAAATGTCAGCCCATAGCTTTTTTTAGAAAGTTTCACTTCCTGCTATTACTAAAAGCTGAGAACTCAGAGGCAGGCACTCTGGCCATATTCATGGTGCAGGTGCAAAGTTTAAGACCTGTTCAATGCATGTGAATGAATGGTGCTTTTATGTGACCTGTCTGAGAGAGAAAGCAAATATGATATTAAGTGTTAAATTAATTATGTGCATCTGCAACCTTTGCCAGACTTGCTACTTGACCCTTTCCTGCCAAGCAAGGACGATCGTAAAAGGTCAAGAAAAGGTTGAGAATCAGTGCACTATGTTGCTGTGTCTGGATTGGCTTTCTAAGGGCAGGTTAGCAATGTTGTCACATGCTCTCCAAGTCTCTATGTGAGTGTGTGAGTGTGTGTGTGCACGTGTTATACATACCCTTTCAAATGACCTTTGGCTGCTAAGATGCTCTTCTCAGTTGAGACAGCAAACTTTAAACAAGCTGCATTTCAATAACATATGAAAACTGTATTTATTTATTACAACATACACTAAACTAGGCAGCAATTTGCTTGGATGTATAGTTTTGTTTAAGGAGGATCATCAATTTTTATCAAATATTTCCAGGTAATATCCCCCATCTCTGCTCATCCATTTATTTCTTTATTTACTTCATACAACATTTCTACTATTTCTCCTATACTACCCACCCTATAGTAACTGTCCCTGCTTTCTCTGCCATTCACTGACACACTCTTTGCCCTTTCACTGGCTGTTCACTACCATGTTACTCCAGCCCCAGCCTCTCTGAATGTCACAAGCCATCTCTGGTTGCGTCCTGATCTTTTTATAGCTGGGCAGCTGAAATGTGAGGGGTCACAATGGGAGGATAAATACAAGGGCTAGCAAGCTGGAGAGGTGTCGCAGACGAAGGCCGGATCTTCTCCCTCCCTCTCTCTTCTCTCAGCTCTCCTCCTAAACTCAAAGGTAAAAG
Organism: Rachycentron canadum; assembly: GCA_038496675.1. Lineage (NCBI taxonomy): Eukaryota > Metazoa > Chordata > Actinopteri > Carangiformes > Rachycentridae > Rachycentron > Rachycentron canadum. The sequence goes on from CM076668.1 coordinate 9,353,640, forward strand.
AACATAAATTACAACAATGTAATTGTTTTTTTCTTTACCTGTTGAACATCTTCTTATAAGACATGAGGCACATTTCACACACGCAAAAGTCACAAATACCACAAATAACACCTTTATCTGAATAGACCTGAACACGAACAAGTGTTTTCATTAATACTTTCACTTTGAATTACTTACTTCAATTGTGCTGTAGTCCACACTTTGTTATGGCAGCCAACACACTAACTGCTATGCTATAGTTTGCTATCAATCGTGGTGCAAAGTTTCCACCGTGTTGTAAGCTGTGACTGAATACTTTGACTGCACCTTTGTTCATAAATGTGTATTTCTATATTTGTTCTTCCTAATAACTGTTAGGCTTCTGAGAAGTAAAGTGGGTGAAGCTGCACAATGTCTTCTTGCTGAGCAGTAGTGCTTTCATTGCTTTGCGGTAGCATACTGTATATATTTAGTTAAGCCTATTGATAGTGGAGGCACATACAGGGGTGTGCTGAGGAGGTGTGTGATAGAAGAGGAATGAGGAGGGAAGGGCCATTGAAGGGGAACAGAAAGGTCAGGGATAAGAGGCTAGAAAATGGAATAGGTCATCTACATGCTCATCATGATTTTTAAACGGCGGTCAGATATGTAGAGGATGGGGCAGAGGAGGGTGGAGGGCTCTCTGACACTGGATACCTTGTGCTGCTGCATATTGTGCCTGGGGAATAGTGTGCAACCCCAGCACATAGAGAGCGTTATGTTACTGCAGCAGTTATAGATGTAACAACTGCAGCGACAGAGTCAAGTCATTGCTTGACTTGACTTTTTCAACCAAAGAAGGCAGACAGGAAAACCATAGAGTTTTGTTTTACCACTTCTGTGACATTGATATCATCAAGCAGTTTCTCTTGCTGTCTGGAAAAACCATAACCAGTGCAATTTGAATTTGTTGAACTTTTGCCTTCAGTGTGTCTTCTATCTTAGCTCTATCGAATATTTCCTTACAGTCTCATCTGTGGTCTTTCTTCTCTTCCTATCCAGAGTCAGGATGCCTCATGCATACCCCTTCCTCACTCCTGAGCAGAAGAAGGAGCTCAGCGATATTGCTCATAGGATTGTCGCACCCGGCAAGGGAATCCTCGCCGCAGATGAGTCCACCGGTAAAGAATTTCAAGAACATTAAAATATTTTTCACAGTTTTAACAACACCAACCAGTTATTTATGATAGGCATCCTTTATCTGACATGAAAGTTCTGTTATGTCACACCTTGGTAATAATTGTTTAGATATATTTATAGGAACTAAACTGAAAATTGTCTCCTGACACTTAAGTCCACTTCACAAACCAGTTTTCATCTGTCTCTACAACCTTCAGGCAGTGTGGCCAAGCGCTTCCAGAGCATCAATGCTGAGAACACTGAGGAGAACAGGAGGTTGTACCGCCAGCTCCTCTTCACCGCAGATGACCGCGTCGCCCCTTGCATTGGTGGCGTAATTCTCTTCCATGAGACCATGTACCAGAAGACCGATCATGGCAAGCCTTTCCCCCAGCACCTCAAAGAAAGAGGCATGGTGGTGGGCATCAAGGTCGACAAAGGTGTTGTCCCCCTGGCCGGAACCAACGGCGAGACAACCACCCAGGGTAAGCGAAGAGCAGATTTAGGCACAAAAAGAAAAATACTCCAATGTCTTGTAGTATCATCTAACAGCTCTGTGGTATCTTCAGTATTGTCTAACGTCCAGTGTGGATGCTCCCTCTTTCACAGGTCTTGATGGACTCTATGAGCGTTGCGCCCAGTACAAGAAGGACGGTGCTGACTTTGCCAAGTGGCGCTGTGTGCTGAAGATCACCCCCACCACTCCCTCCAGACTGGCCATCATTGAGAACGCCAATGTCCTCGCTCGCTATGCCAGCATCTGCCAGATGGTAATACACACCAGATAGATGGTTTGCCTCATAATTTTACACATTTTATAGCAAGGACAGAAGTATAAGCAGAAATTAGAAGAACAACTTTCAACAGTCTGTGCAACTATGTTTGCTTCAGCTTCTATGAAAATACAGAAATATCCACTCAAATACTGATTGAATAACAAGAATTTATCAGTGGTTCTCAAAACTATGTGGCTGTGTTATATGCACTTTAGTATGCTATGATAAAAGTCAAGTTTTTGCTTTGTATATGATGTTAATGTGACACATATATTCTGCATGAGTTTTTGGGTGGATAATATATTATGCAAATATTTTGAGCCTTCTACGCTGTTGAAAAAAGTGTTGTTTCTCATGGCAGTTTCAGTGTATTGCATATAATACGAAATCACCATGCTGTTCCATTTGTCCTCTTTTATCAATAAGGAGATCATGTTAGCATTCCCTTTTAGCAAACATAGCTGTTTTAAAGTGTGGAACAAAATTATAAAATTTACATTTTAAATATAACAAAACAATTTAATAGCATGCATCAAAATGTGGACCCAACTCTGCGGGGATCAAGGATCAAGCTGCCTGTGTGGAGCCTGTTTGTTGACAAAGTTACTCTGCTTTTGTCTCTGCCTTTCTCAGCACGGCATCGTCCCCATCGTTGAGCCTGAGATTCTCCCTGATGGTGACCACGACCTGAAGCGCTGCCAGTATGTTACTGAGAAGGTCCTGGCTGCTGTCTACAAGGCCTTGTCCGATCACCATGTCTACCTAGAGGGCACTCTTCTCAAGCCCAACATGGTTACCGCTGGACACTCCTGCTCACACAAGTACAGCAACCAGGAGATTGCCATGGCAACTGTGACTGCCCTGCGCCGCACCGTCCCCCCTGCAGTCCCTGGTAGGCTGGATGCACGGGAAGACAACACCCTGTCAACACGCGTATATCTGCAGACTTTGCAAACATACACACCGAACTTTTCATTGAATAGCTTTCATGTCTCGAGAGGTGTGTTTCTAAACTCTCAGCGTTTTCCTCCACAGGCATTACCTTCCTGTCTGGTGGCCAGAGTGAGGAGGAGGCCTCTGTCAACCTGAATGCCATGAACCAGTGCCCTCTGCACAGGCCCTGGGCACTGACCTTCTCATATGGCCGTGCCCTGCAGGCCTCTGCCCTCAAAGCCTGGGGTGGCAAGAAGGAGAATGGAAAGGCTTGCCAGGAGGAGTTCATCAAGAGAGCTCTGGTATGTGTGTATATGAATACAAACATTACAATACAATAACAATAACTATAAAGTAGGCTACAGAGATGCTGTAGTAGACATCAATACTGTAATGTGCATCAAATAACTTTGCCCTTTCTGTTTTTTAACAGGCTAACAGCCAGGCCTGTGTTGGCAAATATGTGACCAGTGGAGCCAGCGCTGCTGGTGGAGAGTCACTGTTTGTGGCTAACCATGCTTACTAAGCATGGACACTTACCATTTCCCTTTCCACCATCTTCCCAACATTATTATCTCACTAAAGAAAAAATCATGTCTTCTTAGACACTGCCTATGAAACTGTCTCTCTGCTACTGACAATAACATTTATACAGCATCTTGGTAGAAAGCAAAAGTTGGAAAAAACATTTCTTTGGGTTGTTGCTGAAGGAGAGGAGATTCTGAAAACAATTCTGCCTCCATTCCCATACCTTTTATTTTTAAAAACCTTTTTTCAGGTGAAGATTACCACACTGTTTTTACACAATTTATGCTACTCTTCCTTGGTCTGATTCCACCAAGTGCAGTATTCAATTTATACTGGTACCATGGAATAAAGCATTTACCCAAACATGCTGCTTTACTTTTTTTTTCTATTTGAGTTTTTGTTTAAGTTCCTTTTTGGGTAAAAAAAAAAAAAAAAGAAGAAAAGCCTTATTTCCTCTTTTTGCACTTTATTTCAAGTAGTTTGACATGACTTCTGGTAAGATGGAGTCAATAAATAATATTCCATATTACTGTTAACATACAGACATTAACATACAGATTCTATCTGAAATGCATTGTTACTAAAACTCTAAAGCCAATTATATTATAATTATATATATATGTATTATATAGTATAATTGACCAGGGTTTCTTTACAGAGTTTTGTTACAATTATTTAAATTATCTATCATTAAGCCTCATTATGAACAGAATTCATAACAGAATATATTAAGTAGAAAAATTAGTGCAGTTGCTTAATAAACCAGAGGTCATTCAAGATACAAAAGCCTCTAATTATTATTTTGCACGCCCAAACTAAACGGGCTGAATCTGTTCCTCAAATACTCTCTAACCCAAACCTAACAATCCATATTTGATAGAAGCATTTCATCACAAAAATGACACCTAATGTGCCTAATTAAACATATTAAACACAGTGTTTAATTAGGATTTCAGTGGTTTGAGTGTGGCAATATTTTGCAACATTCAGATGAACTGTGTATTTGATGAACACCAGCTGCCTATGACTCTGCTGAAAAACCCTCTTCCTTAATATCTGTTGATTAGCCCATGTGTTATAATTAGCCTGATGTTGTGGAGCCACTGGTGTCTATGTTGTGCAGAAATGGGACTGATCCAGATGAAACTTTTCCAGCCCAAATTATATTCCTTGTCTGAACCTGCTTGTGGATCCATAGATAAACAAAAGTTTTTTACAATAAGTTTACATTTAAGTTGCTTGTTCTTAATTTTGACAATCTGGTTTTAACACAGATCCTCATGATTGTGATTATAAGGCATCAGGTCAGGATTTTTATTAAAAGAAATGTTAATTTTAGAGTTAGATCAATAATGTTTTATTTTTGCTTCAACAGTTATCAATTTCTGTATAGATACATATTTTATACACATATAACATCATAAAATATAGTGTGTTGCTGGATGAATTATACAAAATCTATTACTAGTAGTAAATAGTATTTACTTAGAAGTGATACTTCAATTTACTTCATCTATTATTTTCTTTATTAGTTCTGATTCAAAGTGTCATTTGTTTCAATTCTTTGTGACAGAACTACTATATATTGCATTGAAGTTTGTGTCACAGAAAAATAAGATGAAAAGAAAGACAAGAAAGTGTAAAAAACAAAAATAATTGAGTTACCTGTTCTATACAGATAAAATCTGCTGCAGTAACACTATGATGACACTGAATGCAAGCTCAGTGGCAAAGGCTGATGTTGAGGAGGATGTAGTTGGAGTTGCTATGGTTGCATTTTGAGAGTTTGCAGCACACTTAAAACTGCTGTCAGAGTTGGTTCCTACAGAGGTAAATGTCACAAAGCCGACACTGGCCCCTGCCACTTGATCTGTAATCCAAGTCTGGAACTGAGACACTCGGGCAAAGACCTCAGGGTAGTCAGCCAGGGCACAAGGTACTCCAAAACTGGTAATGCCAGCCTGGATCCACACTGAGCCTTGTTGGCATTGCAAAGGTCCACCGGAGTCCCCCTAAAAAAAGGGGAAAACATAATAGTTAAATGACACTCCAACTAACAGAATGAGACTGGTGTATTTTAGGATTGCACATTCTCACTAATAATGAAAATATAGGCGTGTTGGTCTTGTGATACTGTAACATCACAGTGCTGAAATTGGTTGATGTATAATGATTTTAACTCAATGTGCGAGGATGCAGGAATTTAAGGGGAGTCAGTTTTTGCTTTTCCTTTAAAACCTCACTGCTTGCATGATATTGTGAACATTGTTAATTCGTGTTGTTGCTATTAATCTCACAGGTTGGGTGGGTCAGTCACATTAACTGGGTAACTATAAATAGCTATTTATCTGTTGTTCCTTCACCTCTGTACATAGTTCTGCTATGTGCGACATTGTAATAATGGTTTATTGTTTTAACCTGACATGTTCCTCTGTTTTCTTGCCCGGCACAAATCATGTTGTCTGTGATGTTTGCCTCTTCTACTGGGACATAATTGCATCTGCACTGTTTGATTCCAATAACAGGAATCTGAACTTCCTTAAGTCTCTCAGTAGCTTCCAAGGGTTCTGCAGAAGAGAGAATATGAAATCTGTCACGTTCTTGTTTCAATAAGTATTTTTTTAAAAATACATTTATGTCTTACAAAGACATGTTTGGATGGAGAATTAACTGTGAAGAAAAAAATCTGATAAATGACTAACACAACAATTAATAATAAAAACCAAAACTAAAGCAGAAATTGAATTTAAACTGACATGAATGTACCAATACAGAAATGTGGTCTGAATGCTTTGTCTGCACCAGACCTGAAACAATACTCGCCATCCTTTCCAAGTCTGCCCCAGCCAGTGGCCCAGCATTGGATGGATGTGTAGAACTGACTGGAGTTACTCGCCAGGCAGACAGGTCTGATGTAGTCAGTGAACGTGACAGGGCTGCTGAGCTTCATTAGAGCAATGTCATTGTTGAATAACGTGTTGTTGTAGTCAGGGTGGATGATGATTTCAGACACAGTGCGGTTCACCTCATTAACATTAGGGCCGCTTTGAGTCAGTCTTCCAAAGTAGAGAGTCCATAAATTACGCGGATTCCTGGATTTGAAACAAGACAAGTTAAATTGGTTGGTGCAGGCAAATTTACAGCCTCACACTGCAGGATATCCAATCCTGCCCTCTTACTTTTTCTTCTAAAACATTTCAAGTAGATGTGGATTTATCCAATAGTTAATTTATTAGATTTATATATATCACATTCCTGTGAGCGAGACAAACAATGTGATTAAGTCCAGGAATTCGGTTCAACTTCCAGTCACACCAGTGCCAGCCTAAGCAGGTACATTTTGAATAACATAAGTAGGTAAAGAACTTGCTTATGGGCTATATCTGGAATGTTTCAGAGGGTGTGAGCTGACAGAAGTAACAGTTTAAGTTTATTTATTGTTTTCTTACTGTAATTGTATTATTAGCATAAAGCCAACAATAGTAAATGCAGAAGTGGAGCATAAAGTTAAGTGTGATAAGGTATTGGCTATATATGTTGGGGTTTTGTTTGTATTTTAAACCTAAAAAAGAAGATCCTGTGGGTATATATTAATAACACACTGTAAAAGTTAATAAGTGATAGAAAGTTATGTCAGAATTAGACTCATGGCATGTGAAGTTAACAGAAAAAAGGAGATATTGATGAAGGCAGTTGAATCAGGTGTTAGAACAACCATCTAGCTGCTGGCAACTAACAGCTCAGTCCTGTAATAGTTGTGATTTAAATGACAGGTTACTAGGTTGGTCAAAGATCAAGGTTACTATGACCTCACACTACAACACTGTTTTGGCTATTACTCAATAATTATAACCTTGACCCCTCATGTAGATGTCACATATTGCAAGTTAAAGCTTTTGATGTTATGTGTATTCTAAAAGGGAAGCTAGCAAATAAGTAATAATAATAAGTAATAAAAAATAATAATAATAAAAAGACTAGCGGAGGGTCTCAAGGCACTAATACAAATGTAGATATTAGATTTCTTTTCAAAACCTTCCTCTGAATCTCCATAGTATATTTGATATTTGAAAGTTAAGCCTTAAATTGGGCTCTAAAAACTCAAGTCAAATCAGTTCTGCCATGTTGGACTGCACCATCCAGGGTAGGGCACCAAAAAGAAGTGATAACAGTAGAATGTGTTAAATGGTCAGGTGAAGTACTCCATGTCCTAATGGAGTACTTCCCTGTTTGGGGAGATTTGAACCTGTAATACTGTAGAATAATGCAAAAATGATGTTTGCATTAAACTAGAATTGAAGTGAGGCGTGGCAGGGCTTTTGAGGGTTTTTTCATTTGTGTTGAATAAGTATTAGTGTGTCTTACAGTGGGATGCAGTGGGCTGCTGTGAGTACCCATTGGTCACTGATGAGGGTCCCTCCACACCTGTGAGACCCCACGTAGTGCATGCTGACCTGCCAGGGCCATGACCCAGCTGTAGCATTCTCACCACCCACTATCCTTGTGTTTAGAGATGCCACGCCACAGTCTGACGAGAATACACAACTGTGTCAGTACATGCAGTGAAGTCAGGCTTATTCATTTGTGAAGTATTTCTTCTTTGTAGCTGCATTAGTTCATAGTGGTTCAAGCTCATGAACTCATACTTTCTCATAGTAGTTACAATTCATCACTTAAGCACACATGTAAATAGCATTTACATGGCAAGGCAAGGCAAGGCAATTTTTTTTGTATAGCCCATTTTTACAAACAGTTTGTCTCAAAGGGCTTTACATAGCATCATAACAACATCCTCAGAGACCCTCACATCGACTGAGGAAAAACTCAAAACAAAAAACCCTTTTAACAGGAAAAAAAAAAGAAGAGAAACCTCATGGTGAGCAACAGAGGAGGGATTCCTCACCCAGGACGGGCAGACGTCCAAAAGATGTTGTATACAGACAAGAAAACAGGTTACAGTACAGAATATGCACAGCATGGATATAGTGAATGAAATAAATGAAATATGACTGCACTTACCCTGAGCCTTTGACCCTGTAGGAGACAGAGATGAAAAGGTTACATGAAGTAGTATTAGGAATAAAGAAGTATTAATAGTGTAGTAGATATGTGTAACTATAGTCACTGTCTGGCAGTAGAGTTACAGCTGCCTCCTGTAGATACAGTACTCTGAGTGTTATTTTATTTATTTTACATTTGGTTTTGACATTTTCATAGAGACTACATTTTTTTAATTCAATCTCCACAATAAAATGCTTACATTTAGTAAAAACAAGATGTGCTTCAATATGAAGTGTGTCCTAGTTAGATGTGACAGATAAACCTGCACTTGCAACTTAAGTTATTAACAATTGTAAGCATTTCAAAATATTTTTCTTATATAATAAATCTGAGAAAATAATATATTTACAAAAATGTGAGCCCCCATTTTTAAAATTAAACATTAAGATGATTGACTGAGAGACATGAATTCAGAGATATTCCAAAATGGGGTCTTATTTTCTAAAAGTAATTTAAATATAACATTGTTCTCTGATGCTTCCCAGTCTATAATAACATAAGATAAACACATAATAAAACTGTTCCTGTGCAAAAAAAATGGTGATAATGATTTCAGCTATGTCATTATCAGTTTCTTACTTAGACAAACTGATTTATTCTAAATGTCTCATTCTTTACTCCTGCGGTGACTGTTTTTAATGGAATCATCAATAAAATAATTTCTTATGTGTTAATGTTACACATGTAATGCGTTTTGTGTTTTGAATTATGAAAGAGACAATTGCTTATACCAAATCAGTGTCCTAAACAACAGCTGTTGTTTATATATATTATGTAGAAAAAGCTGTTTCGTAATTACTTGACAATAGACCTTTCAGTGCTTTAAAGTAATTAACATAATTACAATAATTGTAATCTAATCAATTGATAGTGCCATACAATACCACAGCCCTGTAAGGAAAATCTATGTCTTTAGCCTGTAGCCACACAATATTTAAAGGTGTTTCTAACATTTTCTTGTGAAAAAGAAAAGAAAAACATTAGCCATTAAATTTTAATATAATATATATATATATATAATAACAAGATACCACTTAAAAATGAACCAAACCTTTCTATCATTAATTTAAAACACTAAATGTAAGCTTTAAAAATGATCATTATATGGTTTGAATTGTATGGTAAAAAAAATCATAATTGTGTAAGAACTCACCTTGCCCCATGAGGACTGCCCATATCAAGAGTATCAAAATAGTCTGGGCTGCCATACTTTACTGTCAATTGTATTTTGTCTCCAGTAAGCACAGTCTGTCCAATGTAGGCTTGCTCTTTGTCCACCTCAAAACACTTGCAGACTATTTATAAACCAAGCAACCACACCTTACTCAAACCTGTTCCAGTAGTTAGGAGTGGTTATCTATGGTAAGAATTGGTCCGAACCTCTGGTGTACATTCATTAGCATCTTTTGATAGTTTGTTACTGTGTGACTCTACAGCATACTTTGATTTAAAAAACAAAAAAACATTTCAAAAGTGTAATGAACATAGTTTGCATGTGACCTTCATTTCAGTTTTACATACACTAGTAGTGAGCCTCACTTATCTTTGGTATGCTGTCATACAAGTCAGCCAGGCAGTGTTTAATGGAGCAATATTTTATTATGTTAATTTATTTTGACATTGTTGAGATGATGCACAGCTCTTTTGGTGTTGTTTCTCAAACCGATTTATCTATCTTGGACAGAGCCAGACCAGCTCTTTCCCCCTCTATCCGATTTTAACGCTAAGCTTACCAGCTGCTAGCAGTTGCATCATTTGTACTGGACAGAGCTTTACTGATCCTCTTGTCTTAGTCATGACATAAAAAATAAGCAAATTTAAAAAATATCAATCTATTTCTCCAAGACTTGATTGAAAGTAATGGGGAAGCTACTCTAAAGAATAGCTTGGCGAGTGGAGATAAGAAAAATGTATTCACTTCTGGCCTTGTTATTTGCAGATGCACGACACAAAATGTAATTAAACTGTTAGTTTAATTACCAGCTGCATAGCTTGTGAACAGGAAAGGCAAGCAACTGTTTGGGGTCCCAGGCTGACAAACTATTCTACAACAATGTCTAAAATGCAGCTACCTCCCCTTTAAACAACCGATGGATAATTTGTACGTACATCTCAGATCTCTCCCTAAAGGGGCCCCATGTCTTTTCCTGGATGATTTGCAGTGACATCTCAGTGTTGCTGACTCCTTTCTGCATAGCCTACATACAAGATGTTTTTTAAAAAATATATATCAAACTAAACTAACAACGAGCTATATGAGTTGCTATTTCAAGCAGTTCCTCAATGTATAAAACAACTGTTTTATACAGGCTGTTGCATAGGTTGTAACTGAATTATCTTTAAAAAGTACCAAAATAAATAAATGTAAATCACTATTGTTAACTCTATTTTGATAAAAACAAATTGAAACATTGATAGTAAAGTTAAATCGGTGGGCATGCCCACTCACAGCACATTCACCTCTCAGTTTGGCTGGTAGGACAAACTGTTCCACTTAAGGCACTAAGGGGGCTTGTAAGTCACCAAATTGTGATAAAATCGCTATGTTGCTAACACTGCTGGGTAGGCAACCTACAACCTCCTACCTACATGACCCCAAATGATTTTCTCAAACAAAGAGAAAGGAGATTTTTATCATGGTAACAGGCAATTTCATTTGGTCGTCATATCTCCTATGCATCTGCTTCAGCGTTGCTGCTGCGTGCAAGAAGCTTAAAATTGACTCATCCAGTTTTAAGCCATATTTTCACAATACACTTTTGATGCCTTGGTTATCAAAGAAACGATCACAACAAAGGTTAGCAGCATTCTCAGCTCCCAATGCCTCCCTGACATAGTGTGCCTACTGTATAGCATCAGAAAACCACTGACTTCAAACTGCTTTATTCAACATTTTTACTAGTTATAATCACCAGGCCTGTTTGTTCTGGAGAGGAGGAGACTTCTGTGAAAAGTGTTGTGGCAATACCTGTTGAATGAAGCACAAATGTCAACTCTTGTCTTTCAGTAAGTAACATGAGATATGCAACTGAGGGCCCAGAGCAAAGAAGATGTTTGACTAAATTCAGTTCTGTGAGACACATTATCTACCGAGGAAAAGAACAGCATCTTAAGAATCCGTACATCTCAGTTTCCTTCTTATCACATGAGAACAGGCAGAGTGAGGCTCTCACGATCTGCCTGTCATGACACAAAGGACAATACATTCATTACAATATATGATCAGCATTATTATAAGGAATAATGCTTACACATGCTTACATACCAGAATTTCCATTACAATAGGTTGACCTATAAAAACCTCCTGATCAACTTGTTATGTTTTGATTTGAAGTTACATACTGTGCTTTTAGATTATGTGTTAATGAGCACAGGTCTCATAATGTGGTTTATTTGCAATGTGCCAACAAAGTTATTTTTATTTATTTATGTTTTTTCATGGTCTTTATGTTTGAAAAATTCTGTGAACATTTGGACTTGAAAATAAACACTGGTTTGTGGAGCCTCTGGCAGATTTTGCCATGGATTCGGCATTCGCTCATCTTTGTAGTGGTGGTCCCTCAGAAAAGTGTCTGAAGCTTCTTTTTGAGAGACAAATAAAGCAGCCTTTTAAGGCCACTCCTCTGTCTGTTTTGAAACACAGCCAAACAGATGTAAAGTTAAATGTCATATCAACTAACTGCTAAGCTGAGGCAACCACAAAGGAATCCTTAAGTTGAGGTCAAATTGTTTTAGGTAGTCAAACCAAGATCATTACGCTCCTTGCTGCTCCAACCTAAAGCAGACAGATGCAGGTTAAAAGTACAGTCGCCAATGCGACAATAAATATTAATTATGTCTGACTAAATGCCATATAATACATAATAATTTACAATGTGTAATACTAGGATGAAATTCTCACTTTTGTTACTTGTGTGTAACTGCAGCCTATTTTACCGAATATACTTATATAATTTCACAGTATTCAAATCATGTACATTTTTGTCATATTTCAAATAATCAGGCACAAAGTTGTTTTATGTACAAATGCATTTTGACACAATGCCATGTATGCTGTCAGCATCAAAACAATGGAAAATCCTCACAATTATTGAATGATTTCAATCATCCCTCAGCTGCTGTTCCTTCCATCAACCCCTCATCTCCCTCCTCTTCTCCAAACCTTTTGAAGTGCATTTAGTCTTTCAACCTCGTGAAAGGAAGGAGAGAAAAGAAAAGTAAGAAAACAAGACATTTAGATAGTCACGTCTGACCACAGAAAACCAAACACAAACAAGGAAAATGAATGCATTCATGACCTCTCTATCACTATCAAGTCTCCCTTTTGTTGCCACATAATGCAAAGTAACTTCAGAAAGGACAACTGGCAGGGACAACACAACCAGGTGATGCAGAGACTGTGTGATCCAAATAAGAAATTAACCTATGTCCACTGACTGATGTGTGTTAAGATCAATTAAATTGCAAAGTTAAACAATATAAACACCTGATCAAGTTAATGAATATTCAGCGGGGGATGACACACAACACCTTTTCCTTCAAACATCAAGCACTTGATCTGGTTAAAAATTAACTTCAAGCAGAGGGATGGATCATAGCAGGAGCTGAGTGAAAAGACATTGGGCCTTGACAGAGAGGAGAAAAAACAGTCTCCTGTTTTTATCCTTTTTTCTCCTAAATGTAACACCACACTAACTTTTACCCAGATAGAAAAGAGTTGTAGTCTCGCCTGAGTGTTTGCCCACATAAACTCAGTGGGATTACCCTCTCTGTTTGTTCATCGCAACACTGCACCAATGTAAAGTAGCCCAAAAACCTTGGCTGGAGGCCCGCCTGAATTTTAAGTGACCAGTATCCCCACTTGTGTGTCCCTGCACATCAAACTCCTTTTCCTCCCTCTCCTTCTTGCTCTATCAATCCTCCAGGGTTCACTTATTTAGGAGGACACACATATCAAGGGTCTCCTTTCACTCCTGTCAGGCCTTGGGACAATATTTCTCATTACCCGTCGGCCAGGACAATCCCGCCCACTGTCATCATATAACTCTATATAAGACAGCAAAACGGCCTGATGATAAGACATTGGTCTCAAGACAAGCCTGGCCATGCAGTGTAAAGTCCTCTTCTGTTCCGTCCTCCTGAGTCTCATAAAGCATGGTGAGTATTGTGTCATTGTACTCACAGGCCAGTTACAAAGGCTACTTTGTTGTTTCTTCAGCTAACAACCAGGTTTGCACAAGTTTGAGCTGATCAGGTAAAACTGGGAATATTGATGCTGAGCTATCTAAACTGGACTCTGAAATTGAAGGCTTGGAACAGACATGTTTCACAGTGTTTCATCTGAATGCAAATCCTTTAGTTTGTGTGGATGTTTTGAAGGTTTGAGGTGGAAGTTAAAAAAAATACAGTTGGTGCATGTTGGTTATATTCAGTCACATCATGCACCTGACTTTTGTTTTGTGTTAAATCATGGTAGATTTGTCAGTTGTTGTATGCCAGTACCAGGGAAATGATTGGAGCATAATGGATAAAGTGTAATAGGTTTGTGCATTATGTCAATACATAAGAGAAACATATGCTATTTTTCTCTCTTAATGGAGCTTTATCTCTTTTTGATTTAGGCCAAAGTGAGTGATGTTGCTGGGTTCATAGGATTTTTGCATCAGTGTAATGAAATAAAGTGATTTTTCAAGAAATTCAGCAAAAGCTAAAACAACATTCCAGTCTGGCTATTTATTCAAAATGTCTCTCGGTGGAATTTCTTTATGTCCACATTTCAATACATGATGACATGATATTACAATGTAAATGTAATGTTGTCCATCTACACATTGTATAATATTCACACATATATAACACACACACATATATATACATTTGATTTAAGGTGCCATTCTTCTCTATATATGTACCTCTTGAATAATATTATATCTGCAATGAAAAGTGTATTCTAAAAATATTTTCTTTCTTGTATCATATTTTTCTTTCATATTGAAGTAATTTAGGTCCAAATGATCCGATCTGGCCTGTATTAAATTAATTAATCTCAATCTATTTGGCCACATACATAGTGTTGCCTTATGGTTGGATCAGTATTTTTCTTTTGTAGGTATAGCTCAACTTGTCCACTAAAGTAGATAATCAATCATGTCTTTTTACACTCATTCTTCTCCTTGTCAGCCTGCAATGATCAGCCCATCTATTACACTTGACAAGGGGTGCAACATAAGCACAGGTTTTCTATTGCTTGGCTCTCAACCTGCCGACACATATTTATTAGACTAGTTACTGATTAAACTGATTGGGTTTTCAGACCTGACTCTCTATTTACACTGATTCAATGAAGATATACTGAGATTACTGATTTACAATGAAATGAAAAGGAAGAATGTGAAATGGAAAATTTATGAAACTCAAACCTTTAAATCAAAACCCCTGGTCATTGTTGATTTAAGTTTATGATGTATCAATTTAAATAAACAAACTGGATTGATTGCAGTCTAATGGCATTTATTACACAATCAATGAAATAAAGAAGAACGTTAAGTTGATTCTGGTTATGAAACTTACTTAACAGTTTATTACAATGTGACCAAACTGTGTATTTAATTAAAACTACAATTGAGGATCAGACTTAGTCATTAACTATATTAAAGGCATGTCCACACAGTCACAGCAGCCTTGTTCATCCTGCATCAGTGAGCGCTGTTCAGTAAAGGTTTTTTATTTTCTCTCCATCTAAATGCTCTTTCTCTGCTCATAGTGTTTCCAAGAGAAATTCAGGCCAGCCCGAATACAAATGCAACCCTGCCCTGCAATGTGACATTCCCTGATTTTGTAAAAGAGGACAAAATGGCCCAGTCTTTCATCAACGTCAGCTGGATAAGTAACGGCTCTGACATCGCCTCATTCAGAGAAGGAGCCACACAAATAAATGAAGGCTTCAGCTGGGACACCAGTCAGTTCGTCAGTGGGGACTTTTCGCTGACCATCCTCAGAGCTAGCCTCGATCTGCAGGGGGTCTACAAGTGCACAGTCAGCTACAACTCTACACTGTTGCACTCCAGTAACGTTACATTTGGTATCCTCGGTATGCCTTTGTTCAGTCATTCAGATTTGGGCTTTAAGTGCTCATTTCATATATTTCAAATACAAATTACTTCCACTTCTCCTCTTTGTAGCCTCCCCAACTCTTTCAATCCCTGAGCAGTGGGTGGTGTTAGAGACAGATAGCCAGCTGCACTGCCAGGCAGATGGTTTCTACCCTCCTCCTGTCTTCTTCTCCTGGACCAGAGATGGGCAAGTGATTCAGCCTCTCTACCAGTTTGAAGGTGAGCAAACTCCAGATGGATACTACATGGCTGTGGGCAACCTGACTTTCTACCCATCCCGTGAGGACCAGAATGTGACCTTTGGCTGTAGAGTGTCACACAAAGGCAGCTATCAAGAGCTGGATTTCCAACTCAACATCACCTGTGAGTGACACAAAGAGGCTAATCAATCATTATGGTGCAAAGTGTAAGAATGACTTATTATCTCTTTAATCTGATTAAGCCCACAAAGAAGCCAAAAGCTTTTAATACTTTCTTTATCAGATCGCCCCTCTGTTAGACTTTCTACTGTGCCATCGCATTCCAGCAACAGTCCTCTCACTCTCTACTGCGACCTGGAGAGTTTCTACCCCGAGGAAGTGTCTGTGTCCTGGATTCAAAACGGCACAACCCTCCCTGAGCCCCCTGCCACTGAGCAAAACCCAGATGGGACCTTCAGAACAAGACACTACTATACATTGAGCCCAGAGCAGAGGGTACAAGGTGGGAAAGTGGAGTGTGCAGTAAGCCAACCTGGGGTAGTGCAACCAGTCAGCGGCTCAGCCAACCTGGAGACACTGGATCCCCACGGTAAAATATACCACAAGATTCTATGCAGTCACCTCTTATCTTTAATATTTTTTAGCTTTGATAATTTATTCAGATTGGTACAAAGTCTGAACAAAACAAAAACAAAATTGAAATGTCCAACTGCTTAACAACATTCCTGCTGTGCTGCTTTTAAGCTGCAGCTGTATTGTTTACAACTGGTTCACCTTGTTCTTAATCCTTTCTTCCTGATACTTTTAACATTAGATACAATACATAGTTTCATCATTTACTGTCAAGGACTCCTACTAATGCCTACTTCCCTACACTGTTTACTCTTAGATGAGGCTCCAGTGCTGACTAAATCAGCCAAAGCATCTGTGGCTATGATGTGTATTTCTATAGTACTGGTCTTCCTGCTCTGCTTCGGATTTTCCTGGAGGAGAAGAGATGGTGAGTGAGAACCTGTCACGCAATGAGGGTAGTGCTATATGCCTGACTCGTGACCCCCTAAAATGAGGCCAAGTCTATTTATGACCCATATAAAGTGTGGACATGTGAAGGTGACTATTTTTTCACAAAAAAACATAACTTTGTGAAGCAGAACTGTCTTGTGACTCTTCAGATTTATTTTTGGACCACACGTGTTGGTTGTGACATCCATGTTAGAGGTATACCGACACAGAATTTTAAAAAAATACTCAAATAAAGAACCATTGTTTCCATTTTCAAGCTGAAGTTCTACTAAAAACCATTATCAAAGTAAAATTGGACACCTTTACCTGTAATAATGCCTCTGTCCTTTGTCAACTGAAGTATCTCAACTTTTACCACATTTCCACAAATAAGCATGTTGAATTAAATAAGTATAAGCACAAAATACAATACAATACAGTGGGTTTCAGGGAGACTTCCTTGGGAATTATTGCACAATAACTGCCACTTCAGAAACCTTTTCCCTCACAAAGTCTTTTATTCCCTTCATTTCCTATTTCTCACTCAGAGAAACAGAAGTCTCTCAGTGTATCAGGGATCATCCTCCCACCACACGTGGTTGTAGGTCAAAAGGGCAGGGTGACGGTGAGCATCGAAGGGAGGAGGGTGGACCGGGTCCAGACGGCATGGTTCCTCAATGACACCCCTATCTCTGACACCTCATTCACAGGTGAGAGTTCATACACATCCAGATAACCAGCAGCTACTGGTGAATACTTATTTTCCATGTTAAACCTCACAGCCATGATCAGCAATCACAAACTCCTGCTTTTGAGCCAAACATGGTTCATCTAGAATGTTTTCATAAGCTGGAGCGGGGACTGGCTCTAACTTCTGTATTTACAGCCATGCGAATACTATCAATCTTCTGATTTAACCCTCAGTAAGAAAACAAATAAGTATATTTCCTTTTCTCTTCCTTTAAAGCTACATAAGGGAAATAAAGTTGGGGGGACAAAATGTAAAATTATACATTGAAGTGCATGATGGTACATGAAATGTCTTTTATACTATTGGTAAAATATACCATGTTTTCTCTTTTGCACTTTAATTCTGCTAACATCTTACAACCCTACACACATAGGGACCTCCAAAGCTAACTTTAACTGCCTCTATAACCATCTAACCACCATCCATCTGCCCTACGGTCTAACTCTCACCTCCCCAGTATCAGAGAAAGGTCCTCTGCTGTCCTCTAGAGGCGAGATGGGTTACTACAAGCTGCACACCCAGGGGCCCCTGCACTCATCTGGAAGTGGGACTCAACAGCTGATCTCTGCACTCACCTTCATCCCCCAGATTTCAATCCACAAGGCAGCGGTGTTTAAGTGTCAGGTGTCCTACATAGGCAAGGACAAGATCATGGTGGAGAGGGTGTCTGAGAAGTTTACTATTCTGTGTAAGAAAAGATTTTATCTCATTCATTCAACCTATACTTTTCTAATATGATTCTCATAATATTTTTAACGGGAGATTTTGTTTTTTTTTTTCTCTCTCAGCTGCTCCTGAAGTATCAGAAATCCAACTGGCAGAGACACCAAGTGATTCAGGTAAGGCAATAGTTTAATCATATTGCTGCTGTTCAGTAAATTCTCCTGTGTACATCCCTGAAATTTCTGTCTTCCAGATGTCATCAGCCTGACAGTGCGGGCATCACATTTCCATCCAGATGTCATTACCTTCCGCTGGTTCTGTCAGGGGGGTGAGCTGAGCCCTGTGGCTTCCCAGGCCTCGTCCTCCCCTCGACCCAATTCAGAGGGCTTCTTTTCAGCTTACAGCCAGTGTAAATTGCCACAGAGTGAACTTGAAAAGGGAGGCACTAAAGTATGGGTCAGTGTCCACCACATCGCCCTGAAGCAGCCAGTCACCCGTGAAACCAGAGGTAAAAAAGAGAGGAAGAAAAATGCATCAGATTTAATGATTTAAAAGATTAAAGTTAAATTTTCTGTTTGATCCCAAATAGGCTTCATCAAGAGGCCATGTGTGTCCGAAATCGCCACTTCCACAGCTTCCTCAGATCAGACGTTGACCTTGGGATGTGAAATCACAGATTTCTACCCTCCAAACATATCAGTCACTTGGCTGAAGCTCAGAGAGGGAGAACAAGATGACAGAGAGGAGGAGGTGATAGAGGGAGGACAGATGTGGGGCCCCATACAGACTCATCCCAGAGTCTACAGGGCAACAGCCACTCTGAAGAGAAAGACAACGAATCAGGAGAAGGAGAGAAGAGGAGGAGTTATTTGCAGAGTGAAGCACTGTTCCCTACTCGAGCCTATTGAAAAACACTGGAGAAATATTGACATTGGTATGAATCATTATAGGTGTTTATACTGTCAATAACTTGCCCTTTTGTCTTTTATCCTCAAACTATGGAGGAACCTATAAAACCTACATATATATACACTTTCTCTTTATACTCCCATAGTTGCTCCGTCCATTCCTCCATCAATCTCAGTCTGTTGGAGCAGTGAAGGGGTTGGTGTGTTCTCCATCCTGTTGAAGGGAGGTCACCCAAAGGTCAAAATACTCTGGGCAGCGGGAGGACCCAGTCTCTCACCGTTGGTGTCCAGTGAAACAGAGGAGATAGGAGATGACAATCAGAGGGAGCTGAAAAGCGTGTGCGCCCTGGAGAGGTCTACAGGCCTCCCAAGTCAGACCAACAGACAGCCAGAGAGACAGAAGAACAGACACGCAATAAGTACTTGTGATTCATAGATATGCATATGTTTTCTTTTAAACGTGCATCTTTTTTTGAAAGATAAAAATTATTTGCTGACAGTAAAGAGATGATGATACTAAAATGTAAGAAAATATGTCCTGCAACTTACCTATAATTTTGTAAAATGATTATCAGGGTTATTTTAGTTGTGATTCAATAGCTGCCATAATAGCTTAATGAGAAGTCTGTGCCACATTTCTGTGGTTGATAGGATAAATGAAACATTTAATTCCAGTTGCATTATGAGAAGTATAGGAACCAGCATATAAAGTATTTTGGAGAACATCAGAATAGCCTAAACTCTGTTGTTCTCTGTCTCTTGCAAAAATTGTGTGTAACTCTCCTCCTCCATTGTTTGCATCAACTTCTGAAGCATCTTTTTGCAAATTAGTTTGTTTTTCACTACACACTATGGCCGTTGTGATGTATCCTGGAGGAGGAGTATGATTTGCAGAAAGCCACACTTTACATAGAAATGTGCAGTCTTAACTCCCTGCTCATCTTACTTTACAGAAACAAAAGCTGCTGTTACAGTCCCAGACATTGAAGGAATAGAATACATTGATGAAAAAGTGGATGGAGAGAACAACAACATTGACAGGTATGAGGAGACTATGTCAGAGGTGGATGAGGACAGTGACAAAGAGGGAGACGAAGAGCCAGGCGCGTTGCACATCAACAAAGTCAACTTGAGGAAGAGTCCCAGAGAAAATGAGAGAGCATGTTTAAGAGTCTGTGTGGAGATCACACACCCTGCACTCAAGCTTCCTGTTTATCGAACCTGGACAGGTAAGACACTGCAAACAATGTACTCATGCAGTTACAGAGGATAGGAAATGGTGAGGAAATATAGAGAGAGATTTAGAGTTAGTGAAAGTTACCACTATGGTAACTTCCACTGAGCTGCAGAAGAAAAAGGTTATTAATTTCAATAGGAAATGTGTTTATGTTTATTTCAACTTAATCTTGTGACCTGTCTTTCAGAGCCCAATGAGGAAATGTAATCTGCATCAAGGCCTGATGTCAGAGGAGTGCCTCTCTATTTCATATATCCCATATCATGCGTCTAATATACTGTATGTCTCTGTGGTAAATATAACAGACTAGTCATGTTTTTTTGGAATATCTAACTGTCTTTGATGTAATCAAATGTGATTTTGCCTTTTTTGTCCTTATTTATTATGATGTGTCATCTATTACTTTTTTCTTTCAACGTCATGATTTTTACAAATGCTCATATTTTTGTACAAAACATTTTACAATAATAATCTATCTCTGTGCATTCTCTTTTTTTCTAAATCAGCTTTGGAAAATAAAATCTAAATAAATTTTTTGGAAAAGATGTTTCTTTGAATCAACATGCAACCAACTCTCTTCTGATCAGTGTTCTGTGAAAAACAGATCTGTTGTTGGTCAACTACTGCTTCTGAAATAACTTCTCATTTCAAAATATACTTCTGTTTTTTTCCCCCACAACACTCTGACCACAGGAACGTCACCTCACTGTGCTGCTGTGCAGAGGTGTTGCGTGATTGAACTGAATAATTAAGATGATGTTTGGAACTTCCTTGTTCCTTCCTACATCTAACACAGATCTGTAGTAGTAACTTTTTACTCTTGTGCATGCTATATATTTCATATTGTAGAATATATGACCAAGAAGCAACATATACAGCTACTGAACTAATAGTCCATACACTTACTGAATAAGTTTCCACATATGTAACATAAAAATTATGATTCTAAAGTTTATCAGAAACATAAATTATTAATATCACAATTGTGGTCCTTAAAGTGAGCCAGTGGACATTTTGCTGAAGAGCAGGAACAAGAACAACAACCTTAAGAAAATCAGACTTTTTGGAAATTGGTGTTTATCACTCATTTGTTTAACATTTTGTAAGGTAAAGACTTATAAGAATTATTTTTTACTTTGTAAAGTGTGGGTTTAAGCTTGTCCTGTCCTGTCTGGCCTGAGTCTGAATTAACTCCTCCAGTCTAGAGTCTGTCAACAAGATCTTTTTGTGACACACACTTTCATAATCACCCATGAAGAAATGATCTGAGACAAGAGCCCCTTGTGTTTTTCCACCATAAATGATACTAATGTGCAGGGTCTGCATGTAA
The DNA here is from genome assembly GCA_038496675.1 of Rachycentron canadum. Taxonomy (NCBI): domain Eukaryota; kingdom Metazoa; phylum Chordata; class Actinopteri; order Carangiformes; family Rachycentridae; genus Rachycentron; species Rachycentron canadum. The sequence goes on from CM076668.1 coordinate 9,375,278, forward strand.
CCCAGAGAAACATGTCAGCAGAAAAAACCACCATGTTTTGTGGTTTTACTTGAGAGACGATCTGTTCGCCTCCGCATTACGAAGGTTGGAGGCACCGGCGACTCAGCTGCGTTAATGAACCTCCTCCTCACGACACCCCGGACATGTGTCAGTATGAGGAACTGAACCGTGACTAGTGTTTCAGCCTGGACGCGTCAGGATGCAGTTTAATGAGAAGTTTCGTGCGTAGAAAAAATTAATAAGGTTTGGATTTTTTTTTTGATTTTTTTTTTCCCTTCTTCCTATCACGGTGCAGCCACAAATAAACTGCACAAAGTCAGATGGTCGGAGAGACACGGCGGAGGACGTTTGAAGATGGACCCAGAGAGTCCTGTTTCCAGAGTGGGAAGGACTTTCTGGACAGTTTGGGTGAGTAGCTGCTTGAAAATAAGTCTTTCTATGTTCATATCCATATATCAATTTCCATATTGAAATGTGGATGTAAATCTCTCTCTCTCTCTCTCTCTCTCTCTCTCTCTCTCTCTCTCTCTCTC
>CM076668.1:9375819-9475295 GCA_038496675.1 Rachycentron canadum
CACACACACACACACACACACACACACACACACACACACACACACACACACTAGCCCCCCTCTCTCCTCTCACCCACCGTTTGTTTGTGTTTGTCTCTCATACATACACACTCTGCACTATATGAAAAGTGATCCCTATATACACAAATTCAGTTTGATTGATTGTTGGCATCACCATAATGAAGCACAGCATTGATACTGAAGCTTGTATGTGGACACCCACAAACAACTCACCCATAGTTCTTCAATTTGATGTTTGTTGTTCATGCTTCATTTTACAGGCCCATTATTTCCTCATAATTTTCTATGATTGTTTCCAACCTGCCCTGAACAGAAACCTAACTGAGCCAAAGTTCAGGACACCACTTCAGTTTAATTGTTCACACTGAGTTTAAGAGTTGATGTTGATATCCAAATGAATTTCCATTTAACCCATTGTTCATACCCCAGTGATTATTGAAAATGTGTTGAATTTCAAATTTGCTTACAGGCTATGATTGTAATGTATTATTTATGTTTTGCAGATTGAATATAGTCTGCATTTTGCTTAGAGTTAGTGCCAGATGATACAGATACAGAGATTATGAGGAATTTATGGAGTCATAAAGTAAAGTGTAACTGTTTTTGGACAGCATTGGGTAGTAAGGCCTGGTATATTTTTATATGAACAATGAATTGTATTACTATATGGTCAGGGTTAAAGCTGTTGCCTGTAGTGATGAACCTACAGATTAATTTTACCTTTCTCTAAAGGTCCCCATAGTTTTATTTCTTTTTAAGGAACTAGTTTTGGTTTCACAGCTCAACCTAGTTTCCAGCCACAATATTAAGTTGTCCTCAGAAAAAAAAACAGATAAAACCAATGTTCTCTGTTCTGATAGACTGAAAAACTAAACAATTTCAGTTTCAACTGTACACAACCTGCACAGCATCAAACAGTAGACAAAGTTAGAGAAAAGCTGGTGAACCCTAAGCAGCATTTAGCATTTGCAAATTACGGTTAACATGTTTGCCATAGCAACTTTGTGAAGTGTCAGTGTTGTGGTTACAGCTTATTGCACAGCAAAAATGGAATAATCGTTAAATGGGACCATAATTAATGTTTTTATTTATGTCTGCCTTACTATGAAAGAGATCTATTCATCCAGAATGTTATAGGGGGTTGTCAAGGAAAGACCACACCAAAACAAGCTCTGAAAACCATTTATGGACCTCACTTTATGTATGAGGGCATTATCATGCGGAAACAGGAAATGGCCTTCCCCAAACTGTTGCTGCAAAGCAGGAAGGTACAAGACTATTGTATAAGTAGCCCTGTAGATTTTCCTTAATTGGCACGAAGGACCCTGTTTGAAACCATAAGAAACAGCCTCAGACCAAAAGTATAGGAAGGTATATGAGCAAGGGTATCCATGTACTTTTGGCCGCATTGTTTTAAGTCTAACCATTTAGAATATATTCAAAACAAATCCATTATCCATTATCGGCAACAAGTAAAATTGTTTTATTTGAATTGGATGTAGCACATGCAAAAAAAATGCATGGAACAAATGTTGATTTAATTGATTGATAAAAAAATAAGTCATATCTTCTCTTTGTATCTTTTGTAGAACTATATAACTGAAGCTGTGAACAGATTCCTCAGGCCAGAGCTCATTAACACTGACAGCAATGGCCCAAACTCCACCCAGCAATCAACCGTTGACAATGAGTCAGTTGACAGTGGTCACCCAGGAAGTGACACAAGTGGAGGGCCTGTCAATGAGGAACAGCCTCCTGCAACAGCCTCTCTGCTTAGTTTATCACGGTCAGTTGTGGCCTGGGAACTTGGCACCACAGAGATTGACTTAGGGCACGAAGAAGAAAGACAGCAGTACAGAAGCCAGCTGAGTGGAGGAAGGGAAAGCAAATCATCTGAAGAAGGTGAGGACATGAGAAAAGAACAGTTTAGCCAAACAAGAAATGATGCAGGACTGATTGTCGCTAAAGGTGCAAGAGCAAAAGATGAAGATGGAGAAAACGGAGATTGTAAAGAGGAAACACAGGAAAATGATGAGTATGAAGAACATGCAAAGATGGGGTCACTAAATCTTACAGAAGATGCAATGAGTGAAGACATAGAGGTAACTGGGACCAATGCTGGTGCCGATGATGAAACTCAGGAGGTACTGGATGATCATCAAAAAATGGATGAAACCATGAGAAAGAACCAAGTAAAGGAAGAAGATGATGAAAGATTGGAGGCAGAGATAACATTGTGTCCAAAGACAGAGGGGTCCAAGTTGGAAGAGGAGCTGCTCATGCACATAGAGGAGGCAAGGGTGCAGGTGGATGAGGTGGATACAGCAGTAATCCATACAGAAGTAGAAAACAGTAGTGCTGCGTTGCAGCTGGCTTTGGAAAATGAAAACGAGAATGATGAGAGGGCAAAACCATCTGGAAATCAGTTTTCATACTGTGAAGAGCTGTCAGAAAATGACAGCGGTTGCAAAGGAGATCCAGGTGTTACTTCACTGGAAGATGAATTACAAAATTCTTCCAAAGAAAGTCCCAGTGTGTCAGAAGATGCCGGACAACATCCTGTGATGGCTCATAGAAGTGAAAGAGATGAAGTTGAAGATGAAAGAGAGAAATTTGAGAGCACAATGGATGAGAGGGGGCAAAGTGAGGAAAAAAATGTCAATCAGGATGCAGATAACCAGACAATAGATGAAGAGCCAGAGCAAGAAGAAGACATCAAAACTATTTCAGAAGATAGTGAAGACAATTTTAATGAACATGTTACATGCAATGAAGATGCTGTGCAGAGTGTTGAAACAGAACTACACACACCTGATTTCATAGATGGAGAAAAAGAGGATGAGGCTTTGAACACCGAAGTGCAAACCAAAACAGGAGAGACAGATGCTGTTAGCTGCACGGTAATTTATGAAAAATGTCATGTGACAACAACAGACATTTCAGTAGAGGAGAAATTTTCTGATGAAGATCAAGTAGAAGAGAAGGTTTCCACTGAAAAAGAAGAGGACAAAGAAAATTACATGAAAATAGCATGTACGACCACCTCAGTTACAGTAAAACCTGAAGGCGAGACTGGAGAGGAAATAAGCAGAGAGTTTAAAAATATTCTTCAGGGAATATGTGAAGGACCGGTTGTTGCGTCTCAAGGGTTAAATTCTCTGACATGTGAGGAAACACAAGAGGGACTTCCTGAATACAACAATGAGCCTGGGCCAGATGAAAATACACCACAAAGGTTCCTGGAAGGAGGAGATTCCACGGAAATCCATGCCATCGAATTACCAGAAGAGGTGGAGAGCACAGAACCACAGAGCCTTGAAAACAGTGACGCTGGAGGTGACTATTTAATGTTGAGGGAGCATATGGAAGAAGAACAAGAAAACATAGACAGTATAAAGAAAGAGCCCACTGGAATACTGCACCTCACAGATACTGGATTACCACAAGAAACAGAGAAGCTGCTTGTTGAACTAATAACTGAAGAATCAGGACACTTATTTGAGGAAAGGGACAGAAAATTGTCGGACAGCTCACTGAAGATGGGGATCGAACATTCAGAAAAGGAATTTGAGACACGTGTTGGTTTAACAGATGAGTCTGATAAAATTAACTTTGTTCAAGAATCAGTTGATACCATGAACTTTGAACAAAACAGCAACATGGCTCCGGGTTTACTAGAGGATATCAGTGAATTTGAATTCATGAAAGAATCAGTTGAGACTGAGCCTAAGTTATTTGAAGATGGTACTGTAGAAATGCAAGATGCAGGGATTGATATGGAAGAAGCAGGTTATGGAGTTGAGGAGGACAGAGAAGAAGATGAAATGCCAAACAACAATGAGATGGAAATTTTAAATCCAGAGGTTGTGAGAATAGCATCTTATCTAACAACAGAAAACACCACAAATCTTTTGTTTGGAGAATCTGAATTATCTAAACCAGAAGAATCTTTGGAGGCAAAAAATCAACTATCAGACGAAGCATTTGAGAGGAGCAATGAGGAGATGTTAAAAGATACCAAATTAGGGGATGAATTAATGACAATTGAGTCAAGACCAAAAGATTTGATTTTGACAACAACAACAGAAATGGCCATGTGTGTGACAGAATCAGAGGGGAGTTATGCTGAAGAAACAAGTAGCTCGGTCAGTGGATGTCAAGATGTGATTGATGAAGAAATCCTCGACTTGTGGATACAGACAGCTTTGTTGAAGGACGCAAATGACATGGAACAACAGGAAGAGTCTGAACCTGGACTACAAATGGACACCAAAACAGAGCCATCAAATGACAAACAAGATGACATGGCATTGGTGCAGGCAGAGAAAGATCAGCTTGTGGAGTCAAATTCAGGAGAATCTGGATTATTGAGTGACATAGAAATCTCCTCATCAACAGCAGAGTCTGGATTTTTGGAAAAGTCTATCAGTGAATGGGGCACAGACGAAAGTGACACCCATCTACTGAAATCAACTAGCACTGGGTCATTTCAAGGCATCTACGATACATTTGCTAGTATAGAATCAGCAGAGATCTCTGAATTGTCAACACAACAACCCAACTCTGAATCTCAGGATTTATTGATGGAGGAGACAGGACAATCACATCTAACAGAGGAGGAATCAATTGCTGAGATTGGATTTCACCCTGATTCAGGAGTTATATCATCAGAAGCTGGACATCTAAATCAGGAATTAGATAAATTAGAAGTAAAAACAGATGAACGATTTGAATCAGTGGCAACAGAAACTGAATCACAGGAAGAGATTGATGTTGATGTAATGAATCTAGCAGATCCTAGAACTGACTGGAAAAACAATGAAGAAGCAGACATTGAGGCAAAAATTGACTCTCTTTTCATAGAAGAGAAAACTAAAGGTAAAGATGTGCCTCTTGAGGTAACTGTGTCTGACTCTCCACTTGAAATCAAACACGCTGAATCAGTACCATCTACAAGTGGCTCAGAGGCTTTGTTGCAAGAGGAAATCATGTTGACAGAATCAGAAGTAGACGCCTACACTGAATCCGAGAAGTTATTGAAGATGCCCTCACTGGACAAATTACAGCCCGGATGGTCAGAAGATATTGGTGAATCACTATATGAGATGAACAGGACTGATGTAGCAGCACAGCTGACAACTAAATCTGAAGAGCAGACTGAGGTATCATTTCCAAAATAACATTTACCCATAAACTCTCTTATTAAATCAGTATTTATAGCCTACAGATATGTGTGGTGTGAGTTCAGCTGTTTTTTGTTTTTTTCTTGTCATTGCAGGTGGACGCATCTGCACTGGACTTCACAGCACAAAGGGCAAGAATTGCTGTTAAAAACCCTCATGTGAGGCCACCCAAAGATCCCCGCGCCCTGCTAAATATGCCCTCAGTGGATCCCACACCCTCCTCACATCTGCCAGTCAGACTCCCTGCAGGCGTGCCTTTGGGAGGCATGGGCATTGGAATAAAACTGCCTGGTAGGACACTAACTGTTCAACACAAAGGCACTAACCTGAGACTTTTCATGTTTTTTCCATGATCTGTAAATAATGTCACACTTTTTTTTTTTCTTTTTTTTTTTAATAGGGCTTGGTGCAGGCTTTCCTGTTTTAAAAAAGACACGTGTGGTGAAAGAAGAAAAAAGCACAGAAACCCTCTCACAGGTAATATTACTAGTCTTAAAAAATCACTTTTCTCTCATGTTGATGCATATACATATATACATAATTGAAATCTTACTACATCAGCAGGGTCCCGAGACAAAGCCAGAAGAGAAAAGTGACACTTCCAAACAAGATGAGGCACAGCACAAACCTAAATGGATGCCGCCAAGACATCCAGGGTAAAAAAAAAAGTCTTGATTAGTGACATGGTTATTGTTAATATAGCACTAAAGAAACATATAGTTTTCACACTGACATTTTCTAATTCTCATTTTACAAATGTTTCCACAGATTTGGAAATCCACTTATGTCTGAATTGAAGACCAGACTGAAGAAAACCACAGAAGAGTGATAAATTGCAATAGTAATGCATTGTGTGTACACTGAATATAATATACAAATGCCTTTATTTTGGTGTATTCATCAAAGTGAAAACGGTGACTAGATGTTCATCATGTTAATTATTTTCCCTGTGTTAAACTTCTCTAATAAATTTGAACTGAGAAAGATTTTATTTTCCTCTTTTCTTATACACGTTGCACATACATCACTATAACCCCATAATAATAGCTGAACATTAGATAAGAACAAAACACACTTTTTGAGAGTTAATCTGTTCAAGGAGCACATGCAAGACGGTGAATGTTAAATTTGATGACATGAAAAATCCTAGTTTAACATTTATCCTACAGGTGAATGACTTATTAAAAGAAACATCGTTATAAAGTGTCTTTGTAAGATGCTGGGCCACATTGAACATCCAGAACTGAAGCTTCAGTACTCCTCGGCATAGATCAATGAAACTCCACTGGGGTGATAAAGATGACAAGATATCCCCTATTTTTTGTGTTTCAATGATGGTGTTGGAGAGCGCTGGGTATAATGTCATTCCAAAGTCTACCATACATGTTCAGTCTAAGTGAGACCTGGTGATTGCAAGTTTATGATGTTTACTATGATCTTCATCTACTACTTCATCAAGTAGTATTGTGTAGTATTTTGGAAACAACTTTTTTCAGTTTCCATCCTGAAATTAGGCCTATGGGGTGCAAAAGGATATCATAAATTATTGGTTGATCATGAAATTATTTATTAAATGGCAGAGTTGGGACAATGACTGACGGCAGATGAGACAAACAAAAAAAAAAGCAACACTTGTAAATCGTTTTTTGGGGAATGAGCAGAGAATAGACAGATGTTCACTGTGATAAATAAACCTTGCAGATGCTTCTACTTTGTTTTGGATTTCAGTTTTATAATAGTTTTATCGAGGCAGTAGGTGTCAGCGTTGTCCTGTTGTACATCACGCACTTTTAAACACACGAAGAAGAAGAAGCTTCAGCTGTGATTGGTTGGAATCGTCCAATGAGCGTGAAGAAAACTGCCATTTGAACCAGAGCGGCGCTCCTCTGGTAACTTTATGAACTTTTCATGTCGACATGCTGTTGACGTTAGTGGATACGTGGTTTATTTAGCGGACTCTAGACTATTTCTAATACTTTCACAGACACAAGCATCCATTAAGACTGTGCCTGTTGGAGTAGGTAAGTCTGGCTGTTTCCAATCCGCAGACGTTAATGTTACCAAGTGAACATTAGCTTAGCTTCGTGCTTGATATCACGACAACATAAAATTTGACAAAATAACATCCGTCCGTGTTTGTTTTTGAAGAAATTAGGGGACTGACAGGTTGTGTGAGTCACCTGCACTGTCTTTGGCCTTTCTCTGTTGGCGCCAGTGCTTATTTACAGCTAGTGTTAATGTTTTTAACCGAGTTGATCTGGTAGAAAATGGATGTTCATAAGTAACATTAAACCGGTCTCTACTAACGGTCGATCAGCATGTGTTGTTACAGATATAAATAACTGTGATAAATATAAGTGGATGATACAAATGTTTGGCCTGTAACCACTAACTATTTTTACATCCAGCCTATTAAGTGTTTTTAAAATAACATAATCCAGTGATAAAGCACTTTGATCTTAGAGTTGGAAATAATTGTAGCATATTGTCTCAGTGTTAAGTGTACGTGACTTCATGATCTTGGGATGTGAAAGTAAAGATGTCTTGTATTGATTCAATCTTTTAATCCACAGGCTGCAGGCAAGAGAGAGAGTCCAAAAAGACACCTGAAAAAAGTATGTGTCAAAAGGTCTGAGTATTGCATCTTACCTCCTTATTTTTCTTGTGTGCAAGCAAAAGAAAAGATTGACTAGCATGGCCAATGAGACAACAGTGCAAACCTCATGTATTCAAGGGAATCCAGATGTTGATGAATGCCGTGAAAACATTCCACCTGGAGTCACTGATGCCGTTGGGACTTCAAAGCTCAAGGTCCAAGTTGGAGATGTGATTGGATATTCCTCTCCACAACCAAGTGGAGACAATGAGCCTCTCTCTGACACCTGTACCTTTTCAACCCCAGCTCCAGCAAGCAGCAATGGTGGAGTCAAATCCCGAATCTCTGGTCTTAAGTCTGCTCTAACACCAATTTTGAAATACTTAAACATTGGCAATAAATGTCCATCTCCAGAGCCTTTAAATTCCACTGGAGGGTCTTGTCAAAATCCAAAATCGGATTTCTCCACTGGCCATTATGGGCGATCATTAGGTGATAAGGATGCTCCTGTGTGCTGGCTGCATGATGAATACTTGCCAGAAATTACTCTCCTTGATGTTACATGTGATTCCACTATGCAAATCACTAGAAATGATTCAGCTCTTCCTGACAGCACGCCTGCAACTCCTGTAAAACCTTGGTCTGTGAACGGCACATTTTCCACTCTGCAGCCATCCCAGCTGAGTTGCTCCACAGATATCAACATTACTGCTCATAAACCTGATGCTCAGAATAGGTCAGTCAGTCCTCTTCAATCTAGAGGTAGCAGTTCTGAAGCAGAGAAAAGGGCCACAGATCAGGCTAGCCCAGCATCTAAGAGCACTACTGAAACTGCACTTGTTAGAAATCAGAATATTTCAGCTGCTAAGTCAGGTAGTTTATTTGATGTGCAGGACACCTCTTTTCATAGCTATTCTGTTCAAAACTCTGCTGGTGATACTTTGACAAAGATGGTTGACATCCCTGCAAGCCTGCATGCTCCTGAGCGCTGGCTGGATGACAGATATTTCCCAGAAATTACTCTCCTTGATGTTACACATGATTCTGAGCTATCACCAGCAGCAGAACGATCCTCTATGGAGGTCACACAGGATAATCCACCAGTGGATAGTGTAAAAAACAGGAGACCTTCATCAGAGCTCAGTGGACAAATTGTGGCAGAACCTGTCAGACTGGAAATTATTCAAAGTGAAGAACTGTCAAGTACCCTTACCCTCACCCACACCCTGAACTCTTTTGAGGAGCAATCTGATAAATGTGTGGAGGAAAACATCATGAAAGTTTCATTGGAAGCAACTCGGGATATTTCTATGGGTAGTGTCTTGGAAAACAGTAGGTCTTCACCAGAGCCCAGTGGACAAAAGGTGGTGAAGAGTGAAACTTCAACTGAGGACACACTTGAGACTAATCCTGCTAATGTTACTCGTGACATAAGCTCCTCTAGCGATATGTCTGTTCAATGTATTGAGTCACAGTTCTCTGCCTCTGATATGCAGAGTAATACCAGTTTAAAAAATGTCACCACTGAGCTTCACGTTAAACCTGTGGAGACCGCTAATACTGTGGAAGCTAACAGTAAAGAACTACCTAATAGCCACAATGCTGCATTGACAGACAAAGTGCTGCCACCACCAAGCCCCAAAACAGCTGAGTCTGCAAACGGCACATTTACTATTGCTGAGACCTCCAATCTGAATGCCTCCACTGATTTAAATACTGTTGCTCAAATGTCCTGCCCTCAGAAGAGGACGCTGGATTTTCCCCCATCTACTGCAAACAGTCCAAAAGCAGAGAGTGAGAGTACAGACCAGGTTAGTGCAGACTTTAAAAACACCACTGAAACGTCACTTGTTATGAATCAGAATAGTTCAGCTGGTAAAGCAAGTGGTCTGTGTGAAGTACACAACGCCACTTTTGATAGACATTCACTTCAAAAATCAAGTACACATTTAGGGGAAGCCAGTGCTACAAGCCTTTGCCTCCAGAATAACACTTTCGATAGTAAACCACCATCTGTACAGAATGGCACCATAACTTTGTCAGAAACAAGCTCAAGCAACAGTCACCAGAATACTTTGGACAAGCCCTCTCCACCTAAAGATAATCCAACCATTGGACCCAAAGACAGTCCTGCTGAAGTCCAATCTTCTGAACTGCCAAAACAAAATGGGACAACAACTAGCACAGACCCTAATACCAAGATGGTTGTCAACCCTGAGAGCACATTTGAAGCTAATTCAGCTGTAGAGGTGGCTTCTGGAGCTGATAGACAAGACATCAAGAATCATTCACACTCAACTCCACCTGTGACAGACGCCCTTTCAGCTTTAGGCCATCAGAACATGGATATTGTGAACAACAAAGCAAACGCATTCAATTTGGATGACACCCTAGATTTAAAGGTAGATTCTTTGGTTACTTCCACACCAATGACCAACTGTAAAGTGTTACACTTCAGCATTGAACGTGAGGAGGGCAAAATCATAGGAGCACAGAAAAAACTTTACACGTATGGACCCAGTAAGCCAGTTGGTCAGGGGCCATCGGACGTCTCATCAAACATCATTTCTGACCGAAAAACATTCTTGACGCAACCCGCTGCTAAATCCCTTTTGCCTCCTGTGAAAGCTGCATCCCAGTTGTTAAAATACAAGCCAGCCTCCACACTTCCAGGAAGGTGTGAACTGTTGACATCAAGCATGCCCATGACAAGACAGAGAGCCCAAGCTGAGGCTTTGAGAAACACTGCAGCTTCTGATGCAGCCCAAGGGGTAGGCTTTAAATGTTGTCTTTGTAATCTGCTCAGTGTACAAAATGTTGACAGCACTATTTGTTTAAAGAAACTGATCAAGTTAACTCTTATTTTCATCTGTTAAATCCACTTTTTATGCTCGAGACCAGACAACAGAAAGCAAGCACTACCTACGTCATGTGTTGATGACAGTTCTCCATCTGTTCTTGTGCTTTTAAGACCACAGGAATATCAGGCTCCTACAATTTGCGCACTACAACAACAGGTAGGGTAGTATGTAAAGGTAGGGTGTATTCTTAATTTTTAGAATAATAAAATATATAGGATGAGAATTGTAAGCATCAGTCCACTCACTCACTTTGTCATATTTTTAGACAAATCATTTTGCCTAACTTCCTTGTTAGTTCTAGCTCCATACAGTTTAATGGGAGATGCATGTGTAAACAATATGCACAATTCACACTTCCCTCTTTCCTCTGCTGACATTAGGATCCAAGCAGCCCAGTTCTGGCTTGCTGAGACCACAGTTGAGCGGTATACCATCAGGTATCCAGAGAACTGCAACAGGTCTCAGGCCACCATGTACAAGAAGCAACGCACCACCAACTTCAAGTACGGATAAACTGCGTGGGTCCACAGGTATTCATCCATTGGTCAGACTCTGAACTTTTTATTCCAATAGTCATAAATACGAAAATGTGTATACATTTCTTAAAGTAAAAGTTAATTATTTCATTTTGTTTCTTACATTACTGCATGTAATTTCTTTGTGCTTTGAGCTGCATTTCATGTATGAAAGGTTCTATATAAATACTGTCTCCAGTGGAAAATGAAACATTAAGATGTAATGTGTGACTTATGTTAATTTAAATGTGATTGGGGTTTTTTTTTTTTTGTTTGTTTTTTTCCTTGCCCTTTATGTACAGTTACTAACCCTGTGACTAAGGCTTCACAAGCAAAGAAGCACCCCTTAACCAGAGGTGAAGCTTTACCAACAGCAAAGAGGAAGAAAATGGGTAAATGCTGAGCTACTGTAGAGGAACATTGCGATCATACAGCTTTTCTTAATTTCTTGATACATTTATTGTTAGTATTCCAACTAAACAACAGCACCCAAGACTACAATTGTGCAACATCTACTTTGATTGTATTCAAAAACTGAATTTTTCTGAACTCAGCTCTTTTTTTTTTTTTCCTCCTCTTTTCAGATGCTCCTTTACCATCCAGTACTGCTGAAGCCTCAACAGCTTCCTGTGATACTGTTAACAAAGCCAAAAACCTGAAACAGCCCGCAACCAAAGCTTTGCCAGCTAAAACCCAAAGAGATGGTAAGTTGGAAACGTGGGATTCTATCATACCTCGAGTTCAGCAACCTGGACTTTTTGACTTATTGTGAGTTACTTACCTGCTCTGGTACATGCTTTCAGATGCTGCAGTACCAGTCAGTACTGCAGAAACCTTAACATCTTGCGACGCTGCCAGCAGAGCCAAAGCTCTGAAACAACCGGCAAACATGCTAACTAAACCCCATGGCCATGGTAAGCTGAGAGTGCTATGATTTCAAAATGGGACAACTGAAGCTCCCAGAAGTTTTACAGGATAAGTTTAGTCAAACTTCTAACATGATGTGCTCCATGTATAGACTGAGCCTCTGCATAAGCACTTTGTAGTTATGTCTGTCTTTAGATTAGATAATGTTCTGTTTTCTCATGCTGCACAAGTTTTGTTTGCATGAGTAAAAAAATGACACTGTAGACAATCTGTCTACAGTAATGTAATGATTCAAACTGTGTTACAGGGTGTGCAAAGTGTGTGGTGCTTCAAGAGCAACTCAAAATAAAATCTGAAGAAATAAGGAGACTGAAAGCAGGTACATGTTTACTATGTTTTCATCTTGATGAATGTATTTAAATGACATGCATTAATGTTATGTCATCAGAAACATGTCAGCACTTTTTACAGGCCCGCAGGTGAGTTTTAATTATCCGTACTGCAGCCATGACGACATGGGGGGGCTGGTTGGTTTAGCTGCAGTACATTTGAATCAATGCTCTACCCTAATTTTTCATCGCTCACGGTTTTGATTTTCTCTTCTCCAGAGCTGCTGAAGTACAATAAACAAGGAGAAGACTGCTGAATGCTCCAATAACATCCCATGAATGTTGAATAACATCTATTGTTATTTAAAAAAAAAAAAAATGTTTAGTCATACTTTCACTGTATATTTGTATTCAATAAATTAATTTTAATAATATTAAAATGCTAACATGTTACACTGCTTTATTCTGGGAGGCCAATTTGTTAACATGATTTCACTGCCTTTTTAGTAACAGCTGTGGTTGAAGTCTTGCTTAAAAATTACACAATATTGTTGATAACATTACAGTTTTAAACCCCCTGTGATGGATCTAAAAACTTTAAAATCAAAAACTTCACCATATTTACCTTCATCTAATCGTCTAACCTACAAGGAAACAATTTGCACTGCCAGAGTAAATATTAACAAATGCTGATGGACAATGCCGAAATGGTAATAGTGCACGTGTGTGTGATGTTGACTGTTTGTGTTTATACCCTTTAATGTGGCGTAAAATAAAAACAAATACTTGGAGCAACATGGTGCCTGCATACATATGTGAGGTGTTTGAAATAAATATCCTGAAGAGTTAATATGCTTTGCTTTTTTATTATTAATAATAATTATTATTATTATTATTTATTATACCGTCCTGTCAGTGAAGTCCATCTCCTGTCATCAGGTCATGTAGCGTTACATCTGTGCAGCCGCTGGGTGGCAACACGGCCCGGGTGTAGCTCTGCTGCGGACCATCCCTATGTCTTGTTGATCCACCTCTCACTTCCTTTCCTGACTCAAGTGCTTGACGAGGCCGTCGCACGCTTTTTTTTCCCCCCCTCTTGCGGCTGCCGCACAGCAAAACTGGATTTTATAGCGATTCAAAGCGCACAGACACACGACAGGATAACTTTCTCAAGGGCGTAGGTGAGTCTGCCTCGACGTTTGATCACGAGGCGAGAAGTTTATTTCGCTTTATAGACGTGAAGTCGCCGGTTACACACGCGGAGAGGCCCGGTGCTAACGTTAGCATAGCAACAACCCCGAGCCACGTTAGTGAGCGCTGTACCAGTTACAACCAAGCGGTGGCTTTGTGGAGGGATTCACCGGTTGCTTGTGTGTATAAATATGCGTATATTTGTTGTTTTTACACTTTTACGGAAAACCTAACTTGTGATGTATTTGCATGTGCAGCTGTTTTGTCCATCTGTCAGAGCTAGATAAGGTTAGCTAGGAGGAGCCGTTGCATCGCACGTACAGGCGGTGGATGTTAAGTCAACCAGCAGCTTTACCACCTTTATTTTTGTCTAGAAAGCCTGAAGCATGCCGGGCTATGCTAAAATAAACCTCTAACATATTAACACAGGCTCTCAAACTCTTGAAAGTGTGGCAAACAAACGCACAGTGAACTGTCTCTGGCTTGTTTCTTTGTGTCTAAACAAATGACATGTATCTTGACAACAGCGCTGTAAATGTCTCTGCTCCGTTATATGGGTCAAAATATGAATGGCAACAAACTGCATTGTCTTATTTTATTATTGTGTTTACTTGTTTGTTTGCAGTGGTGTTGCAGTGGCTGTGTCCACCCGCTTAAACTGGCATTTACTTTTAACTTTAGTCTTGCTTTCATGAGCATAATCACTTCATTTAATTATAAGAAAACCAGTTTTCATTCACACATTATTAATATTAAGAAACAATTTCTACAACACCAAATGTTCTCATTTCTTAAAGCGCAGATGTTTTCCAATCTACTGTATCTACTTATTCAATACTATTTCTAATGCATGTGATTTTTGTCTTTGCAGATTGACAGCTTCCTTCAGCAATGTCTCGCTTCTTTGCCACCGGGTCTGACAGTGAGTCAGAGGAGTCCTCATCCAGCGATGAGATCACCCCCAAAGCACCCGGGACAACTTTCAAGCAGTCAGTGCCGATTACCATAAATCCAATTTTTAGCACTCAGATTTTACTTTTTGCTGTGATCTCACACGCTTATGTTGTTTTCACAGATCGTTGCTTCTTAGCGATGATGAGGAGGACACGAAGAGAGTGGTGCGCAGCGCTAAAGACAAAAGGTTATTGCGATGTTTTGCAAGCAACATACCTTTAAAACCTGTACAGGTTATTGTAACAGTTTTTGTTATTAATGCATTTATTCTTAAATCTCAGATTTGAGGAGTTGACCAATCTCATCAAGACCATCCGCAATGCCATGAAGATTCGTGACATGGCCAAATGTCTGGAGGAGTTTGAGCAGTTATGCCGAGCCTTCCTCAAAAGCAAAAATATAGTGGACAAAGAAGGCGTTCCACCTTTCTATATCCGTCTTCTGGCCGACCTGGAGGACTATCTGAACCAGGTTTGTCGTTTAACACATTTGTTCGTTTGCTTACAGCAAAAATATGTAGATATTAACTTTTGTTATTGCAACCTGATATGTTTAATTCCTTGTATCCACCTTTGCTACTGTACTGTAGAAATAATTTACATTTTCTTTCCAGCTTTGGGAGGACAAAGAGGGCAAGAAGAAGATGAACAAAAACAATGCAAAAGCCCTCAGCACACTGCGTCAGAAGATCCGCAAGTACAACAGAGATTATGAAACAGAAATTGCTGCATACAAGGAGGTAAATTAGGACACTTTCCCTCAGTAGTTCTATATGTTAAATCATAGAGAAAAATTCTGGATTAGAGACAGTATTTTCAGACTTTTGACCAAAAATTAGCTGCTTTAATCTGTAAAATAGATCCATGTTGGGTAGCTAAACGCAAGCACTTATCCATTCTGCATTATCATGACTGAGTTTCCCAAATTATTAAGGCACTTAAACACTCCTTCTAGTGAAATTTAAGTGGTCAATAGATCAGACTGTGGTTGCACAGTGCAGTATCCAAATGTAACTATATACAACTGGGCAACACTGCAAAAGAGCACCCTGACTTATCAAAGGCAAGATCAAATTCTCAAAGTCTTCTCTGTGTCTCTTAGAACCCACAGGAGTCTGCAGATGAAGAGGAGGACAAGGAGCCAGAAGACTCTGGTAAATTTACTCGTTATATGTTTTTCTTTTAAACCACAAGAACTTTATAAAAGCATACAATAAATTGAATAACTGAAAAGTGTTCATGCTAACATCAGTGGGTGGGTGAAATATTTTTACATATGAAACAGGTGCCTGCACCTAGAACACTGGATAAACAAGTATATCGCCATATTAAGTGCTATCTACAGTATCTAAGGATGGGTACAGTTTGGTGATCATATGTAATCCCAGATGGGAGTTCAATTAAATCTACAAATGACCTAGTCTTTAATTACCAACTAAGAAAAAAAAAATATTTGTATTTTTCATATAGCAGCTTTTCATTCCATACTAAACTCTCAAGATCACAGGTGTATGTTAAGGAAATTATTTTGTTGAATAAGTATAAGCATCCTCTTTAAAGATTCATCCCTAATTTTTGTTCCACAAGGTTCCTCTTCTGAGAGTGAGGGAGAAGGAAATGATGAAGGCGTATCAGCCAAGGCCTTCTTGAAGAAAAAGCCTGAAGCTGCCTCAGAGGCCAGCAAGTTCCTCAAGTCTGCCAAGGGATCTGGGGTAAGAAGGCGACATGCCATTAAAAAAAATTATACTAGAACGATGTGAGAACCCAGAGCTATTCACTGTGCTCTTGAACTCCTGTGTGAGAGGATGCCTGAACTAATCAGTTTGTCTCTGGCAGGATGAGTCTTCTTCTAGTGAAGAGGATGATGATGAAGACTGGGGCTCAGATACTATAGACAGTGGAAGCGAGAGCTCAGATGAAGGGGAGGGAAAGAGCGCGTCCTTGGCTGTGGTCTTCCTCAAGAAGTTAGTTTCTCTCTGCACACATTTTTTCAAAATAAAAATCATAGATCACATATGCAGTACTGAATCCTTTCCAGTTACTTTTTTCACAATATCTTCATATCATTTTACAGACTAGACTATTTAATTCAGTTTAAATTTAAATTAAATTATCAAGCAAAAAAAAGTATTAGTAATTGTCCAACACCATCATGTCAACTTTAAATTCATTACTCCACATTCTGTGTCTTTCCTCAGGACCCAGGAGAGTGAGAAGTCCAGTGAAAAGAAGGTTCAGAAGAAGAAGAAACTCAAGAAGAAAGAGCGTCTTGAGGAGGAGGCTGAGGAGGAAGGAGGAGAGGAGGTTGAGGGAGGCTGGGAGAAGGTGAAGGGAGGCGTCCCTCTGGTCAAGGTAAAGAGACTGTGATACAAGCCTTTCAAGATTTTATGTCATCATGATTGCTAATAGTGCTCACATCATTATTTGTCTAAGCCACAATTTCATATTTCAGCACAGTCTAATTTCAAGGCCAGGGAATAGCTGTTTGTCTCATGGCTGAAATATCTAATTATGGTAAAGAGTCATAGACGATTAAAGAATGAAAAGAACAACATGCTACAAAATATGCATCCATATATTATGGCTCAACAATATTTGTCATATGGTTTATTCATTCTGTCAGGAGAAGCCCAAGATGTTTGCCAAAGGCACAGAGATCAATACAGCAGTGGTTGTGAAGAAGCTGAATGAGATCCTGCAAGCTAGAGGAAAAAAAGGCACTGACAGGTAACACTGCATCATTCGCTAAAATGGGAATGTACATTGCATTCATTAAAAAATGATACGAGTAACTAATCTTTAAATCGGTGATGCTTGTACTATGGATTACCATGCCATTTAATAAGTTGGACAAAGAAACATTTTTTCCATCTTTTCTTTTCTCCCTGTAATAGGGCTGCCCAGATTGAACTGCTCCATGCTCTGGCAGCCATCGCTGCTGAGAATAACTTGGGCCAAGGTATCCTGGTCAAAATTAAGTTCAACATAATTGCCTCCCTTTATGACTACAACCCCAACCTCGCAGCTTTCATGAAGGTAAGAGCCACTGTTTTTTTTTAAATGTTATACCATTTTCTGGACTATTGGAATTCATTATGATATTTATGTTATAAATGATCCCATTCAGAACCAGCATTAGAAACAAACGTGTGCTTACATCTAGCTAAATGTTTAGCAGTCTATTTAAATGTATTTGACTAGGACTCTAATCCTGGTTTATCAAATTGAATCATTCTGACTGTGTTACCCGATACATAGGCCGATATGTGGAAGAAGTGCCTGGATTGTATAGATGAGCTGCTGGACATCCTCTTTGAGAATAACAACATCTTCATTGGGGAGAACATTGCAGAGGACAGTGAGAATCTGGGCATCTCTGACCAGGTATCTCATTCTTTTTCCGTTTGTTTTTCACTCCTGGTATTTTTAGATGGCCCTTCATTCTGGTTGCTGGGCAAACAAACCCAAACTGCATTTTTGCTTCTATTTTTTTCTCATTTGTGTTATGTTGAATATGAATATTATAGATTTAGCATGATTTAGATTAGACATTAGATTCATTATTGGTATATGCATCATATGTGGCTGTGTCTTGAAAGCCCAGATAGAGGATGGCATTGCAAAAAAATAAATTTCCCTTTTGTGTGTGTCTGTCAGCCATTCAGAGTGCGTGGATGTGTCTTAACGCTGGTGGAGAGGATGGATGAAGAATTTACCAAGATCATGCAGAACACTGATCCCCACTCACAAGGTGAGCTATACCAGAAAACAACCTGAAGACAACAACAACAGCTCGTTCTAGTAGCTCATTTGTTGTAATCCACTTCTTCTCCAGAATATGTTGACAATCTGAAAGATGAGGGACGTGTTTGTGGCATCATCGACCGCCTGCTCACGTACTTGGAGAACAAGGGCAGCACTGAGGAGATTTGCCGTATCTATCTACGTAGGATCATGCACACCTACTACAAGTTTGACTACAAGGCCCACCGGCGCAGCCTGGGCATCCAGGGAGAGTCCAAGGTGAGGAAAGCACAAGTGTCAAAATGTGTCTGTACAGTGTCTTGCCATGAGATTGTTTGTAAATTCATTAGTGCATGTAATCTGCTGAGCAAGACTCTGTCTGCTGTGTAGTCCGAGCAGGATCAGGAGGAGAGCGAGGGGGAGGACAGTGCTGTGATCATGGACCGTCTCTGCAAGTTCATCTACGCCAAGGATCGCACCGATCGTATCCGTACCTGTGCTATCCTCTGCCACATTTACCACCATGCTCTGCACTCACGCTGGTACCAGGCCCGTGACCTGATGCTGATGAGCCACCTGCAGGACAACATCCAGCACGCTGACCCACCTGTACAGGTAGACAGATGAGCTTAACATTAAACAGAACTCATTTAGTTGCAAGACTAAACCCCAAATGAGAAAACTAACCACCTGTTTGTTTTCGTTTTTCATAGATCCTGTACAACAGAACCATGGTCCAACTGGGCATCTGTGCTTTTAGGCAGGGTATGATTAAAGATGCCCACAATGCCCTGCTGGATATCCAGTCCTCTGGCCGAGCCAAGGAGCTCCTGGGTCAGGGATTACTCATGAGGAATATGCAGGAGAGGAATGCAGAGCAGGAGAAAATTGAAAAGAGAAGACAAGTGAGTCCTTCAATAGCAGTAAAATTACACCTTAGATCATGATCACTTAGATTATGCTCATTGATGCTCTACTATCTACTAATCTCTCAGTAGATTGAATTCTGACATCAGACCTAACAAAGAACCTCTATAACAGTAGTAGTATAACAATCTCACTCAAGTTGTCTGTTGCCTTCAATACTACCTAGGAGCTCTTTTAGGTAGAAGGATCAGGAGTTTTTCATTATTTTATGTGATGCAGCTGTAACAAAAGGCAAGAAATGACCAAATGGACAAAATTATTTGTCATTCAACCACAGCTGTGGACCACATGAGCTAGATATGAACTATTGTGTCAAAAAAAATCTCAGCGAAGCTACCACTATAAGGCCAGGCTTGATGTGACAGAACATGATGCCTATAACATTTCTGTGATTCCTCCCCCGTCAGGTGCCATTCCATATGCACATCAACCTGGAGCTGCTGGAGTGCGTCTACCTGGTGTCAGCCATGCTGTTGGAAATTCCCTACATGGCTGCCCATGAGTTTGATGCCCGCCGCAGGATGATCAGCAAGCAGTTCCATCACCAGCTCAGGGTGGGAGAGAGACAGCCGCTGCTGGGTAAGCAACATGTCATCTCTTTACATCAGGTTGCTTAATTCATACAGATACCAGAGGGGATAACTGTAGCTACCTTTGTCCTCCAGGGCCCCCAGAGAGCATGAGGGAGCATGTGGTGGCCGCCAGCAAGGCCATGAAGATGGGAGACTGGCGTACTTGTCACTCATTCATCATCAATGAGAAGATGAACTGTAAGGTCTGGGACCTGTTTCCTGAGACTCAGCGAGTACGAGAGATGCTTGTCAGGTGAAAGATCATTATTACCCACCACTAAATTTATCTTCAAAAGTATATTGATTTAGTCTTGAATTGTTGCATAGTTTTGTGTTGTGTGGCAATCCTAGATTTGGGTTGTGTTACAAGTTATACCTGAATGATCTGAGAACTCACTACCTAGTGACTTATTACAAATAGAAATCCATAGTGCTGCCTTGTATAACTTCATTTTAATTCATTTTACAGAAAGATCCAAGAGGAGTCACTGAGGACTTATCTGTTCACATACAGTAGTGTGTATGACTCCATCAGGTAAGCACAAGAGACATTTTTAGCATTGCTGTCTTAAAACTACAGCATTTAGTGGCTGTCAGCTCAGGCATTGCTCTGCATACTATTGTTAATGCTAACCTAATAAAAATTAAAATAAAGCTTAACCTCCTAACTTATCACAATGTGAGAATTTATTACTTGGAATAAAGCATCAATGTAATTTTTGTCTGTCCTCCAGCATGGAGACACTATCTGAAATGTTCCAGCTGGAGATACCCACAGTTCACAGCATCATCAGCAAGATGATCATCAATGAGGAGCTGATGGTGAGTATCATGGCTTCATGGTTCTGTGACGCAGTTTCACATGTAATCAATTAGTTTCCATTTTTTAATCCAATGAAATATAACCTAATGTTTGTTTTTCTTTGTTCTTCTCCCAATAGGCATCTCTCGACCAGCCCACACAGACCGTTGTGATGCACCGCACAGAGCCCACCTCCCTGCAGAACATGGCTCTGCAGCTGGCGGAGAAACTGGGCAACTTGGTGGAGAACAATGAGCGTGTGTTTGACCTCAAACAAGGCGTCTATGGAGGCTACTTCAATAGAGGTGAGTTTAGACAACAAACGTCACTATACGCCTTATATACCATATACATTTCAGTATCCTTTACATCCATCCTGCTTGTCAATGACCATAAATTGCATAAGTAATTTCACCAAAGCTATGATTACTTCATCTTTTACAAATCCTGGAACATGTCTAATGCTCTTTGATATCACAGGTTCAAAAGTACTTAAAAAATAGTAACTGGTTGTTGTCTGTATTACAGACCAGAAAGGTGGCTACCAACAGAAACAGTCCTACCAGAGAGGTATGTTAAGCCACAGAGGTATGTTAATCCACACTTAATCTCTGATCTTTAACAGAGACTTTTCAATGTTGATTTATTGCTCCTGTTAACCATGTTACTGACTGTGTTTGCATTTAATCACTAACTCATTTGTAATGGATTACAATGTAGTGTTAGAAGTTAGAAAACCTTTATTGTCATTGTAAATTCTGCCTACAATGGAATTATAAAAAATTAGGCAGCTTCTGTTATTTTTAATTGTTCAATTTCATACTGTGTAAACCTTAAAAAGATTATCAGGTTTAAATGTTTGCTTTTTGTCTTATTATTCAATGCTGCCATGTCTTTTCTCATAAATAATCATTTTTTCCACTTTGCACATTCACAGATCAGAAAGGCTCTTACCAGCAGAAACAGTCAGGATACCAGCGAGGCGGCTACAGAAATCAAAACCAAAGCAACTATTGAGCTTGGAACATGTGAATTTCAGTCTTGCCCCCTGAATTAGTCTTCATTCCATAACCACCACCTAGGTTTCTGTGCTTGACAATTGGCTGTGTGCTCTTTGACTCAAAACTGATCCTGAAACAGCTGAACGTTACAAGTGCTGGGCAATATACCTGTACATGAACAGTTTTAAGGTTATCGATAAAAGAAAATTGTACAATAAAGGCATTGCAGTGTGGCTATCTTGTGGCAGCGCAGTCAGGCAACAGACATGTCAAAGTACCATTCACTTGTACTTAAATAAACAATAATAAAGAGTGTGTTATGAGTTTTCCTTTTGGCAAAGAGAGTGGGGGGAATGCAAAACTCAAATGAACATGAGTTTTTTGCATTCTCCTTTGAAAATTGAAGATATAGAAAACAACTTCATGAAATATATTTTCCATAGCCTTAAAACCATCAGATTATAAACCTGGATTTATCAGAATATTGTTTTTCAGTTCTTTAAGATACAAACTGAAGGAACTGGGTTTTATTTTTAGAATTAAGTGTTTATTGATATTCAGCAAACTACCCTGAGGTAAAAGGTAAACAGGCCAGATGTCGATGAGTCTTAGACAAAGACTAACCTGCAAACATCAGACCCCATGTTCACCACCACTGTCATATTCTCTTCTCACTAATTAGTTAATAAGTGACAACCAGCTGATCATTAAAATTGCATTTTAGAATAAAAATCCACACTGAACCTGTCCAACACTCAGAAATAGCTTCTGTTGTTTGGTGTTTATTTGTTGTTACATCTATTCAAATGTTTTTTTTAACAACTCGTCCATCAAATCTAGGCAAACACATTGTTGCACTTATTGTTCTGAGTTGGCATCAAGTCATTATTCAGTTGGCCCACATTGTACTTGAAGTCAAACATCAGGATAGAGAGTGAGCTGTAACTTTCATATGAGCTCTTTGGGTATTATAATCATAGCAATCAAGAGAAATTCAAGTGCACATAGAGTTGAACTTTTCTTTCGTTCAAGTGTTCCCTTGTGGCTTCCTTGTTCTACACATCTCCTAATTGGGAACATGTGATTGTGTTCAACAGCAGAGTTGACACTGTCATTTTCTCTCGGTGCTGGTGTCCCTCCAGCTGCCTTCCCTCAGACTCGGCGGAGTCTCCGTCGGAGCTCTTGCCTTAGTAGGTCTCTCTCTTTGCGGATTCCCTGTAGTACGGTGCGGTTCTCCTGAGCCCGACGCACCAGGTAGGGGAGCGTGTCCTCCACAGAGCCGTACGGCACTGACTTGTATACAGCATAACCCTCCTTAGCTGGAGGGGAGAAGGAGAGATGTTATGAGAATGTGATGAAAATAACACATGATATCAACTTATTCATTAAAGCCACATATAAATCTCTTAAGGCAAAGATAAGTAATGACAAATGTTGAATTTAAGGCAGTTTTCCCCTCAGAGATCAAACGATACCAAAGATCATCCCACCTTCCTCTTTAACAGAGGACAGCATGTTATTTATTGCCGACAGCGTCTGGCTGTTGTTAAATAAGACACAGGCCCATGTGCAGATAATACAAAGAACAAAGCCAACAGAGAACCAGCTCACCAAGTGTGAGGGAGACGTGGTCACACATGCCCAGCAGCTGCCCAAAACACACTGAACCTCCATCTTTGGATATACCCCACTCTTCCATCCTGCAGGTGATACACACAATACCTACGTCATATACAGAAGTGGTATCCAACCTGGGGCTTGAGACCCCCACAAAAGATCACAAGATAAAGTTGAGGGGCCATGCCATAGCATTGCACTACAATAATAACATTGCCGGACCCATGTCAAAGCCTGACGCGCACATTACCCACGATGAAGTTCACTTGCTAAGGTTTCACCTTGACATTTTGTTATCAGACCATATGTTAACATTCACCCTGTGACATCTATATCACTGCTGAAGCTAGCAAGCTAATGTTTGCTCAGGCTCAGTAGCTCCCGGAGTTTCTTTTTGTTTTCTACTGTTCTGTTTACTTTACCATTTCACATCATTTTATTCAATAGAAAGTTTCTGAAGAGGGAAGTAAAGTTCACACATGTTGAACTCTACACAGAACAGACATGAGAATTTATTTTGTCTCCTTAACTCTTGACACAGGAACCAATTTCACTGCAAAGTTTTTCTGATTTTGTTCCGATCTCTCTGGAGCCACAAAAGGCTTAAATGTGACTTTTGTTCAAATCTGTAGTAGTAATCCCTATTATTATTGTTGTTGTTGTTGTTGTTGTTGTTGTTATTCAGAAATCAGTCTTTAAAAACTGGTTACATCTGGTAGATACATGCAGGGTCACAAGTAGACATTTTGTTTTAGGGGTCAAAGTCACAAAGGCTGGGAACCACTGATACACAGCATCAAGTGACATTCAAGTGAGACAAATATTTCATCTTCACATATAAAAAATTGAATTGTTGGAGCCTTAATATCTGTGGCAAAGTTTCATTTACATACTCTCAAATATAACAGTTATCTAAAGTTGACACCATGTTATTTTCACTTCACGTGGTCTAACCGTTTGGCAGCTCGTCTCACTGACTCCTCGTTGTGAGTGGCAACTATGATTCTGTAGCGCTCAGGTTTCTGGGATATGACTTCCAGCATCACATCCAACGAGCCATTATAGCTGCACAAACACAAGTGAACAGATTAAATGTGTAGGGAGTCATGTTCACTGTCACAAATTATGCTTGTTTTTGAGTCAATATGTGCAAAAGGCCTTCATCACATTTCATCAGAAGAAATGCATTTGAGTTGATTTCAGCCAGACAGACAGTGTTGGATTCAGTTGATGTAGTTTATATTTTGTCGGTGTCATGTCAACTGGGAGCTGCTGCCTACTATCCACCTGTCATTGGTGTCCTCCCAGCACCGGTGGACGGGGTCCAGACGACCTTCTTTCTCTGCCAGCTTCCTCTCTTTGTCCATGTAGGCTCCACGTACCAGCTTGACTCCCAGACAGAAACCCTCATTCTTGGACAGGCATAGAGCTTCTAACAGGAGGGACCTGGACTCCTGAAAGACACAGAATGAGAGGTGAGTATTTGACAATTTCTCCATGTAAGATAATAGTTTTACAGTGTTCAGTGCAATTAAAAACATTTTTAATATTTGTAAAAGAAAATTATGATATTTGCCTTCAGGTAACACTGATACGTGTTCCAAATCCAGGCGCCATCTTTGTTAAACTTCTTCATCATCGCCATTGTGACAAGAGACAGGGCGGGGTTCATGTAGGTATACTCTGCATCAACCAGGACTCTGACTTTGTTTACACTCGCCTAAGGAAGACAAGTAACAGATGCAACGCCCTGTAGTCCAGCAGCAAATGTGAGTGGTGATGCAAAATGATGATTCATTGTTCACACATAATATCATTTTGGCGATGTGCTCCCACGTCATCAATTCTGTACCTCTGCTATTCTGTTGAGTCTCTGAAGACCACAGAGGAGGTGGGTAACTTCACTGTCATCTAAACCAGGGAAGTTGATTGGCTGAAGGAGTCCAAAGGACACTTCGTATCAGAATCAACCCCATCAAAGTTGTAAATATATATGTTTATATATTGGGTCGTTTGGGGAAATGTGGACATACCTCTCCATCCATGGCTCTCACAACGAGATTCAGATCATATGGTTGTTGTGTGATGAGGGCTGTAAGTTTCACCTTGATATAAGCAGAACAGACATCATAATATACTGTATGTACACTGTAAAAAGAGAGTAGATGCTGGGAAATACCGGGGCGGTTCACAGCTGTGAACACTGAACTGTGTTTTTTTTTTATCTTTCTCCCCTTTTGAACTACATTCTGCAACTGTTTGGCTCAGGTTCAGCACATTCTGTGTCACAGTTCTCACATGGCCTCAGAAAACAAAAATTGGTTTTCCAAATAACAAAAACATTAATGATAATAGGAATAAATGTCATTGAGATCCCACCAAAAAGAAAATTCAAAGCCCCTCCCCACTGAAAAACAACACTTGAACAGTCATTAAAATGTCTTATCTTATCTTATATGAAAATATGTTAATTAGTTAATTAATAGTTAAACTGAAAATGAGCAGGAAACTAATTTCTTTAAAAATGTTATGAATGACTCTGAGCTGGAAAGCGTTGCCTTACACACAGCTCTGGGCTGAGCAGGGCTGTGATCTTCAGCTGCATCATTGGGTCTCTACTCCAGGCGTTGCTGTGAGACATTCGCACACATTCCAGCATGGCCTCCATGTTGTCGTCATATCTCTTCTCTCTGGAGGTGATAGACGAGAACATGAGGCTGTGGTGGACTTCACACTTCAAACACGCAAGAGTATCTCACTGTAAAACAGCAGCATAGAGATGTGTGGAGTGGGAGTGAGTGTGAGGTTTATAGGCTCTACTTGAGATACAAAGGCAGACAGGATGTAACCTGGACTGATTTTCATCTATGCAATGTATAAAATCCTACAAAAGTAAACTGATCTATCTTTGAATTACTGATCAGCAGAGGGAGCAGCTGTTACATCCATTGCTCAATCCTAAATCACCATCAAACAAATAATGTCTTTACTAACCTTTAAGATCAGTGAAAAACAAACAAACAGCGAGTCCAGACCAGACTGCTTCCTCGCAGGGGAGGCAACACCATGTGAAAATAACCACAACAGACTATCTGACTATCACTAGAGTTTCACATGTGTTTGATTCCTGTCAAATTTATGATAATTCCACACCCACTTCTGTGCCTTCCTGCACACAACCATTTTGAAGAAAATCTAGCATTTATTACATTGTGCAGAGCATCTAGCATTTAGGCTGCACATAAACTTTGGATTGTCAGTGAGACAGGATGCTTACTAATATTCAACATAGTGAGTGGCCCCATAGACTGACAGTTTCTAACAGGACTGTTGGCAATGCTGCACCACAAAGGTTCATGAAACATGCAGATTAATCCCAATGAACCACATCAATGTGAGCAGTGAAGAGAAACCACTACACCAGCTCTGTTTTCTGCATTCACTTATTCTCTTCTTATTTTGGGTTATTTTGGTTTTGTTCGTCTCTTTTCTAAAATGTTAATTGTCACTGTAACATCATAATATATGGAAAATCTGTTCATTGTAATTACAAGTAAAATAAGTTTAGTGATAGGTTATGTTTATTCCTCTCCTTTATTTAAACCTGATCCACCTGATGAAAAAAGTTAGAGCCAATGTGAAAATGAGCCACTACCCAGTGCTTTCTCCAAGATCCTCCTCGATAGGTACGGCCAGCATGGGCCTCATCCCCAGCAAGCTCATCTTCTCCATGGACTGAGAGATCTCTCTCTCATTCTCTCCAGCAACAAACTGAGCATAGACAGTGGGCCGCAGCAGCAAGGAAAACCCCCTCCGCCCCAGGAGGGTGCGTGCTATGGACATGAGCTGAAAGACAAAGAGATGAACAAGAAGAAAATAAAGAAAAAAATACGATATAGACACAGGAGCTTTGCCACATGGTTTTCTCACCTATAGTCCTGCTTAACTTCTCAATTCTGACTGTACAAAGTGTGCAACATTACACTTCAACAAGTCACATCAACTATCAACTGTAATGAAATGTCACAGTCAGAGCCTTGACAACCTTCCTGACAAAGATAAATCAAGAAAAGAATAAGATTTCTCTGTCCGTGCCTCAGTGACATATTACATCTCACCTTTCCACAGTTGTTAACCAGCACAGGGAAGGAGCAGAGGCGGAAGATGCCCAGAGCCCGAAGCAGTTCACCCAAACTCTTCACCCTGAAGGCACTGGGATCATCAAAGGCCAGAGTGGCTGAGAGAAGGTCGGACTGCTTGGCAGCGCCCGTCCTGGGAGCTGCAGTACCCAGCAGTCTCAGCGACAAGAGGTGAGAGAGTGAGGGGCGCAAGCGAGAACACATCATCATCCCTGGAGAAGTGTGTATATGTGGGTAAATAGCTCAACTTGCAGTTAGAGTTTGGATAATTTGAAGTGTTTGTATTAATTTTCCTTTGTTGTAATTTTGAAGTGTGTCTCCTCTGCTCAGAAGTGTCTGACACTCAGGTTAAATAGACATGCAAAAATCCAGAGAGGCATTATCAGAGTGATTGGTTAGTATTCAGTTCAGGAAGAAGTGATGATCCCCTCATGTCACAACCTGTTGGAAGTGGAGAAAGAAAGAACAGCAGCAGTGTTTATGCCGTTACCATCCTCTCCTGTCAGCGAATTTGACAAGAATGAACAGTGACAGTTTCGATTGTAAAAGAAAAATCATTTAAAATAGAGAAAAAACTAAACATCTTTGATCTTTGAGGAGATCAGTGAGTAAAAGATAGGAGTAAGGACAGATCTGTGAAAGGGTACTCCAAAAGTAACAAAGACGTATGAAATTAACAAAAAAAAAATGCAAAAGTAAAAAGTCAGCAGAAGTCCCTTACCCTCCTTCCTATAAGTGGGTCTCAGAAGACTTAAACGATGAAGCTAAGCAGGTGCAATTTGAGGGTTTGCAGGTGAACCAGTAAAATTCATCTTTTGCCTTACTCACTGGTTAATAAATGACTACTTGAAAAAAATGAGTAAACATCAAGGCGACCCTTAGCATCAACACACAAGTGTTACTTGAATATGACAAACCAAATGGGCATTAAAACCTCATGTTGCCTTCTGTCTTTTGACATATATTGCTATTCTAAGTGGTGATTCAGATGGTAGACTCTAGGTCATGTACAATTATCGGCCTTCACCACACTTTATAATTACCAATGTGTTGCAAAGCAGCAAAGGAGAGGAAATGATTAACTGTCAGTTGCCATCCTTGTCATGTATGTCTGACTTGAAAGACTGAAAGTCTTCAAACATCACTCAAATCTTTGCTATGGTGACCGTGCTGACAAACCAAGCATGAAAACACAAATCATAAAATGATTGATGCTGATAGAGGCTGACCTGTTTCTCAGCTTCATGGCTGAAGGAACAGGGTCTCTTGGATACAATAATTAGGGTCCCATGCAGTTGAGACAATCTGTTACAAACCTTTACTTCATAATATTTCAAAGCACTTTCGTATAGAAACGCATGATCTTCTTCAACATTATTGAAAATATTCATGTAAATGGAACAGAAGAGGTTGGCCACTGGAAGGAGCAAGATCAGAGGATGAGGCAGAGAGGGGAGACGACTAAACTCATAATGCACAAAAAGATGTGTCTGACATAATTTAAAGATTTTTGGTTTATGTGCATTTATTCTGCAAGGAAGGAAAAGTTTGGCAGAGATGGGAAAATCAATACCCCTTGACAATCTGGACACATCTGGTCATTCAGTATGAAGAAAAGGACCATTATCTTCAAAGTAGTTAGTTTGTTTCGCTCTTTTTGTAAAGTCGATACAACCATACATTATTTTGATAGCTGTTATCATAAATGGTGCTTTGATGGTATTTATATTATTATAGTCACAAAATACAAAAAAAATATCCCACAGAGATAGAGAGGGTGACAAATATTAATAGTTAGTTGAAACTGTGATGCAAATTTCAGCCTGTAGTGCACAAGT
Organism: Rachycentron canadum; assembly: GCA_038496675.1. NCBI lineage: Eukaryota > Metazoa > Chordata > Actinopteri > Carangiformes > Rachycentridae > Rachycentron > Rachycentron canadum. The sequence goes on from CM076668.1 coordinate 9,404,976, forward strand.
CAACCCTGTCTTTATCACAATATTTGGCCGACCTTTTGGTTTGTTGTATCGACCTCTTTCAAGGACTCAGCATCACATAATCTGACCCAGATTTCACCACAAATTTCTGACCCTGCCTAAAGACAATGAAAGCACCATGTTTAGTCACGTTTAAAGAGGGTATTTGTAACTTTTCTCTTTTGAGTTTCATGCTTAAGATGTAAAGAATTAAATGACAAAAGTTTCCCAGAAAAGATACATTTTTATTTTTCACACTGGAATGGATATTTAAAAAGAAAATTTTCAACAGCTATTTACACTTGGATCAATTTCATTAATATGTTTATCAGCTCAGTTCATAGGAAGACACTCACACACTCACAGTTCATTGGGCTACATGAACTAATGCTATAAATTGCTAAAACCCCTAAAAGCGCTAAGCATTTTGTCAACATGGACATTGCTACATTTTAAAACATAGATCTTGTGCTCATGTCCAGGTAGGACCCCTGGGGGTGGGTGTGGCCATGCTGGTGTTGTCTGTACAGATGCCTGAAAGGGATGGAGAGGGACGAGTGAGGGTCCTGACACAGGCGGAGAGGGTAGGACGGAAAGGCTGGGTAGAGGGCCGGGGGAGGGGTGGAGGAGGGAAGAGATGGATCCAGCTGAGGGAGAAGAGATGGGTGGTGCAGAACCATCTCTGGGCGATAGGGGGCAGGGGGGTTGAACTGAGGGATGGCACCTATATCCACTGGGGGGTATGAGGAGGTGGAGGAGGACGCAGAAGGATTGGGGAAGTTTTGAGGATGGGTTGTTGGCGGTGGAGCAGAGGAGACGGACTGCTGAAAAGAAGAGGGGACAGCCAAGCAAGAGGAGGGTTGGAAAGGAGGGTGAGGAAGGGAGGATGATGGATGAGCGAAGGAGGAGGGAGGGAAGGCAGCAGCAAGGGAGGGAGCTGGAGCTTGGTGGCTTAGATTTGTTAGATGTAAGGCGGGGTGGGCAGGGCTGGGAGCTACATTAGAAAAAGACAGATTTTGCATGTGTGGAGAGACAGAGGGGAAGGTAAATGATGTGGTAGCACCATGGGTGGGTAAAGAGCATGGCAGATTTGGAGCTGGTGCTTGGATTTGGTTGGGGAGAGGCTGAGCAACAACTGGAGAGGGATCAGGATTTGTTGGCAGGATGTTTGGATAGATAAATGAGGCTGAGCTTTGATCGCTGGGTGAATTATTTCCATTGGCAATAGGTTCACCCTGCAGTGGCTGACTGGCCTGGGTGAGCAGAGAATGAGCAGATATTTGGTTCTGCAGACCGGACTGGCATGAGGAAGGTGGGGCAGGAAAGGAGGCGTCTGTAGTTGTGTGGGGGCTGATCGTCTCTGGGATGGTGTGATAGGTATTGGTGGAGGGAGGGGAGGAGGAGGAGGAGAGGAGTGGCTGTGGTGAGGAGGAGTTGGAAGGAGGTGGAGTGGGGAAGGTGAAGGAGGGAGTGGTGGTCGTGGAGGAGGAGAGTGTGGGTGAGGAAGAGAGAATGGAGGGATATTCAATAGGAGGGATGGAGGGCTGAGGATCAGTTGCATCTGAGGGGTCAGGGACGGGAAGGGAAGCGAAAGAAGAGGATGACTGAGGAAGAGGAGCTGAGGGGAAAGAGTTGGCCTGAGCAGCAGGGAAGCTGGAGGTGTAAGGTGGTTCACCCATAGTATCTGATCTGTAGAAGATAAAAAGAAAAAAAAATCTCATTAGATTCAGTACATTAGTGCTGAAACAAAAGAAATAACAGAATACCATTAAAATGATATCAGTCTCACTCTTACATTAAAAATTAAGTACAGATATAAATTATTCATTTAGTTTAATTAAGTGACTCTTTTGTGCAAGTGGATGCATCTGCGAGTTTTAGCATTCGTCCCATTTATAATCTTTATAAATTACTCACACCCACCTTTCAATTATACTATTTGCCACCTCACTTCCTGGTGTATCCTGCATCCCATTGGCCATGGAGATGTTGATGTCAGACATTTGGGATGCCATGAATGCCTGGCCGAGGTCTAGCGGCTGCTCTGGGACCAGTGGGTCCTGATAGGAGGCCTCCTCTGGTCTGTAACCACAGGTGGGGGCAGGTAGTGGTGGCAGAGAGGCCAAAGCAAGGGCCTGGAGGTCTGCGCTGGTGGTGGTGGTGCTGGGGGTGGTGGATTGTGGCAAAAGCTCAGTAGAGTCGCATGGATCACAGTTCACTGAGAGAGACAAATGGAGAGGTGGAGATGTTTCAGGAACAGCCAGGTAATACTAGTAAAACTACCCAAAGGAATGATTTACAGTGGTGAAAGTGTGGCCATCCAACTAACCAATATCCAAAGTTTCTGTTATGACAGCTATTTTGCGCTTCTGTCTTGCATCTCTTTGTCTGCAAAGAAAAAAAGAAAGCGTTTAGACTCTCCACAACATGTTTGCAACAATGTGTAGTGTATGTATCTGTATCTGTGTCTTTCTGTGTGGGTATTTACTTTTTACTATTCATGCCATCCTCTCGGAAACCTTTAGCAAAAGGGTTGGAGTTGATCTTCAGCTCTGTGATCTGAAAACAACAAAAAGAGAGAGTCTGTTATCAGAGAGAAATATGGTCAGAAAACTGCAACTGCTGCTCCGGGTACTGGTTCATAGAAATCTTAAATTAAAGCACTGGCCTAATCTTTAAAATAGAAATGTCCCATAAAGGTACCTTGTTGTTCTGGTAGGCAGTGACTGTGATAAACTGTGTCTCCGGGAAGACAAAGGAGTGCTGCCCTCCGCCCCACCTCAGCACGTCTCTGGCTTCAATTACATGAATTCTGGGCTGGTAGCGATGCAGCGAGTGCAGGATGATCTGGAAGTAAAAGAAAAGAGATTGGCTCCAAATGCACCATAAAGACAAGTTTGCAGTGAAGGCCTTGTAATGTATTTGTGCTGTGTCAGTCGCCCCACACTACTTACATGTCCCTGTGAGTCCAGTGTGTTGTTGGTGAGCTTGGCAAAGTGAAATGAGATGGTGCGGCTCTGCCAGTGAGCACCTGTGGCGGGGGAGTCTGGGTGGATAAACACCCGGTCTGGTAGCCTTGCTTCTGCCCCGCCAACAGCCTGCCAGCCACCACCTTGGAAACGATAGCGCGAGTTGTCCACTGGGATGATGTCCAAGAGGAGGATGTAACGTAGTGATGGATTCAGGCCCGACAGCTTCAACCTCAGCCCAGGAAACATTCGTCTGGGAAAGTACAGACAAAGGAGAAAGTTAGAACTCCCATGCTTATGTTTGTCACCTGTTTGTCTTTTCTCTTATTATTATAAATAATTGAAAACATAGGTGCAGGAATCAAGAGTGAATTCAGAGGTCAAGGGTCAGTTGCCAAACAGATGCACTCTCCAGTCTTCTCTCACCTGCCCTTCTTTGTGATGATCATCTCTGTGCCCACCGAGCTGAACTGCTTCCATAAAGACGCGTTCTCCAGCTCCATCTTCACGTCGTCTTTATGGGTTTTGGTGGAAGGCTCATTCGGGACAGGTGGAGGTGCCAGGAGCCTCGGGGGCAGGGCTTTGGCTGCCACATCACAGGTGGGAGGGAACAGTGGCATGTGGGCAGGAGCCTCCCGGTCTGAGAGAAATAGTAAAATAGTAAAAGTTAACATTTATAGAAATACATGTACATATTTAGAGATTATAAAGTTGTAGTCTTCAAAGTTTAAATGGTATCAAACTCCATTTTTATACAGCTGTTGTAGGCTTTATCATTAGTTGCACACAAATTGCAAATCAACTCAACTTCGTTTTGTATACCTATACATACCAACAACCTGTGTTTGGTTTGTTCACTGTAAATGGTGTTATGCAATCTTATGCATTACAATTAATCACAATCATTTAATGTAATGAATTTATTATAAAATCTGGATAATTCACATTTCTGAGCTATAGAATTTTTTGCTGCAACTCCTCAACTCTTCAGCCTCGGAGCATCTCGTCTTAAAGCTGCAAATAAAACACCATCACACCTCCTGGCTTTGTACAATAACAGCTTCTAGTTGCTATTACAGATGCAGTGGTTGTTCCTTTGACATGACCTTGATGGGTAAAATATTTTAGGTACACCATTAAAATCTTAAAAAATTTAATTCAAGCAAACTGTTTAAAAGCATTAAATCACTTTTCCTTCATGCACCTCTCACCTCTGTAGAAACAGTCTCCGATCCGCTGTGGTCCCAGAGCCAAACTGGGATACATATCCACACTCAGCATTGTCCTTGTTAGTGTTTGTCTCGTGTGTTTCGTCCTCTTCACTTGCTGCAAAGTAACATTTCACTCTTCAATTCCTTTTGTCTCCCGTTTCTATTAAAGATTTACTTCAGTTGTCTGCAGCTAACAAAGTGTCTGCTGTTGTGCTGGAGACCTCTATTTCTGTTCCTATCCTTTGGTTGTCCTTTACTAGAAATGCCCACAGTTGTTCCTTTGCTCAGTTAAATAGGTGTGTGCGGCTTCACACATTAGGCCAAATGGCCCCATTTTCACATAGTTCTTCATTTGCCTCCTGGTCTCTCCACCCTGTTTCCTCATCTTCCCTTATGTCCCTGCTCAACAAACACAAACACAGGTCAAATCAAGAGGTGGTTAGAAAAACCTGAGTTTCTTATTTTGTGTCACTACATTTCAGGGCAAATAATGTTTAACTTGATGACAAGTTTCCAACTGAAATATTAATAAATAAAGCTTATTCATATTAGAACCTGGGATGTGTACAAGGAAAAACGGAAAGAAAAAAAATCTAGATCTTACATTTGAATTTCACATATAAAAACAAAAAAATAAAATTAATGGAACTTAATTGAATATAAGCATATATATATATATATATAAATATATATATATATATATAAACAATCATAACATATAATGTATCGTTTCTACTCAGACAAGTAAAATGTGTTCCATCTTGATCAGAAACAACTATAACATTGTTTACAACAATTAGAGAATAAAACAATTTACTTTTTGTTGCTGATGTTTTTACAGGACTGATGTTGAGACTTTCCCAAGAATGTAATAAATCTTGTAAATGCTTTTCAGGTTTCAAGTGGCTCTTACACATCCACGTAAATCTAGTAGTTTACTGGCAGGTCCCCTGTGGCTGTTTGATGACTTGATGACATGTCTCTTCCTCTTAGTAGTCTGCCTGTTGATCCCTCTCTGCAGGGAGTCAGACCTTAAATGAAGTTGGAAGAGGAAAACCCAGCAATTTGGCTACAGACACTACTCAAACATGAGTGTCTTGAAGTTTATATGTAGGTTTTGGATTAAGGCATGAGCTCAGTATATACATCTAAATATGGCCACACATGACCCATATCAACACTAACACTGTTCACTGAGTCAATACCATTCAAATTCTGCCATCCTGTGGGAGGAAAGGGTTTCTAGTTAAAACACAATAAACACACACAGACCACACAGTCAAACCTGTGTTGATTGTACCAGACAAGTTAACCTGTTGGTACGAGCAGGTGGGTCCTCAGATCATTCACTTTACTTAACTTCTTGTCTCTTTATGCTTATCTTGGTGTTGAATTTTTATTTATTGTGTTGTATTACCATCAGTAAAATTTGTAGGAAATAAAAAATATTTTTTCCTATAGACAAGCATTGATTATGAATACTTTCATTGCAATAGTTTCATGGATGCAAAGCAGTTGCAGCAGTTTAAGATGTTCAATTGAAAAGGATTCAACAGCATCGATCTCCCTTCTTCTTTAATTTTTGGCTGCTTATTTGTTAGAAAGTTTCCCATTTCGCTTTTGTTCTTTAGTCTTGAATTCCTTGAAGTGAGAACAACTCATCATGAGACGTTAATATGCAAGAACTGGGAGCAGTGATCTGATGTATGTAGGAGGAAGTGTCAACAGACCATGGAGGCTGTTTATCAGAGGATTACCATTACATCATGATTAAAGGCTTTGAAACTTTAGTGATTGACAGGATAAACAGGATTATATTTGTAAAACCGAATCTTCCCAAGGATCAATACTTTGATAAGAGAAAAAGGAAACTCTCAAACTGAGAAAAAAAGCAAACATCCCAAATCTACCTGCTCCCAGACATTCCTGCCGAAATACAAGTGACAGCTGGGGTCACTTTACAGGATAGTAAGTATAAATGTTGTTCTAGTTGCTGTTTTCCTACTCCATTTGCGTACGTGTGTGCTGGGGAGAGGATAAAAGCTAAAGGGGACTGAGGGGAAGTGGAGGTGTGAACGCCACACCGAGAGAAAGGTCATTGCCTTGATGGGGGCAGCAAGGTGTGTATGACGTCTCTTAATGTTTTTACGAACTGACAGGTGTGTTGCAGGCGCTGCAGCCACCAGACTCTGTAACAGCCAATAATGAGGATTGTTACATGTTTTGTTTTTTTATCATTACTAGAGTGGGGGCAGGCAGTGTGTGCTGTTTACAGTGGATTAAGCATTACCACAGGCCTGCTCTTTGACATGTACGTGCCAAGTGGTTTGATGTCAGCCTTTATTTGCTCACTGAGGTTTAAAGGTCATCTAACAGAAAACACTCTACTTCTCTGATGAGTACATTTATCATTACATATAATTAGTACGTCTTTAAAATCTCATTGACTGGTGCAGAGGTTCCTCCCATTTGAACAAACACACAGCAGCATCTTGTCTGATCTTGTTCCTTAAGCAAGTTTGAAGCAACAAGCCTTTTAATCTGATGAGGATAACTGTTTTTTTCCGGTGTGCATTATGCAAATACCATTTCATTTCGGGAAAATGCGTGGATGCTCCATGTCGGCAAAGGGCACTTTTGATGTCACTGATTATCAGGATTAAAACACACTATGTGCTGAACGTAAATAAATCCGCTGCATGCACAAGCCACATGCATTCAGATTACAGATTACAGGCTTCAATCCATTTTATTAAGATCCTACAAGACCACGACTGTGTCATAAATAGTACAACATGTACCAAGGAAGCACTTTTCATCATTAAATGAGACAGTTTGATGTTTTCACAAATATAGTTTTACTTTTTTTACAGCCACTGGACAGCTTTACTTAAAGGGTCTGTTGTCATTGGTATTTTTACTGTTACTCTGATCAAAATATCTGCAATCAACCAAACACAATTTAATGACTAAGGTCAGACCACTTCCAGGGGATCTCTGTCAGCCTTTGACACCACCACAGTGATGCTGTCAGGAAGACGCACAGCCAGCCTCTCCCTGAACACAGACAGAAATCCACGCTCACTGTTGCTGTGATCGCTGAGGAGAACACTGGTTCCCTTCGCCACAGCGTCCAGCACTTCATGTTGGGACATCTCACCTGAAAAATGGATACGACAGAGGATATAACATCTGGAATTACAACTACAGGCAGAACAACACTCTAAACTAAACTGGATTTTTAGTTAGGAGCTCTACCTGTGATGTAGAGGTCTGCCTTGACCCCGGTCAGTACTGAGGCCCCTGATCCAGCACACCCAGCTACAGTATGTACAGTGGACTCTGAAAATGTTAAGAATAAAAGAATGTATTCAGACACTTTATCCTTGCTTGTTCCAAATGTCACTTTTCATCACTTAATCTCTTAATTAATGTAATATTTTGACCCAACCGCAGGTTTTTGCAAGATTTTTCCTCTCTGATTAAATGTACTAATTAATGAAAGCAGCTGATTTGTTGTTTATACCTAGTGTCTGCCCCAAACCTAGAGCCAAACGGAGGTTACTCAGACGCAGATGAGATTTCATTTTCTCAATGGCTGTTGCCACGGTTACCGGCTGGTCCAAAACACTGAGGCGCCCTTGGCCGTGGCCCAGGAGAGGAGGCTGCAATGGAGTGACAGGTGAAAAGTTTAGTTAAAAAAAAAAACCTGCAATGCACAGACAGGATATCAGTAAATACTATAACACCAGCTGCTTTGAGACATGTTAATGGTAGTTTTTGAAAGAGAACAATGTCTATGCATCATCCTCTTCTTGTGTTTCTGTCATAAAATAACAGCTCTCCTGTTTTATTTCTAAAAGAAATATTGATCTCACTCTAAGTAATATGCCGTTCATCTTGTGATGACAATGATGTGCTCGTGTTGTACCTTCTCTAACTTCAAGATGCTGAGGGACTGGCTGGGGGTGGTGTGTCGTAACAGTCTTTGGACACTGGGGGTCAGCGCTGAGTCACAGCAGGTTACACTGACATGGCTCCCACTGTTGTCTGGACTGTTATGAGGGCAAACACACTGTCATTCACCAGTGCAAAACAAAAGACCTTTGTGGTGGGTTTTGCATGTTTCAACCTATGACAGACAAATTCTTCACAGCTTACATTAATGCTGACCAAGTTCCAATCAGTTGCTTCTGTTCTTTTCAGTATGTTGTCACCTCTCAGATCAGCCAGAATACCTTTAACCTTTACTTTGTGGTCAATTACCTGCTAACAGCTTATAGTAATGGAGGTGCTGGAAGCTTTGATAGCCATAGTGTGAAAGCCGACTCTTGAAATTCAAAGTGGCTTGAAAATCAAACTCGGAACAAACCAATACTGGTTGTTGTGAATATAGGAGCTAGAGGATAGTTTTAGAAAATCAACCAAAACTTGGCTGCAGTGATGTCACTTATTATATATATAGTCCACAAAAAATCATAACCATTAAGACACATATCGGTCTACTCTATATGAACATGTACACAACCTGCTGGGTGAAAGCTGTATTGTTGTTCCACCATCACAAGCTTTTAGTTCCTCCATGACAGCATTCAGTTCCTCTGTGCTCCTGACCATGAATTCCAGTTTGTGACTGTAGGAGGCGCCGCAGAGGGCCTGACTCAGCACAGACACCTGGCCGCTACCTGAGAGTCAAAGACAGACACCAGAGATGGAAAAAACTCTTGGCGGACAAGACCACTGGGTCAGCATCATGTTTTAGCTTGTACCTTTATTAAATATGCAAGTACCATAAGTCCTGTTCGTGTGACACAGTTTCCACTCAGAAATTTCTTACCAAGTCCCCCAACCAGCCAGTCGTTTACCCCTCCTTTAACACAATCCCACGAAGTGTGAGGGGAGAAGATCACAATCCCGGCCTCTACTGCCCGGATGGCCAATCGCTGTTTCCAATCTTTCTGAACCAGACACTTGATTGGCCGAAATAACGGAGGGTGATACGAGATAATGAGGTCACAACTCATGGTCTCTGCTTCTTCCATGACAGCATCTGTTAGGTCGTTGGTTAGCAGGATGGTTTTAACAGGCCGAGATTTGCTTGGCTCGACCAACAGGCCAACATTGTCCCATGACTCAGCAAGTGAAAGAGGAGCAAGCTGCTCCAGCACCTGCAGAACCTCTTTTAGCTCCATCAGGCCTGAATGGTGAGCAGAGTGAGAGAAGGCGCGGGTGAAGGAGAAAGAAACAGATGGGTGTGGGGGAACTGAGGTCGGTCGGCTTGACAGGAAGCTGTGACTGTAAGCAGATGAAGGGAGAGGTGGAGGGATAGACAATACTGTTGAGGCAGAAGAGCAGAGAGGTGAGATCAAGCTTCCCCTGGTACACAGTCTTCTATAGGTGAGCGCTAAAGTTGTCCAAGAGAAATTTCTAGTCAACATCTGTGTAGATCTGTGTGGATAACACAAAAAACAGTGTTTAATATACCATCAAGAGAACATCATTCACATACATTCAAAACACATTAATTGGCTTCTGAGAATATTTATCACTGACAATAATTTAATTTGTTAAATCAATTATCAATCCAAACATTCCCTGATCCCAGTCTCTAAATTATGAGGACTTGCTGTGGGGTTGAATAAATTAACCAGTTGATTATTTTCTGAATTAACTGACTAATTGTCTGGTCTATAAAATGCAAGTTAATAGTATAAAATATATAGTTAGTTTGTTTTATCTGACTAACAGTGTTTAATTTACTATCATACCAGACAAAGAAAAGCTGTGAATCCTCAAATTAAGAAGCTGAATGTTGTTTCATAATTAACAGATTTACATCTGATTATCAAATAGTTAAATCATTTAATAAATCAATCAATTAATTCATATTTCATTGCTTTTGTTAGCAGACTAATTGATTCATCTCTAATATGGTGTTTTAATATCAAATAAACATCATACATTATTAATAATTGAAGACCTTCTGTCTTTCAAACTTGACAGCCTGAAACATTTTCATCTAACCAGTCAGCAAAGCATGCACACTGGTTTAACTTGGGACTGGATGAGCAACTTTTTGCTGTTTTTCCAGCTCCTCGTCTCATGAGAGAGACACTGAAGACTTCTGAGTCCTAATTATAACCTTCAGCACGGTCTTGTATTGAATAAATAAAGTGCTGTCGTGTTATTTCAAAGCTTTGAGCAAGACACACTAAGTGCTTCAGAGCATGCAGCTAACGGCACAGCTAGCCCGTTAGCTAACATTAGCTACAAACACGCACTCAATCGACACCGCTACAGTCAAAAGCACAGGATCAACACATCGATGTGTGAAAGACTGTGTTTATCATCCGCTCACTGCCCTCGACCTTTAGAGACAAACACGATGCCGGACACATCTATCCCAGAAGAGCAGAGACGGTGCAGTGCACTTACGGAAGAGAAATGTCCTCCTCCGGCTTCCGTCTCTTCATGCAACGTTTGGATTGGACAGTCGTGTATTAATAGTATTTGATACTGATACTATAGTGAATGAACTACATTAGAATAAATATAAATTTAAAAATTAATCCACACAATCTGGGTTTATAATTAAAATGTTGCCAAGTCACACAAACACACACACAGGTTGAAAACACATTAAACAACAGATATAAACAGTGTTTAAAGTGAAACATTACACACTTTAACTACAGACTGATCTTTAGGACATGTTGATTCAAACCTACTCAGATGAGCTACAAGCCTCCTTCAGAGTCATGTGCAAAACCGTCAGTGCTGTCACAGATAAATAAAGGTGGGGACTGAATGACTGTTGTTTTGATGTAGCTGGATCATGGCAGAACATGTGAATGAATCAATCAATTTTCAAAACACAAGCAACTAAATGGTTGGCATTGAAGGCCACAAAGCATGATGGAGTGTACAAAGGGAGTATAAGTGAGTTTTTGAATAGTTTCTTTGATAACAACTAGTCTTGATCATGTTTTGCAAGGAGAAATTAATATCTTGACTCTGAATATATTAAGGTTTTCAGACTGTAGAGGGTTGCAAAAATGAATTGATTCAAAATGGTTAAATGATTGGACCAAAACAATCTGACTGTTCATTACATCAACTTGTAGTAAGCACTGAGATTTTGAAAGTAGAATTGGAGATTAATTAGATGAAACTGGGCCTTTTATTGTCATCGGGCTGTCAGCAGCATACAAAACCCACAGCAGCTGTGTCCTCACAGTCAGTTCCCTCTTTGACACTCAGGTAGTCCTAATAGTAAAAAAATATATATATATACAGCAGAGCAGAGCCAGTTAAAAATCACATTATATAAGTTATTTTGATTCAGCTCAATTAACAAGAAACACAAAATAGTTGTTTGTATTATGTAATTCTGTTTATATGTAATGTTATGAAACAAATATACAGAGTAATGTCAACAGGAAAAGACTAGATCATTTTTATAAGCTGTATTAAGTCGTATAGAGCAGGTGGTCCAGCAGGAGATACCCACAGTGCGTCCAACACTTCTCAGAAAGATTACTGGGACTTTTGGAATAAACAAATTAGAATATGGACGAAAAAAAGGAAAAGTAAAGACAGGGCAGAGGGTTAACAATGTTGGTAGATGATCGCAGAAGTTTAAAACTGCAGTCCCATGATGTGCACGACAACAAGCTGCTGGGCACGACTGGCTACCTCAGAATTGAGTCAGAGAGTGACCGAGAGAGATTATCGTGGATTAATGCAATAAAGGTCGATGCTGGATGTTAGAGGGATCAGGGAAGGATCAGGCGGGGCTGCATGCATTACATCATCTGCTTCTTCCCTTGGCCTCATCAACCTCCATGTGCACTACACCCCTCAGTTTAAAAAGGACCGTGCTCTTCAAACACACCCACACTTACATTATATGTACATTAGTGCACAAATGAAAGCAATAAATCCTTCCTAAATTACTGTTTCTCGCTCATTCTCATGCTGACTGCATACCCACACAAGAGAGCAGTTATTTACAACACAAAATGCAAAAATTGTTACTTATCCATTAAGCGTATTGGCACAGCTATCACCCCTTGTATCCAATCTGTGGAGTGCCATTGACAGATGTGCGTTTAGTTATTAGGTCCACGTGCTCAGAGGCAGAACAGCTTCACTTTTGTTAATTGGTCCTATAAGCCCTTATACCCCATCTGTCCATCTGTTGGAAGTTCTGCAGTTTGTCATGCAATAACATCTGTTTGTGAGGGTGCAGTGTGTCCCCATCCACATCCTTAAATTCCCTCAACCTAGGTATTTAATCTTAGCCCTGATGGCTTCGGATGGGTTTGTGTTGGAGATAAGCCACAAGACGACTTCTGTTTACGAATCCCTTGTATCCGGCTGGGAAGTGAAACCTGTGGAAATTCTAATGCAAATTTGAGACAGTTTTGAGATTTTATTGTTGTGTTGAATGGTTAAATTTGCACAAGACTCTCTCCCACAACTGATCCTAACTTTGTATCAGTAGTACAAGGCTAACAATGTTAACTAACAGTGATTTTATGTAATTCCTTCTGTTACACTCAATGTTTCGCCACACAGATCTTTTTTATATACATGATTAAAACTCCTAAACTCTTCCCCACAGTCTAACTAAACTGTCCACAAACATTAAAAACTTTTACTGAGAATCATCAAATTCAAAGAAAAGCCCAGACTGTGTTCTCTAAAAAGCCTTAAGGTAAGGAAAACGCATATTTTGACATTTCTTTGCACTTAATACCTAAAAATCTGTTATGCATGAGTCATGATGTCAGAATTTTTAGATGATGTTTTAGGGGCAGCAGTTAGTAGTAGTAGGCCTGTCTATTTTTGGTCACACAATCTCTTTATCCTTATGTCCTTCCAAAGCCAGGGCAAAGAAGTTTATACAACATTTATACCCACAGCACAGCAGCATCACTCATGTTTTTTGGTTTATAAATCCCCTCTACATGGAATCCATAGATCAATTCATTATACAACCAGTGAGTTGTGCATTATTATGCAAGTTGATTTATTATGGAAGTCATGCAGAGAGTATGTCCCACATTTGCTTTGCTTAGCAGACAGTTTTACTTGTCATCAAGAAGCTAAATGGAATTTGGTCATTGCTTGTTTTATTATTTACACTTCCTGTAACACATCAATAAGTTAGCTGGACTGATCATTTTACCTCTTAACTCGAACCTTTGGTTACAATGTGCGTCAATAGATTTTTTAAATTGTTAAATCTCTATATTTTCTGATCACTTTGCCAAATTATCATGAAATGATAATTTAGTTTTTAATCACAAATGTGGCAAAGTCAGATAAATACTGAATATTAAACATCCAGTATCCTTGGCATCAGGAGGCACACAAACTTCACGTGCATTGTTCACATGTATTTAAATGTTTTATTTTGTTCTTTGCCAAACAAAGGTAGATATCTGGAAATACCTGTTAACAGGATTTAACTTGTTAGACTTGATCCATAAATAAATGATGTAATCCAGGCAAACAGTAACAGGATAACTGTTAATTTTGCATTATAACATCATTTCATTGATAGGTATTATACAGCAGTGTCTGAATAATTCAAGAAGAATAAATATATTCAATGAGTACATTTCAAAAGAGCAGTAAGTTCAGCAAAACAATCCAAAATGACTTTGTGTATATACAATATATATCATCAAACAAAATAATATAGCTATATTTGTTTATTACAATCTTTTCAATGCTTGTACATTTAAAAAAATGTCTCAGTACATAATTGTCTTTGCATAGCTGTATATTCTCTCTGAGAACAATTTGATATTGCTTGACTTTTCTTCCTAGCACTAAATTAATGTTGACATCATTATGTTTGTTCTGAATATGCACAAGTTAATCTGTCAAAGAACTTTAGAGAAAGACGGCATCATTGTTAATGCATGACCGCAGATGTGCAAAGGTACTTTCTTGATTGGCCTTCTCCTTGATCGTCATTGATGGGACATCATTCTCACAAACTCTGTAAGGACGACAAAAAGTTGATTCAGCATCACATCACAAGAACACACGGCCCATTTATGTTGACAATCACTGAGTCATAAGAGACTGTGTCTGTACCTTCAAAGTCTACTGTGCCATCTCCATTGTCATCCACTTCTTTCACTATGGCATCTATCTCTCGTCGGTTCATGTGCTCACCCATGAGCTTCATCATGGCTGACCGCAGCTCCTCTGTTGTGATCTCTCCATCTCCATCAACGTCAAACTACACGGAGAGACAAAAAATGTTGAAAAGCAACATCAGTGCATTGTTTATCTTTATGAAACTGAGGTGAGTGTATAGTGACGAAGAGAAATCTGGCATTGACAGCTGTTTCATTTCCTTTAAAAACATCAGTGGTGCTGGAAAGTTTACAGACAGTCTTTCATTCTCACCTCTTTAAAGGCGTCTTTCAGCTCCTTCATGCCAATCATCCCAGCCGTTTCTGCCAGAAGCTTTGGAGTCATCAGTTCCACAAAGTCATCGAAGTCGACTCTGCCACCAACTAGCAGGAAAATTTTTAGAAAAGAAAAACATCCATCATTCTTCTTTAGTGGTGACATGGCCTCATTTGAATTTCTGGCAGTTTTGAATGAGCCTCTATCACCTTTGGATCAAATCAGCCACCTTGTGTGGAATTTTCCAACCATTTTTTAAATTTTTAAAGTCATTAAGGACTTACGGTTCATATTGATGTTTTGGCTGAGCTCAATCAGTTCCATCTCAGTGGGCATGTAACCCATTGTCCTCATCAGGTTCCCCAGGTCTTTGCAGCTGATCAGCCCATCTTTGTCTTTATCAAACTCATTAAATGCATCACGCAGCTCTGCAGAATACAGAAACACACTCAGTCAGGTAGATTGTCAACAACAGGTTACGTGGCAAAATTTAACATATGTCAAGTTGTCAAACAGACAGGTGAATATTTGTGATGCACAAGGTGTCAGGCAAAGTGATTATTCTTCTTTTTATGATGAAATAATGAAAATATGCAAAAATTTTAATGGTAAGAATTTAACTTACCATCAATCTCATCATCAGCCAGTTCTCTTGACTGCATAAAGACAAAAACAGTTGCTTAAGTCCAGTGTAGTATGGGCAGTGGGATTTGTAATACTGTTAAATACCACCATGATACACATGCAAAAAAAAAATTTGATATCACACAATTAGTAAAATGGGTGTTATCCTTCCAGATATTCATATAGAATTAAATACCACAGCAACAAATAGAATCTGGATTTTCTATCTTGGATTTAAATGTAGATTTTGCCCATTTTTGGCAGGTGGGCTTCTTCTGGCTCAGTGTCATCACTGGCATGCAATAGTAAACAGCAGGCAACAGATCCTCTCTCTGTGAGTGTAAATCTCATCATTTTATCTTGTCACCTTTCAGGTTATAATCCTGTCAACTGTTCAGAGCAGTTTGCAAACATGAGGACAAACCCATCAAAAATGTGAAAAGGCTCTCACTGCTGCACTTACAATGTTTTTCCCTCCTCGCAGGAAAATGCACGCTGCCCCAAAACTCATTTCTGCAAGTGGAAATACAGACAGTGATGTGCAATGATGAAAAGTCATCAATTCATCCGACATTTTCTGACACAAAACAAAGCTGGGTGGTGTTTGCCAGAGCCAGAAAGGCAGGATTAAGACAGATTGAGTTGTCTGTGTTCCCTATGAGGGATTGGATGATCTGCCCTATGTCTGCATTCTATGTGTGTGTCTTTGCGCATGCTGACATTATGAAAACATTTCTCAAAAATATCCTGATTGATTTATTATATGAAATTTATATTTTGACACCAGAAAAACAAAAAACAAAATCTGTTTTTAAAAAATAGACAAATTTTCGGTAAAACATCTGCAAGTCAAACATATATTTTCAAACAAGACTCTTTGCTGCGATAATCTAACATGATCAATTATCTGATGAATACAGAACATTTAAAACAAAAAAAATGAAATATAGAGTATGGTGTTGAATAATAAAATGAATTGTCATCATGGAGTTATTTGTGCTCACCTTCTTATGATGATTTCTTGTCACCAGCCAAGCGCATTATACACGACCCCTGACACGGAGACTCAGCAGCTGACCTGTGCAGTGCAAAAAGCCCCTCTGTCTTCTGTCTGTTTTTTAATCTTCTTCTTGTATCAGTCCTGTCCCTCTTCAACCAAGACAACCGTGCCTCTCAGTGTGTGGTGACCCTGTCTGCCAAGCCTGCTGGGATGCTCCAAAGTTGTATGAAGGGAGGTGTGGCTACAATGGAGGTTGTATGCTCACAGGGAGGAGTCAGGTTCATGATCTAAGGAGATGTGTCCCTGGTTTCCAGCTGAGTGTTGACATCATTGTGTATATTATACTTACATCTGAACCTACAGCTGACAGAGGAAATAGGATACATATCAGTTTACAGGTTAGGGGGTACAGTTACTTGTTTACAGGTTCTGTTCCTAGCAGCATACACCTATTCACTAAGTTATAGAGAAGGTCCCACACTGTATAAAAACATTTATTGTCAGTTATTTTGCAATGAATCATGTGGCGTTCTAACATGTCAATGCAATGAAAAAAATATTAAAAAATGTGAATAACAAGGTCCAAGGCAACATTTTGAAATTGCTTGTTAAGTTCAAATGAAAGTTCAGTGATAATTATCTGTATTATCCTTTGGACGTTCCAAAAAGTTCCATTTTATTTTATTGCTCACCTACAGAATCTGAACTTCTGATAAATCAAATTCTAATAAATGCGCAAATGCCTCAGAAATGTAATTAAAAATAACCATACATTCTAATCTTATAATGATTTTGATGACTAATTCTTCTTGCTGGCACATATGTAACAGAAATGCATATTTTTGGGCAAATAGCCAGACAAACACTCACAGTTGGACATTCAGGACAATCATAAAAATTCTTATTCAATCTACTAAATTATCTCTTAAACAGTATTTTACACTGTTGAGTTCAATTAATACTGACAAATAAAACTGAACATTTCAGATCACTTTCTGTCTTTTTCTCGTGTTGAAAAATATATGTAACACTGTAAAAGAATAGAAAAATCCTCATTCATTGTTTATAAATCTGATTTTGGATATAAGAGACAGGCAGATTACAGCTAATATCCCACAGTGTGATAATCTATGAGTATTGGTTACATTTGCGTGCAAAAAATGGATTATTTCTTCTCTGTAAAACCCTGATGACAATGTTTAGGATTAATGTCTCTGGGTCAGCAGCAAGGATGTAACTGTCTGAACTGGCTGATCGGAAACCCTTCAGCTCCGGATCTTCATAGTGTTTGTGTCCTCTGCTCTGACCTTTTACCCTCTGCCTGCCTCCCTGCTTATGTAAATTCATCAAAAATCTGTTTGCATAAGAAGCATAATCCACTGGGCTATGCAACAGGAACTAGTAACGATTTTATTATCTTTTTTTCCTTCCTTGTTTCAATGGGCCAGTTGAGAGTTTATGTAAGGACACCTCCATGGCTGTAAAAAGATGCTTATGGAGATGGTGAGGAGAGTATGAATGGCAACTGAGAAGAGCAGGAGGTGGGGCAACTGGGTGTATGGGTTTTCTTTTTGGGAATGAGAGAAACTGTGGAAGAGAAAACTGTGATGTATATCAGCAGCAGCTTCTTATTTCTGAGGTGTCACAGCCTGGCCACTGATGACATCTTCCCTTTAACAGGCAAAGGGAAAATTTTTGTTTTTATTGTGTGTTTTGTGTGTCAGATAGAATTACACAATACAGATGTGTATTTGTGATGATGTGTGTCCCTGTGACAAGATATAGTTTGATGCCAAACCAATTTCACAGGAGTGAAACTTCAAAAGCTTTCCAAAATAGACAATCTCAGTAAGGAGTGATAGAAGGATTATATTATATTATATAAGATTACTTGAGAATTGGAAAGCTGAACCCAAATAATATATGATCTGTGGTCAGTAATTAATGGCATTGGCTCTGGGTTATTTCTTAGTGTGGAATTTGGCAAATGTTTTTGTAGATAAAAGTTAATAAACTAAAATTGCAATTGGGAAAATCGCTGGAAAGAGCTGATAGATCATGAGTAGCTCTAAATATGTATATATTATGTAATAGTTATCAGAAATCTATTGCATCTTTATTTCTTGGCAGGGACTAGAAATAATCTGTCATCCCAAACAGCCGTCACCATTAAAAATGGATAGGTGCCCAATGAGTATGACAACTAGTTGTATGTGTTGAGCTCTTTTCCACAGTTACCACTCCAATTTCACCACATAACTCTATGTCACAATACAGATGGTTCGTTCACTTTTGTCCCCAGTAAAAGTCACAATCAGACATTTGTAACAATTACTCCTAAAACTTTAATTCCAATCTTAACCAGCACAAGCTGTTAAAATACAAAACCTTTATTCCACTGGTTCCTTTCTGAAAACAGTAAAATACCTGTGTGTTGATTTGAATTACATTTTTAGCTCATTTTTATGATAGTTTCCATGATGAGGTGCAAATTGGATTTAATTCTGACTGGTCCAGAATAAACCCATGTAAATCAAAAGTCAGTGGTGGTTCAACTTTGACATAAATGCTTCATGTTTCCCCTTTTATGCTACTTTAAACTTGTTTTTTTTGTTTGTTTTTTTTAATAGGAAAATATGTGTGGTGCTTTTTTTGGGAAACGTCTGTTTCTTGTTAGTTGCAGATTCTGATCTAACATAAAAACATATTCTTAATTTATATTTATATATTCATAATTTTAATTCCTCTCATAATGATGACAATAAACGTAGCTGTCGATGAACAGAGGGAGCCTCGTGGGTTTTTGGTCTAGTTGCCTCCTCGGCCACACAGCGACAACGTTTCTGCTCGCGTGCCTGATCCAGAACCGTTGAAGAAGAGCGCTTCCGTTTTCCTTTCGGCTCCCGCCCCGCTCCGCCATCATGAAGTCCTGAACAAAAACGGATGAGAGTCGAGCAAAATGGGGATAACACGAACTGGAGATGAAATCCACCGACGGCACTAACGTAATGACAGCACGAAGCGGAGCGCGGAGCGGACCCGTGGAAATTAATGACCCAGTCTCCCGTTGAAAGCGTCGCAGGCGGCTCCTGGCGTTACGTTATTTAGTTAGCGGTGTTGCTAGCAGCAGCTAGAGCTAGAGCTAGCCTGTGGTTTTCTTCTGGAGACAGCTCAGCTGCTAGCTGGCAGGCGTCAGTCAGCAGCTAGCTGTCACTTTAACTGACTGGCACTTTACTCATGTCAAGTCGTGCAGACGTGCTAGCTGTCCGTTTGACTGGGAGCATCAGGATGGAGGGGACTTCGAGTAAAAGCATCGACAGGCAGAATGTGTTTTTTTCGTGTTGAATAGACACCAGTGCAGAGGAAAGGGGGGTGAGACCAATATTTTCCAGCCAGGCCGGTTAGCTAGCTCCAGAGCTAGCTACAGTGGATCCCAAAAGCCACGGTAAGACATGTTATAAATCATTCAGTATGCAAAAGTAGCCGAGTGCGCCTCTCCACCTCTGTTGGCAGGGGAAAGGAGCAGCTAGCGGCATTAGCTGCCTCGTTTTCAGACCCCGGAGAGGTTGACATTGACATGCAGGCTTGTTGTTGGCCTGCACCCTGAACACCCACCCAGCCTGGAGTTGTTGTTGTCTACTGTTGAATACATGTTATGCGTTTCTTCTGCAAACAAGAGCAAATCTAGCCTAATTGACCAGCCAAGTGCAAGAGCCATCTATCTTGCTCAGCTGAGATGCACACTGTACATGACACTGATGGCAGGCGCATATCTAGATAATTACTTCTCTGTCTCTAACTAGCCAAGGACAATATGCGTTTTGTTTCCCTCAATATGCCCAGGGTGATCCAAGGTTTTAAAATTGTATGTAGGTTGGAGAGATGATCTTGGATGAAACCACATAATTGAAGCATTTGTTGCCTCTTCCTCAGTGTGTCTGGGGTGACATGGATGGCTTTTTAAAATAGACAGATTGAGAGCTTGCTTGAGGCTTGATTGCATGATATAAAGAACTTCTCATTTTTAAGGGAACCATATTCTTCCTCTTTGACAGTAGCAAAATGCCTATGAATGAAATATTTCATCTGGTAGATTTTCAAGTGCTTGGAAATACAGCATGTGTTGCATTTTTACACAAACCCTTTGGCAAAATCCTAATGTCCCATGATATACCTCATGCCTGCCATATTTTGTATTGTAATTAATTTGCACAATTAACATAAATATAGTTTGTTTCAGCATCTCTTCTGGAGAAAGGAGAAATGGGATGCTCAAGCATCACAAACAATCTGACTGTGTCTAAACACTGGACACAGACTTTATATTTGCTCAAAGATCTTTACAGCAACTGTACTCTCCAAAATATTTATGAAATTTGGTTAGAAAAAGCTGTGTCTTTACATAGGGTTTCATTATTAGAACATATTGTTTATCATAGCGTAGCAATTAAATGGTATCTAATAAGATTGATCCTATTTGTAATTAAAGTAATTAATCTATAATGTAAAAATAAATTTGCCAAAATGTTCTAGAAGCAAACTACATTAAACAAGCAAACAATACCTAATATTTCGTTGTGGATTTGGGAAGTTGACAGATATGACATGAGCATGACCGGATTTTCTCACAATGTATAGTCTCATATCGCTTAACCTAATAGGCATAATACAAAATTGATCAAATCACTGGCCAGTTTCATTGTTTAATAGCCTTACCTGGGTTTCCAATAGCAGCATACTTATTACAGAAACTTCACCCTCAGTGTGTTATCCAGTCATGTACACCTCATCTTTTCTATAATTGGTCAGGAAGCCTTTGAATATCCTCTGTAGTGGTTACGTAAAAACATAAAAGGTAAAGCTTGTGGTCACACTGTTCATGCATAGTAGGCAAATCTTTTGCATACTAAACTGGTTGGCAGTTTACTTTTATCTTGTGAAATCTTACCTACTGTTGTCTGCTCTTTGTGAGAGAAATGTCTTTGTTTCCTATTGGCCTGACTGATGTAAAATGTCCTGCTTAGTCACAGTTCTTATAAGGAAGCAAATCTAAGGCCTCCATATTGACATTGTTGCACATACGTTTTAAGAAATTTTATTCTGCCTATATTTGGTGCTGTATATAGGCATAGGTATATCCTTCTCGTGCTGGATTCTCTTCATGAACATGATCTCAGCTTTCATTGATATATTTCTGAACATTTTTTGTATTAGCATCAACATTACATGTTGGGAAATCAGACCAGCAATGGTTCACTCCTTGATAGAAAATTTCAATGCTTGCTTTTTCATGATGTTGGCAACAAACTGTCTAGTCCACCTGGTTATTTAACCTGATATTTATTTTGTTTCATTCACTGTTTTCACCTACATGCTTGCTGTCTAACAAGGGCAGTCATGGCACTGAGTGTGCGCGCCTGTGAAGGACCAGTTAATGACTAGTCAGAATCACTGAGGGGAATGTTTTTGTTTAGCAAACAATGAAAATATGAAGCGTTTTGTGTTGCCAAAGGAAAAAGATGTTGCGTCTGCCATTTTAAGATATGCTGATTTCTAAAAAAGGATTAAAAAAAAATAAGAAGAGGTACAAATTTCTTCTCATGTACAGTTGGACCTTCCAAAGATAAATGCTGCGTATACTGTATCTGGTGACATTATGGTAATTAGCTGTTTTTGAATAATGAAATCTTAATTGAAAAAATGAAAATTACATCAATGTTAAGTTTTGCCAGTATTGTTCAGCCCTGTATTTCTGGTAGAGAGGCAGATGGAGGATGATAGATGAATGGGGTGGGTGGGTGGATGGTCATCTGAAGCTGATGGGCGCGGTGATATTTTCCTTCTATATGAGTCAACACAAATTAGCATTTTTTAAATTCCTAGATAGTTGAAATGCAGGTATAGAGCACGAAAGGCTTTTTACATATGAACCAAAGGGACTTGACTCTGTGGAGTGGAAAACACTGCATTGAGCTGCAAACTAGTATGTTGATTTTTGGTGAGATCAGCAGTACAGGCAGCCCTCTGACATTATTGAGAGTAATTTGGTGTTTATGTGAAAACATCTAGGTAGAGCTAATATACACGTGAGGTTAGAAAGGTGTTCTGTGTAATGGGAAGACACTGCGATTTTGCACACACATACAGCAGCGGTACACTAAAAAGTGATGATTAGCAACCCACTGGATATGTACAGAGTGCTTGGTAGTGTTTTTTGTTGTTTGTTTTTTTTAAACCCCAAAAACTTACAGCCACCAACGTGTGTCAATTATGTGACAGACTGCACCATATTTCCTCCGTGGCTCATGTTTCCAACACAAATGTTGGTAATCCCTCCAAATAACAGACGCTTACCCAGTGTGTTTCTTCCATACCCACCAGGCGCTGGCCATGCCGTCGAGTGTGCGGGCCGGGAGCCTGAAGGACCCGGAGGTGGCTGAACTGTTCTCCAGGGAGGATCCCGAGAAGCTCTTCACAGACCTGAGGGAGATAGGCCATGGGAGCTTCGGAGCAGTCTACTTTGTGAGTTCCTTTCCCTGGTTTTTGGGTTTGTAAAAGTAATGGGATATTGGTGCTACAGATTACCTGCATACATGTTGTAGCCATGAGGTTAAATATAAATATAATAAATTTATTAAATATTATAGACATGTCTATTTAATAAATCAGAATTAGTCTGTAGCTAACTTTTTGCTGATTTAAATACACCTCTATGGGCATCTAATTATTAGGCAACTGATAATCAAGCTAGTTGGAAATCTGTCCTTGAATTCTGGATAAAGATATTGTTTTTCAGTCACACCAAGACACATTACAGACAAGCTCTTGAATATGGTCTGCTTTGACACCATGTGTGACTTCTTGCACTTTTTACTTGTTACAAATGTAATTTGTTGTAGTGATTTATCTTGTTTTTCATAGGGAGAGCTAGCTATAAAATGGTTTAGACGATTAAGTTTGTCAATCAGCTGTTGTTGAAATCAAGGCATCAAGATCACTAATGAATCCTTATGTTATTCAAATGTGTTGATTTCCTTTCATTTTGAAATTTTAAGATACCACCTTTACTAACTTGAGATAGAAGTTTATGACATCAAGCAGCACATCAAATGTGGTATTTGGAGTCAGGGTGATTGTTGGAAGAAAAGGTAAGCATAGCAAAGGCCTGACAGCCAATGGGGTCAGAGATGATGTCTGTTTTCAGACGAGAGGGAAGCTAATGATCACAAGGTAGATTAAAATCAGGTAACGGTGAAACATGGTAGAAGAGAAAAAAGGGGAGAAATGTGGTTATGGTGAAGGTGAACTTATAAGTGGTGGATGAAAAGCTCTGGTTAATGAAGGGTGAAGAGGAGCAAGTCATAGATGAAGGGATCGATGGGAATAGAGGGAAGGAGTCTCAGCAGAAATCCTTGTTTTTCTTTGTTGGGTCTAGAGTTAAAATGGCTGATTAGTTCTCTGGTATTTTGTGTAAATACAGTGTATTGCATTAGCACTGTGATTCACATTAAATAAGAATTTAACTTAACTGAAATTCTGCTGTCTGAAATCAAAATAGGGCCATATTTACTGTTAAAAGAAAATGAGAAAGACTTAAGATGAAGTAATTTAACATTGGTTGTCCCTAACTCCACATTAGGCCCATGACATCCGCACCAATGAAGTGGTGGCCATCAAGAAGATGTCCTATAGTGGCAAACAGTCCAACGAGGTAGGACCTTGGGAAAAATCTAATCCTTCCTCTATTGTAAATGAAAGATGAGTTTATCATTGAAGTTTTTCCTCATCCATGATTGTGGCTCTAATTGTGTTCTAGAAATGGCAGGATATCATCAAGGAAGTGAAATTTCTCCAGAAACTGCGCCACCCCAACACCGTTGAGTACCGTGGCTGCTACCTGAGAGAGCACACAGCATGGGTAAGTGTGTGTGCCTGGTGTGTAATCATATGTTTTGTATAATTTTCCATAGTTTCGAACAATATTTGGCTCATCTAGAACGATACGATATGATTCAGTGACTTGAAATCGATACGGTAACTTTTTTTGCCAAAAATTCAACCAGTGTAACGGAAATAATTACCTGGATACTGGACAGTGCAGGTGAGAATTTTTTCTTGTACGGGAATCAGGGATAAACTAATTATAGATATAAACAAGTAAACACGACGATTAATTGCAAATGCATTCACCTTTTATTGAAACTGCAACCAACATTTCTTCAGGTTGAATGAACAGTAGCTTAACCTGCTACTTCTGTTCTCACACCTCAAATGTGGCTTGAAAATTTCTCGCTCTACTTTGTTTTGTATTTTTGGCGCTGCTGGTGCATGTTGATAGTTAAAGTTAAACATTTCTTTACTATTAAAATACAGCCATATAAAATTTGTCGTGCTTAAATACAATGTGCAGTTTCTTAGTATCAATACAATGGATTACCTTACAAATCGGTTTTACGTCTATATACATATAAAACCTATCAATGTAGTTAGATCGTAGGAATATAAATCAATGAATCGTTACATCCCTAGTGTGTGCACCATCATAACTGTAACACCAGCTATGTTGCTTTCATGAAAACTTTTAGTATGGACAGAAGGTGTTTCTCAGCAGCATCTTCAAATGAACAGGCTTGTATCAATGCACCCTTTCATATAACTGAAAGTTTTTGCTTCTGTTATTTAGCTTTCCTTCAATCATATAAATAAGTTGGCCAAAATAACATTTGCGGAAAGGGTAGAACAAGACAAACTAAACTCAAGGAATAGAAACCACACACTTAAAGTCCAATTTACACCTTCCTTTGTATTTCTGCTGCATTTGAAGACGAGGCATTTGAAGACAAGGCAAAGATGTTACACATATTCACACAAGGAAACAACAGCTGTATTTGCTGCTGCATGAATGAGATGTTTGAGTTGGAGGTAAGGAATGCATAAAAAGGAAGCTCATGACTGGCTGTGCGCACTAAATTGTGAGTGTTTAATTGTCATTAATTTCTCTTATTCTATTCTATTCTATTCTAGTATGGTATATTCAGTCTCTTCCTTAGTCACCAACAAAGTTTAGCTTTGTTTTAACAATAATAAACAACAAGAAATGTCAATCCCTTGTTGTGATCTAGATTATAGTGGTGCCCAGCACTTCCTTATTTTGGCAATGAACAACTCGAGTCATTTTTGCCACAGGGTTGTTTTGACCAATCACTGCAAGCCTTGCAAACCTTGCCCAAAACTTCCTCAACCAACAAAACCTGAAACCTAAATGTAGTCGAGACCGAAACAAATGCCTGGCTCCAGAGTTCCTCATGGGTTTCTTAATGCCCCAAGAAAGCTTGTTGCAGTGAAAACACCCTGAAAGCTAAAATGGTTGCATTTTCTGTTTTTCAAGTGTGTTTTTAATAGTGATGCATTCAATACTATATTCCTACTGTAGATAATGACACATTATGCTACTGTGACACATTTAGCAAGTCTAATGCAGACTCTAGGAGATGCTGCTATTCTGTGGAAGCAAACCTCAGACCTCTGTTTTGAAGTGGCCATGTGAGCACTTTTCTGGGCTGCACCTTCGCCCGACAACAGCCTCTTAGACTTTAATAAATGTTCTGTACTCCCAGGGAAAAGAGCCTCCAGTCCACAAAACTCTCTCCATTCTGGTCATCTGTGAAAAGTCCTAAAAGTTGAGTGTGCTCCCTAAAATAGCATGCAGTTTAACATCCTCTCTGTCTCTCTCTAGCTGGTGATGGAGTACTGCTTGGGCTCAGCTTCTGACCTCTTGGA
Organism: Rachycentron canadum; assembly: GCA_038496675.1. Classification (NCBI taxonomy): domain Eukaryota; kingdom Metazoa; phylum Chordata; class Actinopteri; order Carangiformes; family Rachycentridae; genus Rachycentron; species Rachycentron canadum. The sequence continues at coordinate 9,430,991 of CM076668.1, forward strand.
AGGTACGTATGAAATAACAGACGATTGAGTAATTGAGAAATAGCAATGAGTTAATTATATATTTCAGTTGTTGACATGAATAGTGCCTAAATATATTTCCCCAAATATATTTCTCCACTCAGTCCACAAGAAACCCCTTCAGGAAGTGGAAATAGCTGCCATAACCCATGGTGCATTGCAGGGATTGGTGTATCTTCACTCACACAACATGATTCACAGGTAACCCCTCGTTCCTTTTCTCACTATCTGTATCTGCTTTGCTCTCCTCCCCCACACTTCGACAAGAGACAAAACAACAACAGTGGAGAAAGCACAAACTGTGCTGCCTAAGATAAGCTTATGCAATGGTGTTGGTGCTCATACACTGTGCAGCAACACATTTTAGTGCATCTACCAATACATTTTCTTTCTTGTGTCTCTATTTGTTTTCTCTTGCTCACACTTTTTCCTGATGTGTCATTTTCTCTCATCTGATCCTCTCTCTCTCTCTCTCTCTCTCTCTCTCTCTCTCTCTCTCTCTCTCTCTCTCAGGGATGTGAAGGCAGGAAACATCTTGCTAACGGAGCCAGGTCAGGTCAAACTGGGAGACTTTGGCTCTGCCTCCATCGTTGCTCCAGCCAACTCCTTTGTGGGAACACCTTACTGGTAAGACACCAAACTTGGCATCCGCGTTATTAAATTATGGTGTGAGAACAGTTACCCCACTTGGATTCATAAAAATTACACCATGTTGTCTTCCATCAAATCTTGAGCTCATGTCACCTTCTATCTTTCTCTGTCTCCAGCTGCTTTTCTCTGTTTTGTTTAATAGTTTACTGAATATCATTGGCTTTGAACTGTTGGAACAAACCATTTGAGGATGCAATTTAAAAAAAAAAAAAAAAAAAAAAAAAAAAGAAAATTCTATAATAATTTTTAATCCAAACAATTAATCACCTTAATATATATTTTCAACTTCAAAAATATTTTTTTAGTTCCATACATAAGTAATTATCAAGCACAATTTTAATAGACGTCACCAACTGGTTTTTGCATGATTATGGCAAATGCTGATCATAAATGGTATCATACACAGGTATCATAAAACTCTTTATAAATTAAAGTCAAAGGGAAATAAAAGCTTTTTCTATGTATCTATTAATTTCACTTTTTTTTTTTTTAATTTAAAAGTTTTATTTTATATTGAATTTTTTTTACTTTTAATTCATTTGAAAATACTGCCTCTTTAGTGATGAGTCACAAAAGGAACAGCTTTTCTCTTTTTACCCATAATGGTGTCTGGTGATGACAAAATTCAGACAGCCAACTATTCACCTCTGATAGAGTATATGGATAGAAACGTTCATGGACACACTGATATTTATTTACACATTATTTATATAGTTTTACATATTTGAGCTTCTGGAATTAGCAAGTATTGCATGTTTTACCTTCAATCAGTAAATCAGTAGCTTCAGGTTACAATTGTTACTGCACAAGAGGTAATCTAACCTTCCTAGTGTTCAAGTTACCCATGTGGTGTAGAGCTTGGACATGTCAGCCCTGAGGCGCTTTTCTGTTAAACCAGGGTCAAGGGAAATGAGCTGAGTGGCTGAATTGTATGGTTGTTTCCTCCATGCAGGATGGCCCCTGAGGTGATCCTGGCCATGGACGAGGGTCAGTATGATGGGAAGGTGGATGTGTGGTCACTTGGCATTACCTGCATAGAGCTGGGTAAGAAATGGCCATAAAATGGTCCACAAGTGTATGTGTTTTTTGTGTGTTCACAAAGCTGAAAGCACCCAACCTCTGCCTTTGCTTTTTTCTCTCTTCTCTTTTCTTTTTTATTTGTTCTTGCTCTTTATCTGCCACTCTCCATCACGCTATGTTGTGCCTTATCACTCTCTAGCGGAAAGGAAGCCTCCTCTGTTCAACATGAATGCTATGAGTGCCTTATACCACATCGCCCAGAATGAGAGCCCTGTGTTGCAGTCTAATCACTGGTGAGAGATGGTGAAATTTCCTAACTGGTCTTTAGAGACGATTAAGACTTGAATTGTTGAACAATAAGATATAATGTGCGAAGAGGAGCTTTGTCTAATGTTGCTTGAGATTGACTTATCAATGTTACTTCAATTAAAGAGCTGCTAATATTATTGAGGCTCATCTAACATGATGTTTTCGAAGGATTCATTGAATTTATGTCACATACCATTATGTATGATATGAATTTGACAGATTTTAGTAAAACCATGGCTGACTGAAGTGACTGAGGTCCTAATGAAGCAATTCAAGTTTTGGATTGTTGAAATTAGTTGACATTAGTCAATAAGCAATGTTTGTTACATGGTGCTTTCACATCTCAGTTACAACATTGGTTTTATCAACTCTGTTCAATTTAAATAAAACCCTCAACACTTCCTGTGATGCATGACAAAAATACGACCCTGGTGAAAAAGGACAGTATGTATGTATGTATGTATGTATGTATGTATATGTGTGTGTGTGTGTGTGTGTGTATATGTGTGTGTGTGTGTGTGTGTGTATATGTGTGTGTGTGTGTGTGTATATATATATATATATATATATATATATATATATATAAGGAGTCACTAGAGAAAAATCAAAAATTAGAACATGAATACATTGATGTGTGTAGTTGTTATTTATCGCATTATTTAACACGATTAGTGCCTGTGTAATTATATTTTTATAATTTCAGGTCAGATTATTTCCGCAATTTTGTGGACTCCTGTTTGCAGAAGATCGCCCAGGACAGACCTACCTCTGATGTGCTGCTGAAGGTACAAGGCCTCACAAACATAGTTGGATGTTGTAGATTAAGGCAGGCAAAATTTATAATTATCATTTTTTAAATGATTTTCTTCATGATTGAGTGAAGAGGGATTCAGAGTAAGGAGAGCTTGAAGCCAGGGGAAACATAATTTTAATTGGAAGGAATAAGAATAATTTGTATGTGTTTAGTAAAAGAAGAAAATGTACTTTAAATGGAGACCACAAAGGGCACTCTCAAGGGATAGTGTATCTCTCTAGTGTAGCCTCTTGGATTGTGTAGCTTTGGTTACCATCTGCATGGAGTTGGATGGTCATGTATTATTGTACAATATTCATCAGTGATACTAGTTGCATTGAACAACATGCAGACATTCAAACAGCTGTTTAAAAATCAAGTGCTCCCCCTTTTATTAGGCTGCAGTCAGCTGTAGAGTGTTTAATATACACTATATTGGTTTACTGTTTACATCTGCTTTTAATGTTGGTTCAAGCATGTGCTGGCATAACAAGAAGCTCAGCTTGTTGCTGTTGGGAAAAAAAATAAACTGCCTATCACTTAGACTTACAAGCAAATTTTTCTACCATGACAAAAGGAAAGAGTGACTGGAAGTTCAATGTGCAAGCATCTATGCAAGTGACATTATTTTAAAATACACACTCTCTAACACGGTATAAGCTGTCTGGTGGTAAGGGATGTATTTCTGTACTTAACCATGCTATGATTTGTACAACCAGCTACTATTAGTGCCCTGCTGTTATACTGACCTGAAGCTGAGTCTATGTCTGACCATGTTGTAGTCTAGCCAGAGACACCACCACCATCCCCAATCAACTAGAAACATGAACTTACTCGAAATCTAGCACCCATGTATCATAATGTACAAAGACCTTGGTCTGTGACATTCAGAATCATGTGATTATTAGTTGTTCACCTGTTTCTGTCCATTTATGCCTCTTATTCTCTTAAACTCCCCATCCACCCAGCACCACTTCCTATGCAGAGAGCGTCCCATGACAGTTGTAATGGATCTGATTGCACGCACCAAGGATGCTGTCCGCGAGCTAGACAACCTTCAGTACCGGAAGATGAAGAAAATCCTCTTCCACGAGGCACACAACGGTCCTGCACCAGAAGGTGGTGATGAGGAAGAGGTAAGAATGGGACAGAGGAGGAGGAAAAGGCAGACAGAGCTGTAGGGAGATTTGATCTTAAAAAAGACAAATCGAACATGTTCCCTTTAAAAGTGGTTTGGATTGGGCTGATTTTGTGATGTGAAAAAATGCATTACCTCAAAGTTGTGCAATGTGTTGCATTTCCTGCTCACCACAAGCAACAAAAACACTTATAAAGACTCCATCAACAGACTGTGTATTGGGGTCTTTTCTTCTTCACATTGACTTGTAAATGTGAAATAAAGAAACACCAGCTTCCTTGAAGTCAAACCCTAAAAAAATGTTTCTTTCTGAAAATAACCAACATTAATCAGGGCCTGCAAGGGAAAACAGCTGGATTTAGCATCCATCCTGCCTTTGTATTATACTGCTGGATATATACAACTTTGAACCTCTTCCTCTCTATACAAAGGCTTTTGTTTCCACCAACATTTAATTCCAGACTGTTCCCCCCCAAAAGGAAATCAGGGAATTCAGAGAATGTGGGGTTACACTTTTTTAGAGTGTGGGTCTGTCTCTCACTGCTAGTATGTTGCTATTACTACTGTCACCCCATGAAGTAAAGAAACCCGAATCACCAAAATAATCCTTTTTTGACTAATCTTGTGCTTTTTTTCCTTTCCACCAGGATGTGGAGCAGTATATGTTGCGTACCGGCACAGTCAACAGCATGGAGAGTTCACACTCTCTGCCATCCATGTCAATCAGTGCCAGCTCCCAGAGCAGCTCAGTCAACAGCCTGGCAGACGGCTCTGATGACAGCGGGGAGATGGCCATGATGCAGGAGGGAGAGCACACCGTCACATCCAACAGCTCAGTCCTGCACAAGCCCCTGGTCAGTCCAAATGATTTACTTTAGTCCAAAACCCACATCCCAAACCTGTCTCTATTTGAAATCCATGGATTTCAAATAGAGACTTTCATTTAACCTAAAACAGAACAAAGATGCTTCCTTTTTTCAGATTTGCATCCACTACTTTGTACTCAGAGAAACATGGCAGAAGTAATATTTCTTTTGAAGATGCATCATAGTACTGAGTGAATGAGTATGAGTATTGAAAGGGTATTGTGTTATGTTTTTGTTCTGTTTTCCTAAACTTCTGCTTTGATAATTGTCCTACACATGCAAACCTGCACCACCTATAGAAAAATAAAGTAATAGCAGCACCAATTTAGACCTGCAGATGCACAACAGTCTGTGTTGCCCCCTATAGAGGGAAGCAAGTAGTAGGTTCACCAGACCAGCAGCCAATGCCTTAGATGGACTTTGTGCTTTCTGTGTATTTAATAATTAGCTCTAGGATGCCATTTACATAAATTATTAGATGATTAAGAATAAAAATTTTTTCTCTTATGTATGTGTAGAGCCATGACAACATCTACGATGATCCCTATCAGCCAGAGGTTGACTCGCAACGAGAAGCTTCGTCTGCTGGTGGTGGTGGTGGTGGAGGTGGAGGAGGAAGGCGCCGTCGAGGCAGAGACCATTTTGCCACCATCAGAACGGCCTCGCTTGTCACTCGTCAGATCCAGGAACATGAGCAGGGGTCAGCCCTGAGAGAGCAGATGTCTGGGTGAGACAACAATTGTGAAACAGGGCCTGTATTTATGGCATATGTGAGAAAGGAACCACTTTATTTGTGTTGCTCTCAGTCATTGCTACATTTTTTAAAGAGTTTCACTATGTCTACCTTGTAAAACTGTAAGTAAACAGGACATCCTTTGAAATTCAGAGAGACCCTTCAGTGAAAACTGCTAGAAACAAAAAGTCAGTCAAGTAGACTCCATGTCTTTTGAAGCATAGCTTCTTGCTTCTTAACTTCCTGCTCTGCATCTCCTCACAGGTACAAGCGAATGCGGCGGCAGCACCAGAAACAGCTGATGGGCCTGGAGAACAAGCTGAAGGCGGAGATGGATGAGCACCAGCTGAGACTGGACAAAGAGCTGGAGAATCAAAGGAACAGTTTCTCAATGGAAGGAGAAAAACTATCAAAGAAGCACCAGGCCATTCTGGAGAAGGAGGTGAGCTGCTGGTGGAGGAATGAGTGGTATCCAAGAGTCTTGGGAATAGTTTTTGCCTTGTAATATGCTGTAAATATTCCCTTGTTCAGCAGGTTTCTTTTTCATTTTCTCTGTTCATTTTTTTCCTGATGTTAATGAGATTGTTTTCCAGACAAAGGCAGTCCTGACTGAGGAGAAGAAATTCCAGCAGCACATACTTGGCCAGCAAAAGAAGGAGTTGACCAGTCTGTTGGAGTGCCAGAAGCGGCAGTATCGACAACGCAAGGAGCAGCTGAAAGAGGTGTTTATACCACATTCAGCTGAAACCACATGAATAGAAATACAGTTCTTGTTTTGCGTAAATTGGCCTCTGTTGCTCAACTTCATATTTTTGAAGCATTTATCTTCTAAATTAACTTAACTTTATTTGCTCAATTTAACTAATTGGTTTTTTCCTCTCAAGGAACTGAATGAGAACCAGTCGACACCAAAGCGGGAGAAACAGGAGTGGTTGGTGCACCAGAAGGAGTGTCTGCAGCAGCTGCAGGCCGAGGAAGAGGCAGGCCTGCTGCGAAGGCAGAGGCAGTATTATGAGCTACAGTGTCGCCAATACAAGAGGAAGATGGTGCTGGCACGGCACAACCTGGAGCAGGACTTGCTGCGAGAGGTACCTTTTTGAATTTTGAATTATACAACTGATACAAATTATATAAACAAAAAAAAAAAACAACTAAATAGACCTATTGTTGGCCTTTTCTAACATACTAAGGCCTACACAGAGTTGTCATATATAATGTATGTTCATATTTGACTTTTAAATAAAAGATTAATAGAGAGGTGGAATGGGTTTCCTCTGTTTCCATCACATTAGAAATATACTTTGCACACTTCAAAGGTCTATTTTGGGAATAGACCAAACATTGAACAGATCTTTTAAGAAAACCTAGTCCAGTACAACACCGCTGCTAAGTGCTACCTTAGAAAAGGCTGTTGAATCAACACCTCTCATGGCCATTGGCATAAACATCATTTTTATACAATACAATGGATTTATGTATTCAAATATCTTAAAAACTATATATGAAGTATATAGGAAATATACTTAAAAAAATAAATAAAATAGTTATTCTATTCTATATACACTTTGTCAGGCTGCCCATGCATAGTCTTGGTATTATAATGCCCTTCCTGTCTCATTCTCGTCATCCTCTCTTGTCTAGGAGTTGAACAAGAAGCAGACTCTGAAGGACTTGGAGTGTGCAATGCTGCTGCGTCACCACGAGTCCACCCAGGAGCTGGAGTTCCGCCAGCTGAGTTTGGTGCAGCGTACGCGGGCCGAGCTTATCCGCACACAGCACCAGACGGAGCTCACCAACCAGATGGAGTATAACAAGAGGCGTGAGCAGGAGCTGCGTCAGAAACACGCCATGGAGGTCCGCCAACAGCCCAAGAGCCTCAAAGTGAGTGAGAGCACCCAGAGCCAGGGGTCTCCTGAGGAAGGAGAGAGCCAGACAACAGAGGGGCCAAGCGACAGCTGGGACAGAGAGGCAGGGGTGGTAGAAGTGGAGGCGGAGGGTGAGATGGAAAAGGAGAGGCAGGTGGTAGCTAAGGAGAGCTATGATCTTGAGGATGAGCTTGGTGGAGAAGTGGTGGAATTCAAAGATGAAGAAGTAGTTTTTACAGGAGCTGAGGAAATAGCAGGTGCGAGTGTCCCTGAAAAGAAAGATGAAGTTGATGACGAGAATAAACTAAAGGAAAGTGATGACAGAGAGGATGAGAAGGAGGAGTGGAAAATAGATGAAGAAGGGGCAGAGTTGAGGGAAGTGGAAGGAGTGCAGTGGGAGTACGAGGACGACCACGAGGACGACCACGAGAAAGCTGCACATATAGACAGTGATGAAGAAGAAGAAGGTAGGGGCGTGGCTGATGGCTGTCCCTCAGAGCTTATCTCATACCCATCCCCAGAAAAGAGACGTCTTCGTGAGCGAAATATCGACGAACTCTCTGAGTTTTACTTTCCTGATACCCCAGAGGAGCTGGAGCCCATACCCATTTCCACCCCTCCTCCCCCTGCCCCCACACAGACTTCTTTCCCCTCGCTCTTCTCTCATGCCATCTGCCTCCTCCTCTCCCTCTCTGCTGCTGCCCAGCCCTCCAACCTCACTTTGCTGCTTCTCTCCATCTTCCTCCTCTCCCTGCGTCGTTCCCCACCTCTTCCTTCGGTGGCCTCTGTTATTCTCTCTGCAGAGCTTGCCTTCTTGGCTCTTTTCTTCTCATACCTCCTCCTTCGCTCTTGCTGCTCTTTGTCTCTCTCCACCTACCTGTCACTCAGCCTCTGGGCCAGTGCTCTCTTTAGTTTAGGACTCTCCCTTAGTTTGGGGATTTATTACATCCCCATTATTTTGATCTCAGCCTCCTTCCTCAGTTCTCCTTCTCTCTTCCTCTCCCTCTACTTGGTGGTGGTGTTGATTGTCAGGCCGGCCCGTGACTTCCTTCAGCGTGCACCCCGCAAAGTCAACCGCCTCTGCATGCGAGTCCTTTTCCGCCTCCCCAGACCTCTGTTTGCCATGTGCCAGTCAGTCCTGGGTGGTATGGCTGAGCGTAACCTCTATGAGATGTTTCCCAAAGCAGGGCGCAACTGGGGTGTGCGCCAGTCCAAAATCCCAGTCCCCTTGAAGAGCTTGCCCTTAGAGTATCAAGCTCGCTGCAGTAACACCTCTACCTTGGCCAGGGGCCTGCTCTGGGTGAAGCGTTTTAGCCGACGGCCCCTTGGGGTCCTGGCAGATTTGGCTAACTCTGTAGTTCTAAAACTAGCTAGACAGGCCCTGAAAAAGGTGCCGCTCACTGTCCGGATTAAACTCCAGACGCTGGGCCTCTTGAAAAAGCAGGTCCCAAGCAGGCTTCCCCGACTCCTGCCCAGGGAGGTGAGAGAGAGGAGACAGAGGGAGAGGAGGAGGAGAGAGAGGGAGAGGCAGAGAAGGGAAGAGAGGGAGAGGATATTTCGTGAGGACGGCAGATGGGAGTGTGGGTTAAGGCGAACATCATCTGGAAGGTTTGTCAGGGGCAAGATTCGACCATGGAGATAGCAAGAGTGCAAGACAGAGGGAAAGAGTGCTGCTGTTTGTGTGTGTGAGTGTGATCATGATTATGCTCTATGTTCCATTGTTCGACCGTCGTTTGTGTCTCTTTGATTTGGGCCCACATGTCTCTCTTGTTTTATGATTCCCAAACTGGTTTTTGGTCACATTTCTTCACACACACACACACACACACACACACACCTGTGCATCTGTGAGTGCTGGCTGAAAGTGATTTTGGCTGTTGAATCTCCAAACAAGCGCACGTGTACACAGGCTGTACTGTTGAATCAGTGGGCTCTGCAAACGTCAACATGCAGTTGAACCCACAGTTACTGTACCAAACCTAGTGAAGTTTTATCATTTCATTATTGTGCTTTTTGTAAAAGTTCTGAAAAGTTTCTTTAATTTTATTATTTTGCTCTTATTTTGTAAGACAAATGTTTTTATGGTTATTTTTAAGACCGTTTTTGTGCAATGGTTTGTTTTTCTTTATAGTGGTCTTATTTCATAGGGTCTCATTTGTGCGCTGTTATCTCAGTGCTTAGAACAAATATTACAGTGTTGCGTAGTTTCATGGCTGTAACTCCACTCCCCAAAGATGAATACTGTGAAAAAAAGATGCTTAATAATTTCACTAACATCACCCTGAACACTAGGCTCTCAGTTACTATATAAGTGCAATAAACAGCTGAGCAGAAATGTCCAGGACCAGTCTTAAGACATTCAATATTATTTGAAACATGGCTTCTATGTTTTGAAGTTCAAGTGGAAAATGGTCAGCAGATCTTGAATAATTGGTCTCCAAGTAAGTTAGAAGTTAACCCAGTTCATTGTTTAGGCATTAATGGATATTATTTACAGTTGATGAAATCATTATCTTTCATATTCTAGTTAGATCAGCTATCTTTATTGCGCTTTATGCAATAATCTTATGATTTACCGTGTAAACATTTAGATTTTTTTTTTCCCCTTAAGAATCATATGAATCTGCAGCAGTTGAGTGCCTAGTTTGAGCTGTTTACACAAATGTTAATAGTCTGCTGTGAAGTGACATCCTGAATTTATGGTGGACACATAAGAACAGATATACTTTGAGTAGTAAAAGTATAATATAATGAAAACCTATTTAATATTTCAATTAAGCTTAATTTATATGAAGCCATAGACAATCTTTTGAGACATGCAATCATAAAATAAGTCCAAAGATTGAAGAAACTACTGAATGTGAAAGAAGATATCCAGTTATTGCAGACGGATGTTAAATTTTGCACTGTCTCAAAGACCATTCAAAAAATTATACCAAATGTGGAAGAACAGATCAGCTTTGATTTATTTTTTTTTTGAAAGAAAAGAAAACTGACCACATTTAATCAGTTATCAAAATAGCTGCTAATAAATTTTATGACAGTCAGCTAATAATTGTTGATATGGTTCCGTTTCTCTCATATCATGTGACAAATATTAGGACTTAAACACCAAAATGCTCAGATGTGCACATTTAATTAAAATTGACTAAATGAACCGATTTGCAGTTAACAGGCATAGATATGAGAATATAAAGATGCAATGTGCAAGTCTGCAGGGAAGTCTGGTAAAACAGGATATATGTGCCCTGTCATTTGAGCCATTCATATGGAGGAATATTACTGAGTAGGAAAACTCAATCTTAACTGTACTTTGACCCAGGGGAACAAAAAAAGTAGGGCACTTTTTTTTTTCAGTGACCTGCATTTGGGAAGTCTAGCTTAAAAAAAAAAAAGAAAAAAAAAGACATTTTATAAACATTTTATTTGAATGTAATGTTTCTTTTGCCATTGGTTTTACATTTGTGTTCCAGTGTCAGTTATTTCCTGTTCCTCTGTGTATGTTTACATGTTTGTATCCTGTTTTTGTTGTGACACACCGTCTTGAGTGTTTGAGTTTCCACAAAGTTATATCACCTTGAGTTTTTTTTTTCTTTTTTTTTTAATATTTAATTTATGCAGTATTTATAAGACGAGTACTGCATTCTTTTTGGCAGCCATTTTGTTGTCCTGTTTATTCTCATTTTAGCTGCATGGGTGTTTGTTGGCATACTGTATGGCTGTGTGCTCGCAAGCATAGAAAAATATTTTGTCATACTTCCAAAATTTTTTCTTTACACAAAAAAATAAATTCTTTTGTGTGTAAAATCATTGTCTTGTTTGTTTTTATGATTTTTGTTCCCATTATTATTATCATGTCTTCATTTCTTTTTCTTTTGAAGCTTATTGTATAGAAATATCCCTTTACCATTTAGTTTATATTCCTCCTGTATCATCACTCATTTTATCCCTGTCTATCATCTGTTCCCTCTCCCTTTGTGTACAATTCACCCAAAATGTTTCTAATTAATATACAGTGTTGAAATCGACCATGGATGTGACCTGATGAACATGTTGGTTTTTCTGCATTAGGTTTTTTAATTCCTATAAACCCTATAAGAATAATTTCACTTTAGATGACGATCTTTAACCTGGAATAGATCTGAAGTTACTCGTTACTAAAACCTGGATTTAAATAACCCTCAGAAAATTCACAAAAACCTTTTCATTTTTCATCCATTTTTTTCATCAACTTAATATAATTAAATGTATAATTCTCTTTAAAGAATCAAAATAAAATATTAATAAGATGTTTAAGTATTTTCATGAATTTTAAATTCTCCAAAACTTTTCTATTAATTTCATTGCAAAGGCTTTTTTTCCTGCCAAAGTCCACAGTAATCTCTCTCCCTCAGACTCATTTTCACACCATTGAGTATTAACTGCACTGTGTGAATATGCCAACTATACTACTATACTAATAACTGTACAACTATACTAACGTCATATTTTTGTCTATAGCAAAGGACTGGGGGGGGTCAAATTAGCCTACAAGGGTTTCATAGACTTGGTCTTTTTAATTTGAAATCAAGTATACAGTTTAACTTCTTTAGTTCTTGCTGAGCCCCAGAGATTGTGTCCATACTTTTATACAACTGAAAACTTTAGTTAAAACATTAAACAGAGATGTAAAAACAAAGCAGAGCTTAGAGAAGCATTTGCATTACAGCTTAAAGCGGCTGCTTTCTCTAACATTAAAACATACATTCACGACATAACAGTTTAAAAGGAAATGAAAAACATCTCTATTAAGAGTTAAACATGCAGCTTTCAGCTGATCTCTCAACAGTGTCATGTGGTTTGATCTGCATGAACTCACCTTTTCCTGAGTCCCACCCACAGCAAACCAGGCAAAATACAGAAATCTCTAGTCAAATACTTTCCCTTGATACTAAGCCCTTAAACTTATTTTCCTACTAACTTTGCCATAAAGAAATATGTCCATGCTTTTAATACCGACTGATAAATTCTCAACATGTTGACAAAATAAAAGCATCATGATTGCACAAACTTGTCATTTTGGTAGCGACGATGTCCTTGTCAAACATTCAGCATTCATCAGGTATTTATACTTTAATTTGCCTTTTTCTTTTTAACCACCATGTCATTGAGTGTAACAGGTTACTTCCCCTCTGATTTTCTCCATTCAACACATCCATGTTTATTTATGAAACCACTGGAGCACTTTAGCCCAGCTGCTTCCATCTCTCTTCTCTCCTCTCCAGTCCAAAGAGCTTCAGATTAAGCGTCAGTTCCAGGACACCTGTAAGATCCAAACCCGTCAGTACAAGGCCCTGCGCAACCACCTGTTGGAGAACACGCCCAAGTCGGACCACAAGGCCGTGCTGAAGCGGCTGAAGGATGAGCAGACTCGTAAGCTGGCCATCCTGGCCGAGCAGTATGACCACTCCATCAATGATATGCTGTCCACACAGGCTGTGAGTAAGGCAAGGAGACGTCGTTCACTTCACACTCGCACCACACCACCACTGCTGTGCCCAGCCTGGGGGCCTTCCTGCCCGCCCGCCTGCCTGCCTGCCTGCCTGCCTATCTGCCTGCCAACCAGCCTCCTCCCGGCCCCTAAGTTTTGATCTCCACTGAAACCCACACATCCCAGTTTTAGACCAAATTACCGACACTATCCTGTTTTCCCTGCAATTAGACCAATTCAACATCCCTTAAGCCTGAATATTTGGAAGGAACAACCATTATCTGACCTGCCTCAGAAGAGAGAAACAAGGTTCAGGTCTTAGACCAGTGATTTTCATAATCACACTACAGACTTCTCCAGTTTAACACTGCACCCCTATAAAATAGTGAGACTCTGTGGTTTATTGATGGATCATTTTTATACCATGTACGTTACCCATAATGCAACATGACCACTGACAGTTCCTCTGCTGCTCAGTTCTGTTCTTTCTTTTGTGAGTCAACACCCACTGATGATTTTCATTTCAAAAATCAGTGTCATTTCTCTTTAAATAGATATCAGATGTAAATGACCAACAAAACAGGTGAGCATCACATATAACACCCTGATACCTTTAATTTTAGGGGATGCACACAAGTTTATAGGGGTGTAGTCAAAGGGGGTTTTAGTTTTGTCCTTTCCACAGATTTATATTTGTATCTATCTATATTGTGATCTACATCTTACAATTACAGTAACAACAGCACGTAGAACCAAGTCACTTTTAAGAAGCTGTTGTTGGAGGGAGGTGGGAGCCGTGGTGGAGACAGTATTCAGATTCTTTTCTTATGTAGAAATTCTTATACCACACTGAAAACACACATTTACAAGTCAAATGTGTACATTGAAATGTTAATTAAGTTAAAGTATTAAACTTTAATTAGGAAAATTGCCAAATATGAAAAGATTTTTTTTAGCCCACCTGCTCACTCCAATCATTTTTCTACAGTCCCTTATGATTAGACTATTAAATGCACTCATAGCATTGGACTTACAAACACAAATCCCAGGCTTTTAAATGAATAAAACATAGTAGGAAGAAGATGGGACATAATAAAATGTGTTCCCTTCAATGACATAACGCCCTGCGCTTCTTTAATTACCTCACATGGCAGCGTGCCACGTAAGCCCAGTAAGCCAAATCCCTGCTGCCCTTGTTTGTCCGCACATCTACTCCTGCTCTGGTCTAAGTCTTTGTGGAAAGGTTTCCCACACTGATTAAACTTGGTCCTCAGGTCAGAGTATTTGCTTTAATGTATTTTAGGTGAAGAAACTAAATTTAATGTGTTTTCTAGAACCAGGCTTTAAGACAGGCAACACACACAGGTCACAGTAGTTCAACTGTTCAGCATTTGGAAATATTATACCTGCATTATAGTTTATCAGTAAAATATACACTGAAGGTCAGAGATAAATTTTTTGTGAATTTATTTGATAATTTCACACACAAGACAAACACTGATTCAACAAAACCTCGTTGCACTCCTTATCCTCTCCTCATCTCTCTTGTGCATCTCCCTCCCTCTCTCTCTTTTTTATGTTTGTCAGACTTTCTAAGCTTTTTCTCCTCTACCCTTGCCAACACTAAAGTAAAGCAAAATTTGTTGCTCATGCAGTCACATCAGATCCATTTTTCATCATGCGCCCTCCTATTTCTGCCTCTTAGCTGCGATTGGATGAGACCCAGGAAGCTGAGTATAAGGTGCTGCGGATGCAGCTGCAGCAGGAGCTGGAGCTGCTCAACGCCTACCAGAGCAAGATCAAGATCCACACCGACACACAGCACGAGAGGGAGGTCAAGGACCTGGAACAGAGGGTGTCCATCCGCCGCGCCCTGCTGGAGCAGAGGGTTAGAGTCAAATCTTAAATGTAGTACAAGACTTTGGTGAGTTTTAGGAATTCATTGAGGCTCAGAGAGACAACTGCAAACTGGATCTCATTTCTTATTGAAGTAAGGTAACAGTTGCCTGCTGATGTTAGCCTTCACACCGTTAGCTTTTGACTCTGTAACTCTGCTGTCCTTTGCTGACCCCTTTACAGTTTACTTTAAATTTTGCAGCAACGTTGATGATTATTTTGACTTCGAGGTCTTCTCTGGTTGTTCTGGAGCTTTTGGTCATATCAGATGATCTTCTATAGCAGATGGCACTCAGCCTTGTTATCTTGAAATATAAGACTGAGAGTTTACTCCTGACCTTGGAAACAGCAGTTGACAAAAAAATCAAGGTCTGGTCAGTAGATTCCTGGAGCTCTCAATTTTCACATCACATGATCTTCCTTTGAAAAAAAAATTTTATGTACATTTAATAATCTGCATTTCTTTGACAAATGGGAAAGCTCATCTGTTAAAGAAGATGCTACAGACTAGACCTTGTGGAAATGCTATTCATTCTGTTCATACAGTAGAATTTCTCTCTTTAGCCAATGCTAAAGTTTTTTTAACTCTTCTCCTAGATTGAGGAGGAGATGCTGTCCCTGCAGAACGAGCGCTCAGAGCGCATCCGCACCCTCCTGGAGCGGCAGGCCAGCGAGATCGAGTCCTTCGACTCAGAGAGCTTGCGTCTGGGCTTCAGCAACATGGCACTGACAGGCATCCCCAGCGAGGCCTACCCCAAGCAGGGCTACTCCAATGCCCCGCCCCCCAGCTCCCGCTCTGGCAGCCACTGGAGCCACGGCATGCACCCGCAGAACATGCCCTCGCAGCAGCACTCGCGCCGCAGCCACAACAGCAGCAGCAGTAGCGGCATCGGTAGCAGTAGTGGGGCAGGGGACCGCAGGGGCGAGTCCTCCTCTTCCTCCCATGGCCTGGGGATGGCCCTGGGGTTGGGGCGGGACGGGAGAGAGATGCACCACTCATCCCGCTCCTCCGCCTCCTCTTCCTCCTCCTCCTCCTCGTCTTCCTCTCACCACCAGCGCCACCACCTGCCCCAGCACTACCACCACCAGAGCACACCACAGCTGTACCGTGAGCGGGAGCGGGATCGGGATAGGGAGCGGGAGAAGGAGAGGGAGCGGGAGTGGGCCGGAGCGCGAGGCTCTGGCGGTGATCTGGCCCACCCGCACCCCCTGCCCTTCTCCCATCACCTGCCCTCACGCTCCTCCTCTCAGTCCCTGGCCATGCTACCTCCCCCGCCACCTGCCCCTCCATCCATCTCTGGCCCGTCCTCCTCTTCCTCTTCCTCCTCCTCCTCACAGGGTGGGATATACGGTGGCGGTGGGCTGGGTGTGCGTGGTGCCCCGAGCCTGATGGCCCTGAGGAATAGCCCCCAGCCTCTGAGGAGAACGGCGTCCGGCGGGGGGCCTGGAGGTGCCGGGGGCAGTGACGGAGTCCTGAGCCGAAGCACCTCAGTCACCTCTCACATCTCTAATGGCTCCCATCTCTCCTACTCTTAGACAGCAGGAGGAAGAGCGTAACCAGGACGGTAGCAAGAAGGGAGGGAGTAATTTAGGAAGCTGTCGCAGGTTGCACCTCAATACTCTCAGCTTGCCACTTTGCCTTGGACTGATCTCAATTCTCAGATTAGCTGAAATGCAGAGGATTCAGGGATATTATCCTTTCCTCTTAATGCACAGAAAGGCAGATGTCTGCGGTTAAGAGAGGACAAACTGACATTATTGAGCTGCACCCTGCTTCTTTAGACTCAGGGTGGGTAGAGAGGTTTTCTCCCATTCTCACAGGTATAAAAGAGGGAGGGAGGAATGTAACCACCTGTAATACCCCTGGATTAAGATCAAAAAAAGAGGAGGTTTGAGTTTATTGTTTTTATCTTTGTTACCGCCTGTATAAAAGTGAGATATGATGTGTGAAAGATGGGACATTAAGCCTTTTTTTTTCTCCCTGAGCTGCAGATAGAGAAGGGACGGCAGCCATGTCTTCTTCTATGATGTTCTATGCTGGAATGGAGAAAGAGAGAGGACAGGGGGAAGAAAAAGGGAAACAATGTTTTTTTTGCATTGTGTATGTGCTTGTATGTAGTCTGTAGTGTCCAGATATTATCTAGCAAGCACTTGCAACAAGGGGGAAAAAAGGGGGGTAACAAAAGATGGGTTACTTTAATCTCCAGCCTGGTGGAGGCTGGAAAACACTTTTTATTGATTTACAACTGTTGATTTTTTTTTGTATTAAGTGTATAAAAAAAACACAAAAACAAGTCACTTGGAACGTCACCAATGCCTTTAAGGGGTTCTTAAATGGATGTCGTGCCATCAAAATTTTTATTTGATGCAAGATGATTTAAAGCCGAATACGAATACACAGAATGTTTGTAAAGGCAAGAGACTGTCCTAAAAAATGCAGCTGGGATGAGGAGAAACATTTGTGAGGACATGTACAAATACAAAAGACTTAAAAAAAAAAAAAAAAAAGCTTTCTGGCATCCATGACATATTGAGTATCTAAACAACATAGGTGTCTATGGGAGTCACACTCCAATGCATGAAATAGATGTACAAAAAAAAAAAAAAAACATTTGTAAACATGACCAAACACATTTGAAATGTACCGTACCTGTCCGAGTTTCACTGGCATTTAAGATCACTTGTCCCGCATTTTTGATCTTTACTGTACATATTTATGGGAATATTAAAAACAAAAACAAGTCATTTGGTTTTATAGAGTAACAAAGATAATGATAGTAATTTTGATATATTCAAATGAGTATTGAATTCAAGGTTTAGAGCGACAACTCCAACTGCATTTTCTATAGGTGTCAATATTACCATAACTACTCCTGATGTAATTGTTGTTGTAATCATGTTCACATTTTTCTTGCGAGAGGAAAAGGGCCCACTTTTGACTGTAAAAAAAATAGATGATAAAAAAAAAACTGTTGCATTGTCAGGTATGGTGTGTGTTCAAGCTATTAATGATTATTAATGAGGGATTATTAATAATTGTTAATGATTTATGTATGTGTGTCGAGCGGTAAAGTCTAGTTATTGCCACTTTTTTTAGACAACAAAACAATTGAATTTTAAAAGTCACCCTGCTACTCATGTGAACTCTGACCTCCTCCTCTGGACTCATAGAAAAAAAAGGATTTTACAATTGGCTACTGGAATGTAAACGCTGGTTTCCCTTCTATTTATTTGTTTTCAGTTTACACACAAATGCTCTGAAGGGAAGCATGGGGACAAAAAGAGAGAGAGAGTGAAAAATCTATGTTGATAATCTGACTGCTGACTGGGTGCAGCACACAACCAGTGCAACAAGCTGGAAGTGTGTGAACAAGAGGTTGAAGAAGAACTGAGGGAGGGAGGACGGGCATCGACTGAGCTGCTGTGAACTGTGCACCCTCTTGTGCCGGCGCAGCAGCAGTGACCGGAGCGACTCGTCCTCTCAGATAAAGACAGACACCAATCAGTGTTTGATGAGCAGGAGGCTCATGACGCCTCTGAGGCCAAAAGGTTTGCTCTCCGTTCTCGTGGGCTGTCATGTACTTGGAGAAGCTCACCAACAACTGGACTTTTTTTTGTTTGATTTTTTTAAATTATCATTTTAATTGAAAAAAAAGAGAAAAAAAGATAATCACCCTGCTGTTTGTATGACTCAGAAACACCAGCTCAAGACAATTCCCTGTATAACCTACTACTTTATGCTTGGTTGGAATCTCAGTGCATGCATAAACTCCTTATATAAACTAAGACTGGTGGGTTTGGGACGGTCTTCGTGTTGGGAAATCAGTGTGGTAGTGTTTGTAGACAGGTTGTTGTCAGTGTCAGAGGATGTGGCGAGAGCAGGGGGTCTCCTGTGTCAGGCCTGGGTGAAGGATGAAGAAGACAAAGATGCAACACAGGCTCATCTGTGTCTTGCAGAGTTTTTTGTTTTGTTTTGTTCTGTTTTATGGGGACGGGGGGGTGCGGGTTGGAGGGACGAAATCCTTATTAAATACACAAATCAAGCAAATCCACGCTTGAGGAGGAGAAGGAAGAAGGGTCTGAACACATGTATTGGAAAAGAAATGGGGTGCTTTAAAAAGTAATTTAAAAAAAGATAATAAATTGATATTAACACATTAATTTGTCTGAATTTGATGTACTTTACTGTGATGACAATATTATTAAGATGTTTATTACAGGTCTTAGATTAGTCAATAGACAGAAGTTATTTCATCATTTAAGCCATTTTGTAAAAAAAGGAAATCATTGTTCCAGCATCTTAAATGTGAACATTTCCCTTTTTGTGTGTTTTATGATATTACACTGAATATCTTTTACTGCCTCGATCTGAAAATGTGAAGGTTTATTTTTTACCATTTATTTATGCATAAAAAGATACATTTATATTCATCTATTTGAAATGTTACCAACAATAAATCCAGAAAATAACCAACACACCAATCAATCACAAAAATAATCATTGGTTGCAAGATTAAATTATTTTAATTAGCAATATGATATCCAGTAGGAAAATGTTTGAACAAATGAGTGGATATTCAAAACTGATCATCATTAATCATTGTGTCGAGCAGATTATTTGATCCGTTTCTCAATGACTTCTTTGCTCCATAACAAAGAAAAAAAAATGCTCATTGCCATTTTCCAAAGGCTAAATTGACATATTAAAATATGTTAATATTTCAGATATTTAGATTTAAATTTTTTGTCTATTGACTAATGGACAAATCCAGATTTAATGTATTGTTTATTACGGATTCTCACTCCTTTACCAGTGTAATCTGAGAGTGTATTATTATATACATATGATTTTCTTATCTCTCTTTATGCAACGCAGACAATTATCCCGATCTATTGCTCATCTATTGTGTGTATCCTGAGCTGCTATTCGTCCTGTGTACTATATCTGACTCTGACATCATTATCACGGGCTGACTGGGAGGATCTGCGCGCACTGCCCTTTAAGATGCGTCTGTCATTTCTCTCTTAATGGAAAGTCATTCTGGCTGTTTTCTGCGGTGCAGGAGATCTGCTCCAGCTGGCCCGAGGAAGAAAGGAAAAAAAAAAAAAACAAAAAAAAAAAAAACAGCCACTGTAGTGCATTTTGTGTCGGCCGAAAATCCCAGGAAGGAAGGGGAGAGGACAGGCTCCGCCGAGGGAGACGGAAATGAGAGGGGGGTGTCCAAAGAGGAAACCCTATCCCTTTAAGAGCAAGTGGGACATAGCGGTGCGAGGAAAGGAGAGGAGGGGGAGAAGAAAGAGGAATTAAAAAAGAAAAGGAAGAAAGAGACAGGGAGGGAGGAGGGAGAGCGGGCGATAAAAAAAGAAAGATGACATCCTCGCAGCTGAACGGCCGAGGTGGAGCGATAGGCTGCGGCCCGGCGAGAGCGCCGCTCGCCGGGGTCAGGGCTTGAATCCAACAGCGAGGCTTCGACAAACACCCGAGTGGCCTATTGAGGGAAATCGGAAAAATAGATTCACAAATTAAAAACAAAGCATGACCTGCTGTGCTGCCAGATGCGTGTGTTATAACCCATATTTGTTCTCTTGCGTAAAAATGCATTATTATTTCACGTAGAATTGTTTGTTTGTTGCTAAAGTGTAATTCTGTAATATGCGGTTTTTCTGGGAGGGGGTTTTATAGCAGTTTTGTTGTGTGGTGTTGCGTTTTTGTGAGGTTAGTGTTTGATGAATTAAAGTTAGAAACCAAAGTGAAAGAAAAACAGGCCATTATTGGACCCGGCCTGCTCCACTCCTGCCTGTGTACGGCAGCCTGCGTTAGTCAACAGCTGCGTGCATTTTAATTGACAGCATTAGAGGCTACCTCAATGAGAGAAGCATATTTTTGCAGACGACTTTATTCACGTTTTTCACGAGAAGCCAGGAGCCCGTGGTTTCTGCTGCAGGACAGGCGACCCTCCGCGCCTCTACCATCAACATCGGTGGGCCGATCAAAACCATGCAAAGGCTGCTGTCCTCGATCTCAACCAGGAGCTGACTTTATAATCTCCATCGCTGTGGCGCAAAATGGATGCTGCTTGGAGCAATTTTCTCTTCCAGGTAGGCTTGTTGAGCAGGCATTAGTGGCCCTTGTTTTGGTTTTCTCTCTCTCTCTCTCTCTGCTTCTCATTTCACAGCGCGTCTTTTTCTCACACGGGCCTCTCTGAGTGTCCTGCAGCCCTCACATCTTGTATGACAACCTAGCACCTCAAGATAATGCTGTGACTTGTGTTTACTTTTGGTGATGGCCTTCTACTTGCTTCTCCAGAATACTCCCACCCAAAACCAAGTGGAGGGGAGCCTCCAATCAGAGCTCATGCCAGTGCATACGAGTTCTCCCCAAACCCCACCCACAGAGCACATAGCACAGCCTCCTTCAACTGTGGACACTGCTGCTCTCAGTGAGGAACCCCTGCCTGGTGAGGGACACTGCACCGCACTGCACTCTGCACCTGTGGAGCTGATAAGAGTGAAAAGCATCAGTGAAATCTGATTTGGATAACCCAGAGGCTGTACTGTACCCAGTCAGGTGATGAAAGCCCAGTGAAGACAGATGGAGAGATAGGACTCATAGAGGCAGGGCCCATAAAAGCGATGTGAATCTCTAAAGACCAAAATATGAAAATGTAATCATCAGAAATTGTCTGTCTGTCTGAATTCAAGTCTGGTGCGAGTGCTTAATATTCAAAAACAACAAAACAACAAAAATTCAACATTTAGGATATCCTAGTTAAATAATCCATCAGAACATGACACATTCAACAGCATCCCAATGTTTTTTGATATTTATTTCTTCAACATTGGTGAATAATCATCATTATTAAACCCTAATGAGGATGTTTTAATAACTTTTACTTTCCCACACTGAGAAATGTAACATTAATATTCAAATAGTTCCACGTAACCAAACTAGATTAAGGGTTGATGCTTAGTAGAGCTACATTGTGTAAATACCTGAGACACTATTCATCTGTTAGTCATCATCATAGACAGAAAATAACTGTCAAGAATACATAATTTACTGCTTTTCTTCTCCAATGTGAATATTTGCTAGTTTCTCTAATCAGTCAGTTGCTTAATCTTTAGATTAAGACATTAAGACATATTTTCAAATAGCTGGTTTTGTCAGTGATAGAAAACAGAGAAGTAGCAGCTGTTTGACATTTCTGCCTGATAAATGACTTAAATAATTCACTGCTTGTTCATTGATTAACTGATAATTTCAACATTAACATCCAGTTGTTCTTTCACCTGCAAATTAACAATACAAGGTTGACAGAGACGTAGACAACGGTCACTTGATTAGTCGAAATCAGCCATTTATCCTGTAAACCTCATTTCCTAATCATGACATATTATAGTTTCCGTTCTATTGGAATTGTTGTTATTAAAAAAATGAGTTCTTTGAAAATACAAAATAACTTCGTTGAAATGAATAGATTTCTTTCTTTCTGTCTTGTCTCCTGCCTCCCTCTGGTCCAGTGAAGCCAGTGTCTCGGCCGGCCCGCGTGCCCCACATCTGTGCCATCTGCAACAAGCAGTTCAAGAACAACTACAACCTGCGGCGGCACCAGTCGGTCCACACTGGGGTACGCATGAAGGACAGGGCCAGAGAGCAGGCGGAGGGGGCAAAGGAGGGAGCAGCCGGCCAGGTGGCGGTGGCAGTGGCGGCCCCGTCGGTGATGGCGGTGGGGGCCGGAGGGAGGGCGGAGAGGCCCACTGTTCCCCTCTCCCTGCTACACCTCTCCGCGCCTCCCCCTCTCCCCCCTCCCGGCGTGCTGGTGGGTGCACAGCAGCCTCCCCTGGGTAGTCAGGATGGTGAAGGGGTTGCTCTGCCAAACGTAATGGCTAGTGTTAACCCCCATGCTCCGCCTCCTGCTGCTGTCGTCATGGCCACAGGGGCGACAGTACAGGTGGGTCAGGGCCTTGTGGAGATGGCTGTCGACAACCCCAAACCTTCAAGCATGATGTTTCTTAAGCTGCCTGGCCACAAGGATGGTTAAACCATCTTCTTTCGTTGTTTAGGACTGTACGTCACCTGCTCAGTAACTATTTGTCATGAAATTCTACTGTGTGTTAAATTTGACTGAAGTCACTGATTCAGGGACCAGTGAATTCATCCCAGTATTTGGCACTGGTCCCCAGTTTGAGAAACACTGTGCTAGAAGCCCCCCACGCTCCCCTGCATGTTCTCTGTAACACAAACGATGTGAAAGCAGATAAAGACTTAACGTCCAGCAGGAAGTGGACAGTCAGCTGTCAGAAATGTTTTGAATAGGGGATGACCTGCAACATACGTGTGTGCGTTTGCATGGTTTCAACAAAAGTACTAGTAAAATTTCTTTTCGTGTATTTAACAAAATGTAAACTCTGTAGTATGTTTATCTGCCTGTCTGTTTTGCCTCAGCGGCCCACAAATCCCAACCCCAACCCGGTGAGGAAGAATCACGCCTGCGAGACATGTGGGAAAGCTTTCCGTGATGTCTACCATCTCAACCGCCATCGCCTGTCCCACTCGGATGAGAAGCCCTTCTCCTGTCCCATCTGCCAGCAGCGCTTCAAGAGGAAGGACCGCATGAGCCACCATGTGCGTTCTCACCAGGGGGGTGTGGAAAAACCCTACGTCTGCCCCCACTGTGGCAAGGCTTTCTCCAGGTGATACTGCGGAGCAGTTTGTTTTCACAATGTTGAATATTTACTGCATCCTTTAAATTATTCCCTTTCTGTCTTTCTTTCCCAAGGCCGGACCATCTGAACAGTCACGTCAGACAGGTGCACTCCTCAGAAAGACCCTTCAAATGCCCAGTACGTTACATTGAGCCTGTGAAGTATCCTCACTGAGCAGCTGTACACGGCATCTTTTTTAGTCTATATATGTAAACAGTGAAGTGAAGGTCACTAGATTCTACATTGCATCACATTGTATCTATGTCTTCATCTGACTCATACAGACATCTACTGACATGAGTAAATTATCTTTGATAACATTACTATATGAACTGATCTGAAATAAAATAGAAAGCACAGGTCTTTTGGAACCTGAGAATGGACTGTAATTGATGTTTATATGCTTCAGCAGCAGCACAAACCCTAATGTGTACATGTGGGTGACAAACATACTTCATCACATCAGTTGGGTCACTTGAACACTGACTGATTTAAAGGTGATATGATGTGAAACGGAAAATCTCTATAAATCTATTTATCTATATAAATCTCACTCAAGATTATTTTTTGTTCACACATTTTTAAGCTTTAAAGGTTAACTGTTAAATAACCTGTAACAGTGCGTGGCATTTCACTTCTATGTATTTCTCTGCAATTACTCATCAGTCACCTTTTTTTTCAGACCTGTGAGTCCAGCTTCGCCACAAAAGATCGCTTGCGTGCGCATATGATTCGCCACGAGGAGAAGGTCCCCTGCCACATCTGTGGGAAGCTCCTGTCTGCTGCTTACATCACAGATCACATGAGGGTGCACAACCAGTCACAGCACCACGCCTGCCATCTCTGTAACCGCAGTAAGTACAGATGTCTTCATGTACTTCTTTACATTAAGTGTATATAAATTAAATATATGTTGAAAGAAATAGAGGAAATGGTTTGTGGTTTAAGATACTAACCATGAACCACAAGGTCCCCAGTTCAAGTCTGACTTTTATAAAAGAATAAAAAGAAAGCAGTGCAGGCTCAATCCATTTGCTTGGATCTTTTCTTCTGTTTGGCTTAGTGCTGAGGGAACTTCTTCTTCTGCTGTAACATCTCTCGTTGAAATAACTCCTCTCCTCCATTAGGCTTCACCACACTGACGTACCTTCGTGTCCACGCTCAGAAGCATCATGGCCAGGAGTGGAAGGACAGTCCAGGGGGCTTTGGCGGCACAGCATCCGGTGGCGTACTTGTCTGCCACTTATGTGGCGTCCACTGCAAGACACCCACCCAGCTCCAGGGGCATATGGGCACCCATAGCAACAACCAGGGTGCCCCGAGCCCCGTCACCTCCAATGTGGCTGCCAGCAGCTCTGTTTCCCTTAGCAACATGGTGACAGCACCCACTGTGTATGTCACCGGCAACACGGTGGTGGACCTGCTTGTCACAGACTGCTCTAGCATTGCAGCACCACAGTCCCACAGTTAGCAATAGAGAGTGCAGCAATAATGACCTCAGTCCCTTAACGGAGGGCAAGGTTAGAGAAGGTTGAAGTTACTCGTAGATGCTGATCAGGTTTCAGTTTTGTCGTGTCCCCACTTATTGGTAAAGTTAGGATTAAGGGTGGGGGAGATTAACACCAGTCAGCGCTCAAGGGCAGTTTCACCTCAGAGCTGCAGAGCTGGAGCATCAGAGAAAAGGAGAAAAAGGAAGAGATGTATTAATAGAGCAGTGAAGTCATTTAAAGAGGGACCTTTGTGGCTGCAGCAGGTTCACGGACACTAACGACAAACATGGATGTGTCGTCCAAATATTTCTGAATGCTCTCATGCATTTAAGATTCCAGTGAAACTGTGGTATTGTGAGCATCTACTGTATTACTCTCCCCTCTCTGCCCTCTCTCTCTCTCCCCTTCCTTCCCCCTCCCCTCAACCCTGGCATTGGCTGCTCTCTGCAAGTGCACCAAGTACTGTATATCTCACACCAGCTCTGATCTTACCTCCATTTTGCAGCTCACGTACTGAGAATCCAAATGGCTTGCGTTAAAAAGAAGTTAGAGGTTGAGAATAGCTCTAGGAAAACACAAGGAAGAAACACATTAGAAGGGACATTGTGTGTTTGGGTGTGTGTAAGTCAGGGCTCCTCTAGCATGCTAGCGTGTTTGTCTACAAAACTAAAATCAACATTTGATTTGAAGCTGTAATGCTAGTTTATTAAGTTTCTAGAGGGCTGTTTCTAGATCAGGACAGAAGACCATACATGTTGTGGTCAGTGTGTAATTGTATTGTGGGATGTACTTGTTCATTTGTTTCCTAAAAGTACACAGGTAAGAATAGAGTTGTGTTCAGGAGTGTCAAGCACCTTAAATTGTTATTGTTTGATTCAGTGAGGATCAAAATGGGTTTGAGATTTCTTGGATTTTCTTGCTCTGAGTCTTCCTCTCTGGGTCTGGCCATTTTAAAAAAAGAAAGAAACGAAAAACATAACTGCTAATCAACAACACTTTAGCTTCTGACATGGCGATTCTTGCACCTGAGAACTACCTTTTGCATGAAAACAAGCTAGCTCAGTCATGCTTATTGTTAGGGAGCTGTCATAACAAAAGAAACTATTAGCAGTTCCACTAAGTTAGTTGGCTATAAACAATGATATTTATAAAAGTGTTGATTTTATTCAGAAAGTTTTAACATCGTTGGCCATTCATTTGATTGTAACGGTCATTGCCATAGTCCTTTTTTTCTCTATGTACCAGTCCATGAGTGACATTTATGCATTAGATTTAGTCATTTAACTCTCTGTATAGCACATAATGTTCTGAACGCAAGTCATTATCGTTCCACATTAATCATGTGAAGAATGGTCACTTGTCCATTGGATATTTTTGGTTGCTTTGAGTTATATTGTGAGTGATGTGTGGTGTCAAGAAAGGGCTTATAAAGTCATCAGTCAGTCAAGTTAGAAGTACAATGGCAGTTTGACAACACCACTTGGTATGCTGTAAACAAATCCTGGTTTTGTACTGGAGTGCTTTTTTTGTGTTAATATGTTACCTTGAAATTTGTAGAGTTGTTTCTTTCTTTCTTCCTTTTCTTTCTTTGGAAATGTGTTCTTCCTGTTGAGAAAAGTAGTGATTTATTAAACAGTTAATTTTAGGTTTTCTCCATTACACTAAGAAAAAAATAATACCTCTACTCTAGGATTCTGTACAGCTCTTGTGATACATCTTAATGCCTTATCGTACTCAACTGCATTTTAATTCTTTTATGATGAAATATTTCAAATCTTAGTCATGGATTCATTAAGAATATTAATGGGATGTATTTATATTTATATTTTTATATTTCTCAACAGTATGCATGTCTAAAAGGTTGTTTAGAGCAAAAAAAAATCAATGATGCTTACTACAGTCATAAATATTATGTTATTTTGTAGATGAAGTAGAGATCATGTTATTATTTTGTAATTTGGACAATTTAAAGTAAAAGGGGTAAACAGGCGTTGTTCTGTGTACTGATCTGTTCACTTCTACACCACAGGTCCTTATTGACATGATTCAGCCAGTCATTCACTCTAGATGGAGAGTTGTCCAGCCAGATGTTTGACCTGCATGTTGTGATCCTTTCATTTTTTTCATTGATAACACACACACTTAAGTAATGCATAACTAATGTATAACGCATCATGATTTAATGCATATCATGAATTCATAATGCTCAACATTACAGTGATCAAGTCATGATGACTTTATGTGATTACTTAAAAATAGGTTATTAATTAATGAGCATTGACTCATTCATGTCATTAATTTATATGCCACCAAATTAACTGGAACCCAGTTAGATAGAAAAGTGAATTTCAGTTCTCTCTGTAACCAGAACAGTACTTAATCTCATAGAAATGTGACAGTGCCTTTATTGAACTGATATTTTGATGCAAGCTTGGAGAGTTGCAGTGTGATCCACTAAAGAAATTGGTAGCAGTAGTGATAACAAGTTGCAGTCAGAATCATGACACACCATTAATAGCCACTCAGACTCTCTCACTTCATTAAACTGTTAACCCAGACTCAGACATGTCTGCCCATTCTGTACACTCCTACAACAAAAATATGATATACCTGCAAGGGCACACTGAGAACACAAACCTACCAGAGGTAATAATAAAGAATTAAAATAACAGCTTGTAAATGTGACATTTTGGATCGTGCAGCAAAATGTCAAGGTTTGCAGTTTGATCTAAAAAAAAAAAAAAAGAAACACAGTCTTTAGTATTTAGTGGCAAAGGCCTAAAAAGTACATTAAGTAACATGTATTATTTGATGTTAAGATACAATATAGAAACTTTACACAAGCAACAAGAATTCATGACACGCCCTATATATGAATTGTAGAGATAAGCAGTTCATGTATGTGTGCTCCCGTTATCTCTTTCAGTGGGACATGATGTGCCATCAGATGATACATGGAAAACACATTTATCTGTACACACATCAACAGTGATAAATTTAGCACAGCTGCAGCACAAGTTACTAGTCTCACCAACAATCAATGGTAACCAAGGTTTTAATATCTGCCTTTCATTATCAACAAAATGTTTTTTTCTGGAAGAAAATCGAAAATCCTGCAGACTGTCGAAACATTTCATACATTTATTATACACTCAGCTGTTGGTTAAGAAATGCCTGGTAAACTCAGAACTGAGTGATTCAATACATTTAACATCAATTACTTTGAATCATTATGATGATACAAGTGTGCAAAGATCACTTCTAACTTCTAATCTTACTTAAGTGCATGAGACAATTTTAGGTAAAGTTGTGATTCCCAGTTTGTCCCAGTTGAGGAAATCAGTAGTTACAGTTTTACCAGTCTGGGTTTAGTCTGGATAAAGTTGCATTGATTGGCGCTTAATCTGCAAACATGTCAAAGTTTACAACGCGGCAAAATACCAGGAACCATGAGCCTTCAAACAGAACACAACAAACACACCTCTGATAAGACTGATAGCCGTTCAGTTTATTTTTAAAGGCTGTTCAACTCAGAGACCAAATGACTCACCTGGTAAAGATAAACACTTTTGTCTTTGGAGACTATTTATCTGTTGGGCTTCAATTATTGTTATTATTATTTATTTTTAATTTTTTATTATTATTATTTTTACACATTTTACAGCGATTTTCTGGATTAAATACACAAATGCTGGGTCCTTTAGTTTGCATGTACATGAGTGTGTTTATGAGTGGACAGAGAAGACATTGAAAACAATGCATGCAGCTAGAATAGACGGTCTCCAAAGGGAGAATTCATTCAGCATTTCCCTGCACAGAAAAGAGCAAAACCCAATTTACTAAACGCAGCGCAGTGAGTGGTGCAAATTTCTCGTCATGACACGAGCTGCTGCCCGGACCTGTAGGAACTAGCTGGCGCAGCAGTCAGTGTTGAGTCAACGTTGCATATGCGAGGCTGAGGCAGCGGCAGCTCTGCTGTTGCGAGACAGATGCGATGACATAGCGGCTGGAGCAGCTAACGTTACACCTTGACACCCGGATCCGATTGTACTCTAGTGTTTTGTGTTTTTTTTTTTTTTTTGTTTTGTTTTTTTTTTCCGCTGGTTTGCCGCGTTTCGATTAGCTGTTGAGCTTGAGCTGTCTAGGTCACAAGCTAGTCACCAATGCTCCCAGTGAGCTGCCCTCGCACAGATTTCGATCTAAGTTGCTGCAAGCTAGCGTTAGCTCGCTGCTGCTACCCTTCAGACATTGAAGTGGCCACATAAACATGCGGATCATCGAGGCGGAGAGCCCCGGGACATCTCTAACGTTAACCGCTTTCCGCAGGACACGAGTTTCGACTGGCCGCTGACCGGACCCCCCCCCGCAGAGCCTCTGTGTAAATACTGTTTAAGGTTTTTCATTAAATCAAAACATGTGCACAGTCCAAATCTGTTAGCCTCTTGGCCACGGCTGGCGTGCACGGGGATCGGCTTGCTCAGCTGCTACTGCTAACTGCTACAAACAAATAACAAGCTAACAAAACAGTT
Source organism: Rachycentron canadum (assembly GCA_038496675.1). Lineage (NCBI taxonomy): Eukaryota > Metazoa > Chordata > Actinopteri > Carangiformes > Rachycentridae > Rachycentron > Rachycentron canadum. The sequence continues at coordinate 9,460,475 of CM076668.1, forward strand.
GTGCATCAACCTAACGTTGTCGCGAACGGGTGGCAGAAGGTGGATGGTGGCACATCCAGCTGTTCGCCGTCTTTTCTGGGTGTCATCGTCTTGCTAACTGCTGTTTTTTTTATGTGGTCCACACGAAATGGTTGCTAACCGAGGCAGTGGAGACCAACTGTCACCGCTGTGCGTCGGGTAGATGCTAACGTTAGCTAACGGTCCTAGCGTCATTGTTAGCACTGATTCAGCAGCGCAGACAGTTGGTCTCACTTACATGGGTTAGAGGTGACATTTATTGTTAGCAGCACTGACTCTCCTCATTAAACCCCCATGCTCGTATGCTGGGTGACCCAGTTTTTTTGCTAACAAGTTGTTAACCCATTGACGGACCTTGTTAATTTGCTTTACCTGTAGCTGTCTGGTGTTATTGTTAGCTGTAACTAGCGGGTGTATTTGATGCAAAGCGAACAGCACCGCTAAAGCAGCGTTAGTTCAGATTTCACATGTGTGCATTGGACTCAACATTGCATAATGTAGCCAAAGTTGTTTAAGCTAACGTTTGGCTGATCGGCGCCAATTGCAGCCCAGTTTACAGGTCAACCTCTAGTCGGTCTCAGTTTGCTTTTTCTATGAACTACCTGCCAAAGCCTGGCCAGAAAATCTTAAATTGTTGTTGTTTTTTTTTTTAATAGAAAGGAAACAGCTAACGTTGTTAACGGGAACTGTAAGCATCAACAGCTCATACCTATGTCGATATTTTCGACGTTCAGGACTTTAAAGTAGCGCAATGCGTATTTTGCTAATGGACTTCAACTTTTTAATGAGTCAGCTAGTCTAGTGTAAGCAAACTGCAAAACCGCATGGACCTACTACATAGTTGTCCCAGGAATAAATGGGAATAGTGCTCAGTGTTATCAGATGGACAGGGCTGTGAGGTGCACAAAAGGACTTTCTATGTGATCTGTCTGCCCCTGACTCTGTACTCGGCAATTTATATAGTGTCCCTGCTTTCTATCACATGGAGCGTCCTCTTTCACCTTTTATATAAACACATTTTTCACATTGTGCCTGGACTGTCTTGCTCCTGAGCACCACTCTGTCTTTATTGTACATATACCAAGACTTGTACATATAACAAGACTCAGTGAAGTTTGAATAACATTGGACAGACGTTGGATATTGATAGTGTTCTGTATGTTATCACAGTAAATGTAGCCAAAGGCATACAAGTGGGAGTTGCCACCAGTGAGATCAATATGAACTGTTTGTCCACTGCTTGATGTTATGTGTTTTTCAGAGAGGGGAAAGATCGACGGATCTCAAGGACCAGATTGCCCGCTGAACTTTTTGCCTCTCAGACAGATCGCCAGGGACCATGCTGACCATCCTAGCTGCTGGATCTGTGTTCTTTCCAGGCCTTTTCCTGCTGTCCAAGCAATGCCTGAAGTCCATCCCAGCACTAAGATGGAGCGAAGGAGATGCCGTCATCGTGTCTGCCAGGTGTGACTTTCATGTACTTAGTTTTAGTTTTTAATGTGGAGTTGCATGTAAGCACCTTATGGTTGCCTACATGTCTTGTTGTCACTCAGTGCTCAAATTTGTGCCTACAAAATCTGATACTTAAATGGCACTTTTATTGCAGTGTCATCAAGTTTTTGAGACCTGTGTAGACGTTTAGTTCTTTGCATGGCCCCCGATTATGACAGGTTGTTGGGCTGCATTTTTACCAAGTGCTTTCAGCTGCATATTTTTTTTTTTCCTCAGCACAAAAGGAAAAGGGCAATACCGTCTTTCTTTGTTTTTATGAGACAGTCTTGAATTTTTCACTACATTGGATAATGAAAAATGCATTATTTTGTTTACTTGCCATTTTCTGCTCCCAGGTTGGTGTCTTCAGTTCAGGCAGTCATGGCTTCCTCAGCTGGCTACATCATTGCTTCTTCCTGCGAGGACATCATCGAGGACCAGTAAGTCAAGAAATGCTAAATAGAAAATATTCCATCAGATTTCACCAGCCTGTCCTGTCTATTATCTAACAGCACATTACATTATCTAACTCGCATTTTTTAGATGGTTGTAAATTCAGGTGAAATGGGATCCACTGAGATTTTATTTTTTTATTTTTTTTTTGGATTGCAGGAAGGAGGAAGGTTTCTGTCTTAAAAAAAATCACTGCAATGGATGTTATGGTTGTGTCAAACTGTGTTTTTGTTTGCAATTTAACAGGCTCATGTGGTAACAGATAAATAGTGTTCTCAGTAGTAACAGAGGTCTGTTTTAGTGAAATCACTAAGCTTGTATTGTTTATTTTTTTTATTTATGATTTTTGAAATCCAATATCTCCTCCTTTCTACACAGGCATTGGCTGACTAGCACTTACATCATGTTTGCTGTTCCCTACTTTGTGTATGACATCTACGCAATGTTCATGTGCTACTGGTACAAGCTTCGGGTCAAAGGGCATGAGGAGGCCTCCGCAGCACCTCAGCACATGAGCTCAGCACTGACCAGCTACTTGCGTCGCGAGTTCCTCATGGTGCTGCACCATGTTGTTATGGTCACCGTCTGCTTCCCTGTCTCTGTGGTAACTGTCACATTTTGTGCTTTCTGTTGGACTAAAAATTGAACAAAGCAGTGGGAAATATTGCTTTTCATTATCTAAATACAATTACCAACCTTTATATTATTTTATGACTTTTCAAAGTACAATATGGTTATGGGAAAATTTTACCAGTATTTTTTTTGGTTTCCCAAAGTGAGACAAACTCAACTAAACAAACTAAATGAACACTATGAAGGTAAGTTGAGTGGTGCAGTAGAAGTTGAAGGCTGAATTTTTAACACTTTTGACATATTAGCCATTTGTTGTAGATATTTTGTAAGTACAGTCTACTTAGTACATTACAGTCAGTCATGACTTTTCCCACAATCATATTAGAACTGTAGCTAACAATAATTTTTTAAATTGCTGATTATTACTAATTTGTTACTTTATCAGATAGTAATATATGAATTATGTAAAAAATATTTACTTGTTACTCCCAGGCAGATATTTATTTGTGTAGTTAATGAAAACCTACCATAAAGGATGGGAACAAAACTGAAAAATAATCAACCTCCTTCTCACTCTCTCTAGTTTTGGCGGCAAGGAAGGGGAGATTATTTCCAGGGTATAATGTTCATGGCTGAGCTCAGCACTCCATCTGTCTGCTTAGGAAAAATCCTTATCCAGGTAAGTGTCCTTATTCAACCTCAAAGAAGTTTAGTGTTGTTGCATGCGCATTTGTGTCACATTTAAGTTCTTCTGCACTCTTCACTTCTTTCTTCCCTTTTCATGCAATGGACATTGTATTTCCGATCATTCCCAGCATGCAGCTTGTTCATGCCCATCAGCTCCTGTTGACTGAGTCGAGCATGAGCAACACTGTCAGAAACGTCAGTCATTATTGGGTAACACAGTTATTGTGAATGCACATTTTTTGTAGGAGCTGCATCCACCTGTATCTGTTTTAGGTTTGTGTAGGAGTGTGTACATTGTTTCTGTGGCTGGGTGAAGGTTGTCCCTCCATTGCTTTCTGCTTGTCCCTCATCTGAGGCTCCTACAGCTGTTAGCCTCTGAATATAGCCCCTAGTATTTAGGCTGGATAATTCAGTAGATACAATATCAGCTTGTCCTTCTATCCTCTATCACTCACCACTCTGCCCCTCCCGTCCCTGACAACAGCACATGTGGTCGTTTGATAATCAACAGCTGTGGCCCTTTTGTGCCTATAGAATTTAAAAAAACAACGAATAGCAAAAACCAATAGTGTATTTGATAGGATGCCATGTAATTCAAGGCTATGAGGCAAGTGAATGGGCAAGAGAAAACCTTTGTATGGAAATGCATGTGGGCTTGTTCTTAGTGTTATCTCACTGCAGCAGGTTGACTGATAAAAGTTTAGTCATCTGCTGTAAACAAATGAGAATGTAACAAAGGACTGCTTCACTGACACATACACTGTCCTACTGCCTCCTGTAGAGCTCAACCAGTGTGCAACCAGCAGCATGGCATACTGTGCTCGCCACTTGTTCAGTCCATGCAGATAGTATTAAGAAATGTAACAGTGTTTATTATAATAAAACAATATAACGATGGCAAATGAGATTAACATCGTCAGCTTTTACCAAACTGTACTGCTTGCTTTTCTTTCTCCCTCTCTCGACCTCTCCCTGTTTTTTTTTCCACTCTCAGTACAAACAACAACACACTCTCCTGCACAAAGTGAATGGGGCTCTTATGCTGATCACTTTTTTCATCTGTCGAGTCCTCCTCTTCCCTTACCTCTACTACGTCTATGGAAGGTATGTCTTTCTTTCCATCTGTTTTCTCATGTTCTGTTCTCTTGCTGAGCTGGGGTTAGTAACTTTCACAGCCACGTGATCTCTACCTTATGGAAATAAGACTTATGACATCTGTTTACAGCCCTGCAATCCTTTATGTCTCCTCTCTTTGTATCCAGGTACGCATCCATCCCCTTCCACATGGTTCCCTTCTCAGTGCCATGGCACTGTAACCTTGGTGCTGCGCTGCTCATGGCCCCCCAGCTCTATTGGTTCTCCCTAATTTGCAGGGGTGCCCTTCGACTATTCACAGGCTCCTCCCGCTCTCAGAGGCCACGCCCACCCTCAGCCGCACCAAAGGAGCGTCAGACGGATGGCAGCACACTGCCCCAGCCTGCCAATGGCTACAGCACGCGCTCCACAGAGCCTGAGCTGGCCACTCACTGAGAAGAGTGGAGGGGAGGGCGGGGAGGGAAGGAAGGCGAATGTACCAATGAGTATGTTAAAGAAAGAAAGCTGAGGGAAAAGTGAGACTTGAAACAAGTAGCAATATGAAGAAAGCTACAGACGATGGCCTCCAATGGTGCTGAAGTCTTTGTGGCCAGCGGTCAAACGCCAATGGCTAAACAATTTGGCTACTGGCCTACAAGTACTTCAGCTTCTCAGTTTATAGGAAACAAATGGAGTGTTAGCACACTAAGTATTTAAAGATGTCATCGGGCACTGTGACAGACAGGAACATGCACTGACCTGAGAGGAATTTGCCTGGATGTATAGCAAAAATAGGTGGCTATTTCCCTCATGTAGATCAAATTCAGTCCTCTCTGCCTCACGGTATGGGAAGAGCAGGAAAATAGGAATGTATTATATTGTATGTTAGTACATTTGCTGTAGATGGAAGGCCTAATTCAGTTTAGTAATGAAGAAGACCTTCAAAAAAGAAAAAAAATCCCAGCTAAGCAGTATTTTGACTTGTTAGTGTTTATTATCTGTATCCTCTATGTAGTCACTGTCACTCTAACAAAATGTAACCAACCTGCAGACTGACTCATCTTTAGAAGGGAGATAATCTCGTAAGACTGTATTCTGCTGCCTTATCCCTTTTCCCCATTCTTTGCAGTTTCTTTACGTTTTTATTTATTTTTTATCCTCAGAGGAGAAGGAAAAGGTTTTCCTCGGGCACAAAATGTGATGGGTGTACATAGCTGATGTAAAATTGTCCTTATTTCCATGTCAGTATTAGGTCAATGTTAATTTTCAACCTGCCGCCACCACCACCACCCTCTTTTTTCACGCTTTGTCTCATTTCTGCATCTGATGTTTCTTCAGACATTGTTTGAACAATTACATTTCAGCATTAAAACAAAACATTTCAGTTTTACAGCTTAGTGTCTGCAGACTACCCCCAAACGTTATGCCAGTGCTACTCGTTTCTTTGTAGATATGACTTAATTCCATCTACTGGTATCACAGTGTTTTTTGCATACAAGGAAGTGATGCACAGTAGCGGTCACTTTAAACTGAATTTACACGTGTTGTTTTTTTTTTTTTTTTCTTTTAGTTTGGTGCTGATTGGTAAATCTCCAAAACATCCATTTGATTGGCTGGTGTATTTCACAAAGGTATCCATGAGGTTTGAGTATTTTTAGCTTTAGCTTTTTAATGATTGAGATTGAAGGGAAACAAAAGTTATCTGGGGAAGCATTCCTTCGTGATTGACATGCAGCAGATTTGTCCATGGCAACTTATTCTAATGTTGCTCATTTATTTTTTAACCATTATTAAGTCAATGAATTATTTTAACGTAAGAATTGCTCTGATCATTGAGCCATGTATTTGAGCCACTGGTTCTATGAACCTTCTATGAGCATACTGGCTTGTTTTTATCATTTTATGTTTCTTTAAAGCAGCAACACTGTCCTGGAAATGGGTCAAGGAAAAAAACAAAAAACAAAGCTAAGAAACCATCAAGACAGGGCAGCGTGTGCCAAAACATCTGGACAACTGTGGGCATGTTGAACACAGAATATCCATTCCCCTGTTTCATGAATTCATAAGGTACTGCTTCTTGACAATACTAAAACATTTCAACTGATGTACTGTATATTCCACAAAATGCTTGTTATTTATTTGTAAGTATTTATTTATTTATTTATTTGGTTTGTGGTTTTGAATGCATATTTATGCATACATATTATACTCTATGCTTCTGAGCCTTATGTGAAGGCTGTATTGTTACTCAAACTTAGCTAAAATATACTTCTCTGTCCTGAGCCTGCCTTGAGTCATTTTTTTTTTGATCAGTGTAACTTTTGACTCCCTTTGTGGCTGTGTTGAAGTGAGCCAGTAGAGGGTGCTGCAATCCATAGTTTTATGTAATGGTGTTAACTCAAGTGACACATTTTAACACATTGAAAAGTGGACAGATCTCTACCTCTTAATGGAATATGAAATGCTTTTAATGAGCAGAATTTTATGTGAAAAAATGGTTGAAAATGAGGTCAGGTACACAACACCATGCTTGTCACACTTAGGGTTGGGGCACAAGACCAAGTAGGACTACTTTATAGCAATGTCTTATACAATTTTAGCAGCGATATGATATTCCTTTGTTTTAAATGGTATTTATCTTTTTACTTTCTAGATTAAGTTTCACAATCTTACGTATATTATAATATATACTAACATGATGATCAATCCTATTACAGGGATTTTTATCAATCAGCTTCACTGCCCACTGAGTAGAACAGAGTTACTCCAAGGTTAAAATGTTTATTGCCATCATACAAAACACACATAGAAAACATACAAAACTCGTTACATAAAAAATTCAAGTTTTGAGAAAGCCTTGGAAAGCACTTGTCCTTATTTGCCCTTTTGGGCAAGTCCTGATCTTCTCTTAATACTTCAGTATCTCCTCTGTCTCGGGGAGAAGATGGTGTTGGGGTTGCTGTCTCGTTCCCTCTCTTTCTCCCGCTCCTTCTGGCTGTTGGGAGACAAGGCTTCCTCCAGCTTCTTGTCAGTCTTGAAGAGATCTCGGCCGGTACGCATGATATGCTCCTCAATTTTGCGGTGGCGCTTCATGTCTGACAGCACTTTGTCCAGCCGAGCTTCCCGTTTTACGGAGGAGCGGGCTGAAGATCCTGGTAGAGAAAGAAAAACATTAAACTCAACACAAAAAAACCCAAACAAAAACACTACAGCCTACTGTCTGTCCGCTGTCTGTCACACCTGGTGTTCTGCGTCTGTTGATGAAGGGATTTTTGGGAGTGGCTTGCATTTGCTCCTCATCAAAGTCAAACTCAGTCGGAGTTGGAGGTCTGGAACAAAAAACAGTAAGTCATGAGCCTTCTCATCCAAAATAAGTACTGAAACTAAAATCTGAAGAGAGGTCACATGACTGAGAACAGTAAAACTGACTTGCGCTCTCTCTCCTCCTGTTCTCTTTCCTTTGCTGAATCTTCCTCGTCATCTCTTTCAGGTGACGGGGTACGTTCAGGTGTAGGGGGCCTTCGAGGAAGGGGCACAAAGTTCAATTCTAGCATCTCTCCTTTAGCAAGGATATCATAGAGTCTTTTGATCTCAGTGGGAGGGGGCATCCAGTTTTTGGGGTCCTCCATTTCCTCGTCGCTGTATGCAAGCTCCCATTCATCTTCCACTTCTGTAGCATGCTTTCCCTCTTCACCATCTACCCCTGTGTCTGCCTGGGGTTCCTCCTCGTGGGCCTCTCCCTCCACTGCATCTGTGTCTCCATCTGACAAAGCAGCAAAAAGGTGTGAGAAAGCATCAGTAGTAGCGTGTGTAAAAGGAAAATCTGAATTACAGGCACTTCAGCTATGATGTGACACTATTTACAGCTCTACATATAAAGTACTGGGGAAGACTCATGAGCAGCTTAGGATATGTCAAAGTTTCAACTATTGGTGAAGAAAAACAAAATAGGAGGGGTTATAAAACATTTTTTGAAGGCATCCTATGTGTAACCTATGTGTTCAAACTGATAAATGCTTTTGAATTAGAGGGCCTCAAAAAGAAATGCATAACTAATATCTCTTAATGTACATCTCATTTATATTTAGCTTATTACTTAAACTGGTATTTTTTTTATTATGCATTCATTGTAGCCTGTTTCTGCTCTTTAAATATCTGTGCTTAAATACACTTCAGTATAAAACATTTTTAATCCTAATCCTGCATATTTGTATTCATGCAATTATAATTTACCTACCATTTACTGTTAAACCCTTAATTTATTTTACTCCCCTCAATTACTGAAATTGGTTAGTACACAATAGATGTTGTCAATTGTAAAGGCCATACCTCTACTCCACTACTGTCTTTAAGCCTGCAAGATGTGTGGCTGCAGTCACTACACCTTCCTCTTTCTCTCAGTCTAATTATGTCTCTTATTGGAGTTACCATTTTCATCCTTAGTTGTAGTGTCCTCCTCCTCTGTGGCAGTTGTCATCTCAGTGTCCTGTTGCTCTGTGTTGCCCCCCTCCTCCTCCTCCTCCCCCCCCTCCTCTTTGCCCGCTGCAGGCTTTTCTGTGTCCTTCACACCCAGAGCGTCAATGCCCTCTCTCAGTGAAGAGTCCGTGGCCTCAGTCTGCATCCTTCCTGCTGCTGGTGAACTTTATTATTCACTGCTTTATGGAAAAACACATTGAAGTGCACCCGAGAGAAAGTATAGGTATGTGAGGTTAACAGGTCTTTGAGGGAGCAAGCCAGGACCCATGAGTGCAACTTATAACGTGTAGGGTACATGTTACACAATAGCCGTGGACTTTGCTGAGTAACAAACAGTCAACATAGCCACAATTGACACATCGTTTTATCCACATTTGACTTCACCAGCTTGCTAACATCAGGCCCGGCCGTCAGCTATTTCAAAAACAGCAGCTGCAATTAAGGAACAAATGCACATCGTGCGTAATGCGAACCTGTCATTACCTGTTTGTCGTAGATCGATGTTGTTGTGGTTAAATGTCAGGTCAAATTATCTTTTCCAGGGGATAAAGTCACCAACGCTCTCCATTTGACTTGCTAAGGATAAAAAGCGATTATGCATAGACGTAAACATAGCGCCATTTTGGACTCAATGGCTGTGTGACGATCTGCTCAGTTCAGAGAGACTGTGTGTGTGAGTGACCGCTGATTGGACACAGTGAGGATGTGCCACAGTCGCGTGATTAACTGACGCTGCTTAACGCGCTTGTTGTAGAGATCCGCGGTGACACGACTTCCTGCCTAGTGCGCAATCGCAAACGGGGCTGAATCCACATCGAGCGAAATTGTAATACACTCATTTTTGTTTCACTTCTTCGCGTTAATTACACATTTTAAAAGGTGAACGCGTATGTTTTATGTGACATACAGCGACGCGATATTTAATAAATGCGTAAACCCGTCAAAAATGGACGCCAGACGTCAAAAAGGCGCCAGTGTTTTCGCGACTTCTGATTGGTTAAAGGCCGTTTCCGCTTGCAGTGCACTTCATTTGAAAAATGTTCCGTTAGTAGTTCGGGGGGGTTTATCGCCATTGTTAAAAGACGGCGTCCGCAATGTTGCTAAAGGTGGAAGTTTAAAAATAACAAAGGTTTTGAGCCAGGAGTCTGCAATTAATATCGGTAAGCATTAATGAAACGCACGCAATTAGACTGGCGAAGCAGCAACGGGCTAGTCTAACGGCCGTTTGGGAGCAGGACTAAAGTTTGACCGACTTGACGCTAGCCAAGTTAGCATGTTGTTAGCCGATTGAAACCGTTGATAATAAAGTAAGTTTTAGTGCGTTATCCCATTATTTTGTTTGAAGGAAATCGGTGATCAATACGAATTTAGGCAAGTTTGAGAATCTGCATTATTAAATTGAATGTTAACAAAACTAAACCCCAGTGTGTTATACGTGGCTAATGTGTCTTGTTTTCATCTAGGCCTCTATTGTTTATAACGACAAAAACATGGCTCAGCGTGTGGCGGTATCAGATGGAGGAAACAAGAAGACCTCCAGGGTCCGGGTGGCGGTTCGTTTGCGACCGTATATGGACAAGCAAGATGAGAAAGGCGAGGGCCCGTGTGTGAGAGGCCTGGACTCCCAAAACCTGGAAATAATCAACTGGAGAAATGCTACGGAGACAGTCAAATACCAGTCAGTGTCCTCATCGTGAATGGACTGATTCTGTTTCTGATTTATTCTGTAAACATTTCTGTTTATTGTCCAACGGTGAATTGTAAGTGCTGTGCATGTTATTACAGTTTTGATGTTTTTCATGGAGAACAAACAACACAGCAAGAGGTTTTTCTCTCATCAGTGAAGCCTATTCTACCACATGTACTGAATGGACAAAATGCCAGCGTTTTTGCCTATGGGCCAACAGGAGCAGGTATGTTAACACAATGCTGCATAGGGCTTCTCTTTTGTTAGCTTTACTTGGTTTTATCATCCAATCTCCAGTTTTCTCTCAATGGTATAAACCATAGGGGAATTTTACAATCAGTATAAGTAGTTTTAACTATAACCATTTGAAAAGAATTCACCTGTTAAAATATTTGGATTGCTGTGTGGCATCTTGTATTTGTAGAAATGGCTTGCTCCTGAGGTTCACCGAGTTGTATTAAGAATTTCTCTGCCAACTCCTCCACAGGTAAGACCCACACCATGTTGGGATGCTCAGAGCAGCCAGGTGTGATACCCAGAGCTGTTCGAGACGTCTTCAAACTGGTTAAAGCAAAGGATGAGGATGAAGGATGGGAATACAGCATTGGCATGTCTTATATGGAAATTTACAATGAGAAGGTATGAATGGTTGGCTGTGTACACTGTATAGTGTGACCCATTGTAAAGTAGTACCGAATAGTCTATAAGATTAAAACTAAGATATGTTATCTTTATTTTTTGTTATTGAAAACCAAACTCATTGTCCTACGACCTAAGTGCTCATGCATTTACCCAATGGTTTTCTGGCTTTTCTACCCACCTCTTTCCTGCTTTGTTTTGATATCTACTCAATTAATAGTACAACTGTAGGTTTCATTTAGTTTAGTTGAAGCTATGTAGCTATTTTTGACAGATCTGACAGTCCATCATTGCATTTCTTTCATTATCCTAGGTGCTAGATCTTCTATCCCCGAGTGCCCAGGATCTGCCAATCAGACAGGACAAGGACAAGAACATCCTTATCCCTGGCCTGACTCTCACAACAATCTCTTCCTTCTCAGATTTTGACAAACACTTTGTCCCTGCCAGCCTCAATCGTACTACAGCTTCTACCAAATTAAACCATCGCTCCAGTCGCAGCCACGCTATTCTCCTCATCAAGGTTTGATATTTACTCCATTCAGAAAGAAAAGACTTATAATACTCTTAGAGCTTTGCTCTGTTTTGTTTATTGAGTTGCTCTGTGCTTTGGTCTACATTGGGCAGTAAAATAGCATCTTAAACAGGTCGTGGCCTCTGAGCAGTAGGCCAGGATTTGGTAGCTGGTGCTTAAATCGATTCCCTCTTGCAACACTCCCACTAGCAAATTTTGGGCTTTCTGGGATCACTGAGAGGGATACAAACTGGTGTCTTCTGTCCTTTTACTAGCTTTGTCCTGTTTCTACATTCTTACTTACCTCCTCTGTTCTGGCCCTGAATATGTAATGTGGCAGATTTATCACAAAACAGTGTTTCTCACACATTTATTTATTTGTGATAGTGACCCCACCAAAATACATTGACTGCATAATCGTGTGCACAACAAAGGATTGGATTTGGTTCATCCCCAGAGAGATATTTGTACATATTGTATTGACCCTTTGTAAAAGTGGATTATGTTTGTTAATTATACCTAGGATACCTACAATGGTAAGAGAACGCACATTATGAAAGCTGACAGTCTGACCAGTGTAATACACCATCCAATTAATTTACCTCAACACCATTTTTGTGGCCTTGGCAGGGGTACATGTTCTACTACGTGCCATCATAGTGTCAAATATTTATAGGCTGCAAACAGTGCTGCCATTCAAAAGTTTAAACATTAATTTAACAAAGCACTCCCTGCCACAGTCAGCTACTGCCATAAATAGAACCTGACAATGTTCGAAACACTGCTTTACCTCACCCACACTTGTATTTACATCTGCTTCCTGTGTGTCTGTCATGCCTGACCTTTGTCAATGCCCTCTTTAAAATCTTAATCTTCTGGATGATATAGGTTGTACGAACTCAGCGTGTCTTGCCCCACCGACAACAGACAGGCAAGCTGTACTTGGTAGATCTGGCTGGGTCTGAGGACAACCGCCGCACCGGCAATCAGGGCATCCGCCTGAAGGAGAGTGGTGCCATCAACCTGTCCCTCTTCACTCTGAGCAAAGTAGTGGACTCTCTTAACTCTGGCACTGCCGTCCGTGTGCCATACAGAGACAGTAAACTAACACGGCTGCTACAGGACTCTTTGGGTGGCTCTGCGCACTCTGTCATGATCACCAATATTGCACCAGAGTACAAATACTACTTTGATACGTTTACTGCACTCAACTTCGCCGCCAAATCCAAGCTCATTGTGAACAAGCCCTTCACTCGAGAAACTGTTGCGGTGCCTGTCCTGTCAGGTGAGTTTTTCATTCAGAACACTTAAGTGTAAAGAACCTCTAGCTAAATTTGATCCAGAGGCCAACTGGGGCACCCATGTCACACCCCAGAGGATGATGGCTAAGAGTAAACGGGCAGCTCAGTCTCTGGGAAAGATGGGTGTAAATTTTAAGTGATTGCATCTCTAATATCTGCAATTTTGATACGTTGGCTTTCCGACGTCATTCTCTTACAATACATCCGTGACTGTAATATTTTGCTGCTTTTTCTTTGGCTTTAATGGAGGTACTGCAATGCAGTTCTGACTGATGCTGTGCCATCATCATCTGAAATGCTTTACACTCTAGAGAACCCCACAAACACTGTTGCTTGAGTGCACCGAATACTAAACTGTTAATTTCCCTTCTGCCTTCATCTCCAGTGAAGCGGGCCAGAGAGGACCACGAGGCAGGGGGGTCTGGCACTGAGCCACACAAGAAAAGGCAGAAAGAAGAGAAGAAAACAGAACAGGATAGTTCATCACCCTCTGCACATTTTCACAGGTTAGACCACATGCACAGACAGACTTATTGATTATTTGTCTGGCTAATCAGACTTGGCTACTGTGATGTTTCACTGAAGAAAATGCATTTGCATCTGCCCAGAGCAAAAACATCGAATTCAATTACCTCTGCTGTGTCCATATAACAGCAAGCCACAGAATAAGCCAAGGTTTTATAACTTGACCGAAATCAAGTCTTCCTGCAGTGCTCCCACTGGCTACAGCTGCTGTGCCTGCTGGAATCTCTCTGGGAGACAGACAGGCCCATCTCTCTTCCCATATGTTATCAGGCATACAAGTCTGTCTGGGTTAAGATACTCGTCAACATGTATTTGTTCAGCCTGGTCGACCTTTTGACTTCTGAGTGTGTTTCAAAGCCCCTGACTACAATTACCCCCCCCTTGCTGTCTACCTACTTTTCCTTGATTTTTGTTGTGTGTCTCTTTCAGTCTGTCAGAGCCCTCAGTGATGGACAGGCTAATAGCTCTGGAGAAGCTCATGATGAGCTGCCAGGACAAAGATAGAATCAGCATGCTGAAAGATGTAGCCCAGTCCCGCAAGGAGATCCAGGTGCAAAGCACACACCTACATCATCATCATTAGTTTTTCCACCAAGGCTAAAAACACGTTGTATATCTTTCAGTAACAGATTTTTCTTAAATATTTGAATTTTTTTTTTTTTTTTTTTCTTTTCTTCACAGGAGCTTAAAGAGAAGCAGAGGGAGTTCGAGAGCAAGGCGCTTCTACTCAGTCAGTTGGGTGGAGAAAAATCCAGTACCAAAGAGGAGGCTGTCTTCAAGAACAACACAGCTCCTCTGCAAAGAAAACAGTCAAATGCTACAAAATCCAACAAGCAGCAGGCTGTGGTTCAACCCCTGCAAGGTGAGTTAGAAAGTACAGATAGATATAACCAGAGTTAGATGAAATTACATAGATACCTTTCCCCATCATTCAGCCATGAAATCACAACTTTTTAAACTATAGTTTTATTTGGCTGACAGACTGCTAAGACACCACTATAAGCCTATAGTATCAGATGCTACTATCCTAAAACTGCCCTTGAATAATTTAAGTGCTATATGAAAAACACAACCTTTTGAAAACCCCTTTCCAATTGTGTAATCCTCTATTATTCATACTTCCCTAAAGAGTTGTCACTCACTAATTCTTTCATGTTGACTCACTGGAGCTAATGATGAGCTGTACTATGATACAGGAGCTCAGTCTACAATGTAGGAGGCAGAAAATGTATCAAATTACTATGAGTAGGATTTATTCTTATACCTCTCAGCAGCTCGCGTGAGCCAGTTAACTTTTCTTGGTACGTCTATAATTTTTTTTCTCCAAGGTGGTGTGTGTGTGTGTGTATATGTATATGTGTATGTATGTATGTATGTATGTAT
>CM076668.1:9475695-9524210 GCA_038496675.1 Rachycentron canadum
CCCCTTCAGTGAGAATATTGTTTTAAGGTGTAGCATTATTCTAATTTAATTAACTGTTTATCTGGTTTCCTCCCTAACAGTCTCCCAGCTTCAACCTCTTCATCTCGCAGTCAGCAAAAAACAGTCCGTGTGTGTTAAGAAGGAGAAGAAGCTTTCTGACCGGGTTGAGGTCAGCATCTGAGCCTTTCCTGTGCTGTGCTTAGCTTGATGCATCTGCAGAATTGCAAGCAATCAGATACAAGCTGACACAGTGTATTAGCTTCAGTGTATTTCTTGATTCAACAGATGCTGCAAAATTAGCCACCTTTTCAGACCAATGTGAACAAATAAATGTTGACAGTTAAAAATAGATTTTTTTAAAAATGTACTGTATAGTTTCTGTACCATTTTAAAATTACAATTGTAAATGCTGTCCAGTTTCTTGAAATTGACTTTGTGTATTTATCGTTTCTCTCGCAGGCCCCGGATGGTAAAGAGAACATAATGGAGAATGACTGGGAGTCCCAACTTGAGACATCTGTGCTGGAGCAGTCCAGGCAGAAAATCCTGCAGATTCTCAACACCGGCTCCCTTAAAGAGCTCAAAGGTCTGCAGCAGATTGGCGACAAGAAGGCAAAGCTCATCCTGGGCTGGAGAGAGATCCACGGTCACTTTACAAAGGTTCATTGAGAAAAATGCTCTTATCTCACGTAACGTGCCCCTTAACCATAACCTTGTCTTCAGCATTTCTCTGACTTCAGGTGATTGATGGAAGTAGATTTTGATTTACCTGTGACTTTATTTATGATTTGTTGTTTTGCAGTTGGAAGATTTGGGAAAAGTTGAGGGTATGACAGAAAAGAGATTTTCCTCCTTCATGAAGGTAAGCTGAGTCCTCAGTTTGTTTTTGCCATGCTGTCAGCCTGGCTCTATGATTGATAAAATAACTAAAATATCAACAGCTGTCAGATGGCTTGCCTGAGAATGGAGATGATGATGTCTGAGTGAAACGTCTCAAGAACTATTGAATAAGTTGCTATAAAATTTGGTGCAGATATCCATCTTAAGTAATGTTCTGATTGTATGTTTACTACCATCATTGGGCCAAAAATTATTTAGTTTATGATCAACAAATATTAAGCATCTGTAGCTACAATATTTTAAGTGGCAAATGTTAGCATGCTAACAGCCAAAGATGTGACTGTTCTGCAGTGTTTCCATTGCTGACATTTCCACATGTTGTGAAATTAGTTAAGTGACTACTTAAAATGCAAATGTTGTTGCATACAAGATTTTCATCCTGTAGCGCAAATCTGAAAAAAGCTGCATTACTGATAATGAAATATTAAAATTGAATCATTTTTTTCCTATTTGAAAACCTTATGACTGCACATGTGTACTTGCATTTATGATGGACGCCTGTCACTACCACAAGACTATTAGTGTATGTGTTTTGATTTAATGATACATAGGTTTGTTTCTGTGACCTGTAGATGTTTGTTGGATCATCAGTAAACCTGTTTAGATTAATCAAATGAATTGAGGAGACACCTTTGATTATAATTGCACAATTATGTGACTTTGCGAATGTTATGGTGTTGGCTTCAAAAGGCCACGTATGGTGGTTTGACACTACAGAAATTATAAAATTATGGTAGTATAGCATTATAGTAATAGATTTTAAAAACCATATAAATCAGGTTTTTATACTGAATATTATGAACTTGAACCTCAGTAAACCTAGAGCAGGTTGAAGTTAGAGCTCAGTGACAGAAAAAATTATTTCTGCAGGACGCAGCAGCCTGGTTGAGGCTAAACCACAGCGTCTGAGAGCACGAGCGATGTGACTTTAACCCAGGCACCACCAGTTTATAAACCCTTCCTTAAACTACAGTTAAACTAATTACATGCAACCCCGGTTTATCAGCACTGTCACTGTGAGCATGTTAGCCTTTAGCTAACTGTGGCTTCACTATGGCTCTGTACTATGCTAGCATGGCTGCTCAGTCTGGCTTATACTCATAACTTGGAGGATGGCACATTGTGCAGTGTTGGGGGTGATCCTGCTTTTACTGTGTGCTAATGTTAATCTCGTCTCTTTCAGGCAAACATCCTGAGTGCCATGGGAAAGTGACTGTTTTATTTGTTTTTTTTTTTAAATATTTTTTTGTGTATATATTTTCTGTCTCAGAAGCTTTTATCTGTCATTTATGCTTTTTATGATGTTTTTGTAGTTACAACTGTGATCCACCTGATGGCGCACTAATGCTTTTAATAAACATCTCATATCTTTGAATGTTTGAGTGTTTTACTTCATGATAAACAAATCTCATAGTCACCTCCACGTGTGGGTTACATGCCCTTTACCCTGAACTGTCTCAGGCTGTGCATCAACATTTCTCACAGTACTTTATCGTATATTTCTATTTTTGGTGGGAAAAAAGCCTATTTGTGCTGATTTGTAAACTCCTGTCCTCTGCAAGGCGGAGACAGGAGGACTCCCAGGCTCTGATGCTGCACCACCGAATAAATATTCAGTGTGCAGGGGTGAGCAGAGGATGCCATTATCCACTCTCCCTCCCCTCCCTCCCTCCCTCTCCCCCTCTTCCCATAGCGCGTAGCCTGGTTGATTTCACTTTTCATTTCACACACCCCTCCTCTCCTCCCTGACATCCAGGAGACTCCCCATCCATCCCGGCACACTGCGCTGGAATAAGACGCTACCGCCGCGCTCCGCCTTTCGCGTATTATAATAACAAAAATAATAATAATAAAAAAATCCTCAGATTTCAGACCAACATTGCGCCGTTTGCAAACACAATTGTGGGTGTAGAGATGTGCGGTCGCGACTGATGCTGTTATTTTTCACCTGAGATTAACCACGATGCCAGAGCCACGGACGCTCCGACTGTGTTGAGACTGGTGCTGGATTAAAAAGGTCAGTTTGATTTATCTTCCGCCCGTTTCCCTGTATTTTTAATGAGGAGACACAATTGGGCACTGCCTATTTGCACTTCAATTAATTAGCTCATTAGTTTGCCTTAAATGTAATCATCCATTATAAGATATATGTTTGTTTGTTTTTTTCTCCCCTGTTTATCGTTGTAATGTAGCAGTCCACATCCACTGAATTTAATCCACCAGCAGCTACTTAATTAGCCTCTTCCTCCTCCTCCTCCTCTCGGTAACCCGACTATTATTCCTTTGTCTCCATCGTTTTACTGCTTTGTCCTACACCTTTTATTCCCCGGACACCACAGGCCTGACTGGCCTGTGTACACATGATGAAATAATGGTATGTACACACCTGCACGGAGGCTATGGCTGCTCCTGTCGTTTCAAAGGAACCTGCCTCCATCTGCCATGCCTTTGTACTCCCCCCGTCATTGTCACCTGTTTTTATTTTTTTTTTAAATTATTATTATTCCTGAGAAAGAGAGTCTGCTAATTAAACATGGGGACTCATTTATAGTGAACCATGGGTGAACATTGTGTGTTTACCCTCAGCCCGAGTAGCTGCAATTCATCATGGCAAAGGAAGTGATCGAAAATGAGGATCTGTCAACTGAAGGCAAAGTGGATTTTAAAATCGTCAAAATCATGATATTGAGCCTGGATCAAAACTACATCGGCTGAAGCAGACTGTTTATGGACTGTAGGAATATCGTCATGTAAAGAGTGGGCTCAAAGTTATGGTCGACTGAGACCCTCCATAGTGTTAGTGATATTTCCCTCGATGCAGACAAAATGCAACACCCTCTCTCTCTCATTCATATGTTTGTATCTATGATGATATCTATGTAATCTTATTTTAGTTTGCTTCAAATTTATATATATTTTGTTGTTATTGTTATAGCTACTTTCCCCTTGTGTTTTCCAAGAAGGGGGGCTCTAACCTTGTTCACAGCCAATGGGAATTCAAACAAATATCCCTAAATCATTTGTCACTATTGAATTCATACGACTCATTTTGCCATCTGTAGGGAAGCTTTTCAGATGGCGTGCTCTAATTTAAAAGAGAGCTGTAGTGATTTGGCATTGCATCCTATAACATTGTCTAATGAGTCATGGTGGCCTTTTAAGATTATTATCAGAACATATTGATCTCCTTTATATTTAATATTACATTTTTTACACATTTAACTTTACTGTAGCTTTAAGCTGAGATTCAGAGTTAAATGAACAAAGGGCGTGCTGAAGGCTCTCTGGATATATGATGTTCAGTTACTAACAACCGCAAAGATCCATTGAACTCATTGGTTTCTAGTTTGCTTTGATGAGGAAAGTATTCCCCGATACAGATATAAACTTTTCCTCAAATGTCAAGATAGTATAAGATAAGGATCTGTGCTTGACATAAAATCCATCATCTCAATGTAACTATTTGAGTTTTTTTAATTTTTTGCAAAAAAGAAACTGCCCTTTAAGATAACCCTTCTTCAGGAAAAGACTCTCCTCTCCCCAGACCAAACATTTCTATACAGTTCCTAAGCAGTTGGATCAGGCTTTGTTTAGAAATATGATTAAAACCATTTTCTTGTTCCCAGGTGTCACAAACAGGCAGCACACACAGGACTGGACCACAAACAGAGGCTTCATTTTGTGGTCAGCATGGCTGTGAACATGATGCCAACTTCTGCCATTTGGCCAGGGGAGGAACAACCAGTGCTGCTGGACCAGGATGGCTCTCTGTCGAGCCAAGCCTCCGTCTCTGTGCCCTGCCCACCGGTCATAGGTGAACATCTCATCCACAGCAGCAGCAGCCCGGTCAGCACACGGCCCCCCCGCAGCAAATCCAAAGGAGAGCTAGTCATAGTCATCAACGAGAAACTGAAGAACAGTAAGTGACTGGGTTTGACCTGATATTGAGGCTGTATATGGGTCATACAGCTGCTTAGTCAGCTTGAGAACGGAAAGTCAAATTCCAGTGCAGGGTAGAGCTCCTGGTAGAGTAAACACACATCTACCTCCTCCAGTGTTTCAAACATCTGCCCGTCCTTTTTGTCCCTCAGGTAATGGGATACACTCAGCGCCTGCAGAGAGCACCTCTCCAGTCATCTCCTCTCCTCCCAGAAGACAACACTCCATCTCTTACCCTCATCACGGCAAGACCAGGAAGGGGAGCAGGGCTAGCTCCATAGGCTACACAGCTTTTTCGCCCAGGCCATCGCTTTCTCGCCACTCCAGCATCGCCACAAACCCACCCTTGGATCGGACCAAGGTTAAAGACTACCTCCTCTTGTCCGTGCTGGCCTGCTTCTGCCCCGTCTGGCCCATCAACATTGTGGGATTTGTCTACTCCATCATGGTAAGAATAGGATTGTTTGTCTGTTTTGGCTTATTGTTTCAGTTTTGTTGTTCAAAAGCAACTTTGCTGAGTTTATGGTTTTTAAATTATGTACCTTTATTGAACCCAAGTTTAACAGATGGTTCAATCTTCTCCTTCAGTCCAAGAACAGTCTCGAGCAGGGAAACCTGGATGGTGCTGTGCGTCTGGGACGTGTGGCCAAGATGCTCTCCATGGTATCACTAGTAGGAGGGACAGTCATTATCATCGCCTGCATTGTCAACCTGGCCAGTGAGTGTCCCAAATCTGACCTTTAAACCTTAACCCCACCCTTTTGCCCTCTGTGTAGTTGTGCACAGCTGATTCGTCCCCCTGAACTCCTTCTTTGTTGTCTGTGATGTCGAATTGACAGTTCAGGATTTGTAGCTATAGCACTGCTACCACTGATCCTCCTGGCCTAAAAACCCGCTACTGTCACTCTTTATCCCATCACAACACAATTTTTAGCTCTGTTAGCACAATCAGACTGTAATTACTGACATTGTTACCATCCATGTTTGCACAATATCGCACTAGTTACAAAGTCTTTCTACACTGCGGCACTTTAGCCTTTAGGAACTGTGGCAATGCTACACAAAGATCAGAACATATTAATTACATTTGCATCCAAATCAAATTTACATTTTATGACATATTTTTCCATATTTGCACAGGTGGCCTCCAGCTATAACCAACTGCATGCCTCAGATTGCTGTGTGTGTATCTGTAGAGTGATATGTGTAGTGTGTTGTCTGTTGTACGCCTTGCCCTGTTTGCTTGTACAAAATGTGAAGTTTTGTCCCTGTACCGTATGTATACGTATATAATGTATGTCACTGTGTGAGTTGTTGACTTGCTCACAAGATAAATAAATGTACATTTATTGTACCTGGAAAATAAAGGGATTCTGATGACAGATCAGTGATTATTACTTATCAGTGACTTGGACAGAAAGAAACTAGTATCATATACCTAAATTTATTCATGAAGGGTCAGTCAGTCAAGTGATTCCTTGCTTTTTCACTTCAGATATTTATCTGTACTTGTGTGTTGAGTGCACACAGTTGCAGCCTGCTGGATCTCATTAAACCGAGAGATGTCCTAATTAACTTAATGAC
This sequence comes from Rachycentron canadum, assembly GCA_038496675.1. Taxonomy (NCBI): domain Eukaryota; kingdom Metazoa; phylum Chordata; class Actinopteri; order Carangiformes; family Rachycentridae; genus Rachycentron; species Rachycentron canadum. Next base: position 9,482,119 of record CM076668.1, read on the forward strand.
TGCAAGAGCAAATTTACGCACAACTTGATTTCAAGGTCTCTGGGACTCAACAACCCTTGTTTTTCTCATTATGTAACTGTCCTCTGTGGTGTGTGAAAGTGTATACATCCATATGAAGTTGCAGAATATATCACTCTTCAACTAATACGCTTCCTTTTCTTTTTTTAGTAAATGTGAAAACCTGAGTTTCATCCCAGGATGAAACTGGATAAGACAACTGACCGTCTGGCCCGCACCTGCACCACCATCTTTACCGCCTAGTCATTACCTGGATGTGTGACAAATATGCACCTGATATACAGTGCTTACTTATATTTCTGTAATCTATATAAATCCCTTTTGCTAATGGAAGAAAATAACATATGCAAATGCTGCTCGGGGTGGGGGGTGGGGGGGGGGGGGGTTAGAGGGAGTTGTTATCCACCTGATGTTCGATGGAGACAGTCAGACTAATCAGTCCCTTCATGTTCTGGTCAACACATTCAGTTATTCTTGAGAAAGACACAAACTCTTCAAGAATCCCTTCACCACCCGCAGAACTGACTCAAAGTGGTCTAGAAAAGAGACCAGTGGAGGTGGTTACAAAATGTGAAACAGGAAAGATTGCGTCCCAGCTTCAGCGCCACATTCAATTCCCGACAAAATGTCCGCCAAGTCCATCCCTCACTGCATTGACAACAGGATGCATCAGAGCTTCAGCTTGCCGTTAAACCCCCTTGGATACGTGAAGAGGCTCTGGGATTTGTGTTGCACTGGAATCAGAGATCAGAAATTCATCCATTTACCCCACAGAGACATAACACTTTCAATCACAGTATGTCCTTTTGTTTCAGAGTCACCTCTGTGGCTCTCATGACTCCTGCCATACATCTTGTGTTTGCAAAGTGAGTGTATGGGTGGCAAAAGAGGATGAAAAAGAGGCTTACCAAGGACTAGCTATGGGTGCTAAAATGGAGGGGATTATGGAAAGTCTCGCAGAGAAGGCACAGTCATCACTGCAAGGAAAAAATATGTGCCAAAAAAAGAATTTAGTGGGAAAGTTTCTTGCTTTGTAAAGACCCAACTCTCATCACAGAATTGTTATAGAGAGAAACATCAAAAGTGTTTTTACTCTGCTGCAACTTTACTGTTTATCCACTCAACACCACTGAGCACTGTGAGCAGGGTACATGTTCTCAAAAACCCCACTGTAGCAAGATACTTCAAATATTAATTTTACAGGGAAGCTAATTATGCTATGTCATCTATAACCTATCTTTTGATAATGTTTGTAAAAATCATTTTGAAACAGATGAAGATTTGTAATGTGATGCTCTTCGAGTGCTGTGCCGCAGTTGGCAGATGGTGGTAGTATTGTATGCATATGAGGCATCACGATTTGGTTAACAAAGTAAATAGCTCATGATTGCTTGTGTCAGACTTGTGGCTCTAGTCTCAGTCTGCATCCACAGGTCGGCTGTAATTTCAAACCAGACAGATGGTGGCATTTTATTTTACCCTTGAAAAAACCCTTAAATAGTTAATTTTACTTTGTCAGCACCTGAATACAAGTTGTTGTCAAACACAGTAGGCTGATCTTTTGATGGATTATTTGTAAAACACTGGATCAGACATTTGTGCGTGTAATTATTATTATTATTATTATTATTATTATTAATATTATTAAGCTCCTGTATATCCTTACTTAACCTCTGATCTTTATCTACCTGTGATTCTCACTGTGATCTGAAACAAACAGGTTTCATCAACAATGGATAAAACTAACCTTATTTACTGTATCCTGGATTTTAAATCATGTACAAAAACGCCACGATGTCAGAGTCTCATGAGTTCAAACCTGCAGATAATTTACTGTAGTGACTAATATGGCCTTTTATTTCCTGTTAGTACTTAATATGTACATTTAATTGTAATCAACATTTGATGTATTCTGCAGATATAAATCTCAATATTGTGAAGATTCTCTAGTTGATATGAGTTAGCATTAAGTAGTTATGATCTAACCTAGGCACAGAAACTGTCGGCTAGCCTCCTGATAGTCATTGTATTACCACCAGGCTTCTATAATATTTGTGGTTATTGGCATGTTGTGGATTTTTATTATTGTATGATGATAGATTGATTGATGATGAGCTGGCACTTTGAATATTATACTTCTGCAGCACATTCATAATAAAGACACAATGCATGCAACGTGTTTTCAATGTTGTTTGGAGGAGATCAAGAGCAGCAGTGGAGATTAAAGAGATTTTGTTTTTGTGGGAGAGAATGAGTGTCAAAAAGTGAGTGATATCCAGAGAGCTTATCCATTGTGGAGAGAGTGTATTTTGCAATTTACCAGATGAGAGCCAAAAAACAGGGAAGTATTAATGTCATTCTTCTTACTGTGATAGTGTGTAAGCTGCAGGGATGGATAGCACCTGCTGTTGTCAGGCAGTGGAGCAGAGACAGCAAGAAGAGCAAAATGCTGAAGGGATAGGCCCTGAGCCAAGGAAACGCACTGCACGACCGGCTGTAATGACAACCAAAACCTCAGAGGACGTCAATGAAATGAAGTCAAAATATCCCTCATTATTCTCTGAGGTTTTTTGTTTTTTTGTTTTTAACCCTTGGGTTTCTTTCTCTTTAGTATTTATGAGCATTCAAAGCAGGAGGGAGCAGGAAAACAATTTTGGAACATCATAAGGACATAGAAAAGTATTGTTTTTATATTAGGTTTTTGCTTCCAAACTGATATTTAAAGGTTGTTTTAAGTCTAAGGCAATTAGACAATTGATCAGAAACCTTTGATAACTAATTAACTAATATGACTGAAAGTTTATGGCCATGCGAGCAGCACTGTGAGGCTGAACTTACACGTAGTGCAATTACATTTTGTAAGCCAAATGCTAATAGGACATACTTGCAAAATCACAATGAGAATGTTATAATGTTGTTTAGCAGGTATAATGTTTGTCATGAGGTTCAGTGTGTTAGCATACTAACATTAGCACTAAGCACTAAAGTAAGTTGAGGCTGGTGGGGCAGAACGTTGTTTTGCAGGTATGTTGTCATTTACCAAACTAATGATGCTGCTCAAAAGGTCAGTCATCTTCAGTGAAGAGTGTATGAGCATTTACACCAAATTTCATGGTAATCCATCCAATAGTTGACTGGTTGAATATCTTTTGAACTTGGAATTTAGTATTTAGAGACATCACCTTTGACCCCTGGGAACTCGTGACAAGCACTTTGTACAGTTTTCTGATGTTTCATAGCTCAAACAATTAATAAGTAAATGAAGAAAATAATATACATATAAAGCAATAATGAAAATAATCATTAGTTGCACCAATTTAATGTCACAGCAACCGTAGTAATCATAGACCTAATGAAGGAAACATAAAAAATGCATATCTCCCAGTGAAGTGAGAGCTCTGTTATAATTATAAACACAAAAAAATGCTGTACACACAAAATAAATATGGCTATATTCAGTATATACATGATTATTCATGTCACAATTTACTAAAAAAGTTCATATGGGAACTTCTTGAGCTCACAAAGGGAAAAAAACAAACAAAAAAAACAATTAAATTAGCAGAAATCACAACATCTGACAGCAGCAAATTCCCCTTCACAAGTGTTAACATTTTGACAGCAGCATTTTTCTTTGTATTCAGCTAATTTAACAGTAGGTATGTAATACAGTTTGGCTCAGAAGGGGATCACTGTACCAGACAGAGTCACATCCAGATGCAGTAAGTGGGTCAGGGATTATCCAGCTGGGTCACGTAAACACTGGGGCTGTGAGTCAGTTTGGCAGCGTTTGGATGCATCATGATCATCCTGTCAGTCTGCATAGGAAATAACAGCATAATGAGATATACTGACCTGTGGCTACGGCTACGGCTGAAAAATAATCATTAGAGAAGGAATTAAAACTGAGATGGATCATTGTGAAAAGAGGAATTAGTTAGTGATGATTGTGAATTATCATAAATCATAATAATAGTAATATATTTTTATATTATATATTTTATAGGTATAATGATACACTTGTGAATGTTTTCACAGCTTCCACATCAAAGATTCAGTTTGTATTAAGTCTCTAGCTTACTCAACTGTTTTCCATCCAGTAACAGCTTCCTGGTAGACACAGTTACCTGTAGACCGTCAACACAACAAATCTCAGCTCTAGTTTTCAGGCTCACTTTTAGCTTTGACTGAGAACTTCGTCTGACTCTTTGAAGTTAGTTGTCAAAAGCTGTTAAAGTTGTTTACCTTTTTCCACAGTAGACGTTCTGACATGTCACAGCAGTGAAAGCACAAGTGTAACTAACCACTTTAACTATGACTGCACTCTGTCAGTTCTGGTGTTTTGCATGTTGGCTGAGCTCGGCCTGACTCTCTGATTAACCTAAATGGAATAAAGGCCATCATTAATATAATGTGTTACGTTGGTACTTTTACTGTAATGGAAAGTCAAAATGTCTGCCGTGAAAGTTTTGTATTAAACTGTTACAAGGCCATAGTTGGAAAAGCATGTGTGTTACTAATAACAACAATGGCTCTGTGACCCAACAAGTCAAAACAGTGTGATAATGAACCAGCAGACATGATACCAGGAGCTACATGAGTTCAGCCAACATTCATTTCATTATTTCCTCTCAGTTAATTTAAGTCTGTGACATTTTTTAATCACATTTCTTTGACTCAGTTGTTTTCAAACATAATTTGCATTTGATATTTCTCGATGGACCTATCTATCTATCTATCTATCTATCTATCTATCTATCTATCTATCTATCTATCTATCTATCTATCTATCTATCTATCTATCTATCTATCTATCTATCTATCTATCTATCTATCTATCTATCTATCTATCTATCTTTCTATCTATCTATCTATCTATCTATCTATCTATCTATCTATCTATCTATCTATCTATCTATCTATCTATCTATCTATCTATCTTTAAAAAAAGACATTTTGAATGTGCTGTTTGGATGTTGATGAAGTTTGTTTTGCAAATTATTCCAAGTCCACACTGAAATTTAGCACCGATAAACATGTGACAGTAAGTTATTGAATTCACTTACGATCTAGTTATGAACTGGGTTATAATTGAGTACCTTTACAGTATCCACACAGATGTGGCTTAATTAAAATGTGATGGGAGCTTCAGGCTGTTATCTGACCCATTATTACTGTACACCCCCAGCTGCCACACTTCAGCTCTCTCCGTCAGCTGCAACATCTAACTTTTCACCACAGTCCTGGCTAGGTGGCAGTGAGGTGCTAATCACTGGCTCTGTAATGAAAACTACTGATCATCACATAGTGGAGAAGAAATATAACCATAATATTTCCATCAAGGCTCTTAGTGTGTCTGCATTATCCAGAGGGACTTCTTCCTGAGGTGTCTTCATCGCTCCTTTAGACCTTTTGTTTTCAATAGCATCACTGCAAACCCACTTGTTCATTGTGCTGCCAGCTTTATCGTGGGGTGACCATTATCCAGATGACTTCAGCTTAAATATTTGTGATTTTAATTTGTTTAATTTGTGTTTCAGTGTCATGAGTGGAAATAACACAAGCCAAAACGATAATGTGAAAAAAATCCAACAGCCAGTTGGTTGGTGCTAAAATACATTATATTGATGTGCTACTAATAACTCTCATAAAGCTCACTGTGTGTTTTCTCAGCCAATACTGGCACTGGTCCCTGCAGAAATAAATAAACAAATGCTTGTGGTTTCACAAAAATCTGCTAGACCGCTGGATTTTAGATTAATCCCCCCGAGCAAAAATAATTACTTTTATTACTTTAATGGTTATATTAAAGTCTGTCTGCAGCACCAGAGAGTGAGTGTTTTATACAGTGACATGTTGTTTATAATCCAAGGACCATTTAAAGGCCATCATGTTGTCAGTATGATTATATCCTGATGAGATCTGCTCTTAGATGTTATTGCTCATTATTACCTCTGACACAGATGATCATTTGATTTTAATTAAACATCTTTATCACTAGGAGGCCATCTCTGGTGTTGTTTAAAATGCACAGCTACCTCAAGGGCTGAATATTTATTGTCCCTTTATGGTGATCTCAGTTTAGATCATAAAATCAACAGTCCAGGCCTTATTCCTACAGCTTCATAAAATGCATAAGATTAGATCTTTTTTTTTTTAATCTACAGAGACTCCTTCATAGTTTTATCACATCTGCACTATCAAAATTTTCTGTGTCTGTGTTTACATAAACTCTTTTAAAATGACAAACTCAAACGTTGTAACAAACGAGGGTTCGGAACCTCAATTTGCAATCTCTATATTTTCTGCCTGAGGACTGAAAAGTAGATTTTACTGATCAGTTTTATCTCTTACGATATCTTTATTTGAGTCTGAGAGCAACCTAGTCATTTGTTGTTCTTAGTTACCTTTTATAATCACATTGTGTTCATCTTTCTTTAACTGCTTCCTCTGCAGAGGTCATTACAAGTCAATATGTGCAGCCAAACCTGCTAAACTTTTTTCTCAAACTCTTAATGAAACCAAAGATGCTAAATATTCTAGGATGAACTGGGGAAACTGTGATATAAAACAATACATAATGCACAATATTTGCTGTTTTTATATTTCTATTTTCAGTTAATGGTTGTTTCAATTTGATTTTATTTTAATTGCAAAGCACTTTTTTTATGTGAAAAAGACAAGTTTTTCCCTCCACTGACTGGCACTGAGAGACATCCAGTGGTGCAGTTGTTTGAGTGCAGCGGGGAACAAACAGTGACTAGGATGAAACAGTAGTATCCTTCTCTGATTTCACAAAGAGCTTCTTTCCCACTCAGGATACTCGTGAAAATGCACACTAATCAGAAAATGTACAGCTGCAATGAGTTTTTTTTTTTTCTTTTTCTATTTAAATTCCAGACGGAGCCTCAGCCCTGACATTCATGACTCTGCCTCTGAGTCAGACACTCGGTCGGCTTGTGGTGAGCCTCACAGCATGTTGAGCTATCCATGCATTCTCTATAAACGTGTTTACCAAAAAACATCCTGATGTCCCTGTCTGACCTCTGACCTCCCTGTCAAATGGAACAAACGAGGAGTTCAATAGATCTGAAATCAATAACGCAGGATGGTGGAAGGTGAAAAAAGTCTTGAAGAAAAGGTCCAGGTCTTACTAAGAATCTAGTTTGAGCCAACATCAAATTTGACAAAAACCTCATTCCAGGTAACTAGGTAAGAAATACAAAAAACCCCCAAAACATTTGTACAAACCGTATTGGTGAAATTCAGAATCAAAAAGATTCACACAATTCAAACATAATATCAACTGATTCTGACTGGAATCAATAAGAGATACCAAAGTATCCTCTGTCACAAAGAATTATTAGTTTGGCTTTGTTTACTGAATTTAATCATCCAAATAATAACTGTGAGCTAACCTGATTTATGACTTTTTTTTTTTTTTTTTACATTTTTTAGGTGTGCATTTTTGAATCTAACTCCCACATTAATCCAATTCTTTAAAGATTGCAGTGTTCAATTTTTTCGTACTGGAGAATTCAATACTGGTACAGCTTATTTTGAAAGTAAAAATTTAAAGGTTACAATTATGTGGCATTTCATTTTCATTATATTTAGTGGTGATTATTTCTTTATTAGCCATAACATTGTAATTATTGTAGATATGACAGGCTTCTATATAGTTTTTCTAGACTTTGACTGATTTTATTTAAGTCTCGATCCAAGGTAACAGAATCACAGATTTAGTGCTTGTTTTATAGAAAAGTGAGAGTGTAAAGTGTTAAATCAACTGATGCTTTTATTGATTTTCTTTCACTTGTGCCTCAGACATGACTCAATGATCACTGCTCACATTACTGTCAGAGAAGAGGCTGCAGTAGCAAACCCTAAAAACCAGGTGGCAGCATTGGCTTTATTGGTCTGTTTCTGAGCTGACACCTTGGAGCAATGGAGAAAATATAGCCTCATAGAAATTCAGAGACACAATAAATCAATATGAATGTTTTATGCAAAAAAAAAAAAAAAAAAAAAAAAAAAAGGAGGGGAAAAAAAGAAAAAAGAAAAAAACAACCATGCACAGTTTATGTTCTAAAAGACAAACATCCAAAGCAAGAGAAACACAATATATATTTACATATAAACACCACTGGTATTTTCAGCATGCCTCTTTTACCACAAGACCAAGTACAAATAAAACCTGAAATCCATAGTAAAGCAGCAGCAATGGAGAGTCACCAGACAACACTGTGCTCTTCACACCATTCATATTAGTTATTCAGATATTAAACACAGGCGTATGATTTTATTTACTGTCTGTTGGAGAACCATGCACAACTATCCACTAAACATCTGCTCTGAAACTTTTCCACCATCTCTGTTCTCACAAATAAAGGAATCAATTGGGTTAACATCAACGTGTCATCAACAAGAAACTGACCCAGTGATATTTGAACTGACACATCAAGCAACTGTGAACAACTTAAAAAACCAAGAGTCTCTTAGTTAATCAGAGCAACACACCTTAGCAGAATTGGGAACAACACAACATTTCCTCCTGCAGCAGAGTCTGGCACATATTTGTCATTTTAGTTTGTTCTGTCAACACCAAACATGCAAACAACTGACACAATCCATCAACATGGAAGAACCAATTATGTTATTAGGTTGTGCTGTCTGCAGGCAATCAAATGGCAATCAGATCAATAGATACAAAATGTCTGACAGCATTAAGACCACTTGGAAATCTTCGGAAGCATTAGGCAAAACATTATTGCAAGGGAGAGGTATGTGCGCTGTGAAACAGATGGTCATAATGGTGGAGTTTAATGTCAGCAGTTAATGAAAAATAGCGGGCCAAATTTAATAAGAGCAAGCAAACCTGACATGAGGCATGACATGAGAATCGAACTGCAGATTCAACTTTCTCCCTCTTTTTACTATCTCAAATGATTCAATTTTTCTCACTGATTGAGATCTGACCAGTTTAGAGCAGTGCAGAGGAGCATTCAGATTAACACACAATTCACAAAAAGGGACGTGGATTCCCATGAATATGATTATGGAAACTATCACAATCATAACTTTGTGGTAGAGATAGTTTCCCAGATTTGCATCAGATCTCTTTAGGTTTACAATGAGAGAATTGATCTCTGAATCTGACCTATTTTGTTATGAATTATGAACTCATTTATGACACTAAATAAGTAGGATATGAATCCATCATAGACATGCAGAAAATCCTCAGAGCATGCGATGAAATGTCTCTCGTCCAGTCTTCAGGCAGCCTTTCCAGTGTCAGGGCAGTGGAAGAGGCTCAGTTCATTCCTGCAACGTGGATCCAGGCAGCTCGTTGGTCAGTGTGTGCCAGCGCTCCACCTTCTTGCCCTTGTTCTTCAGACAGTCTATCCAGTGCTGCAGAGTCTCTCCCTGTGAGTGACACCCTAGGGACACCCCTCCTGACAAATGCACAGTTTAATATACAAACAGTGAGTAGCAGGTAAGAAATTAATAAAAATGTATTATCAGAATGACATACTGCCATTAGTGTTTTTGTCTGATTCTACTTTTGAGCCCAAATAGGTTATTTGTTGTGGTGGTATAGGCAGTAACAGCATATTTTGTCTTTTGTCCCTAATTGTTTGTGTGGTTATTTATAGATAGGAATACATTTGTGTTTCAAAAGAAACTTAGAGTGTGATTTTTAGATCAGATGTCGGCAGTTGCTTCTTTAAGATGTAGTCATGATAAAAGTGACTGAGATACCATTTTTCAAAGTGGACAATTGTTGCATGTGATCTTCAAATGGCTAACAAGGTTCAAACTGGATTAAATTGAGAGGAAAAAGTGGAAATGGCAAAATAAAGTGAACAAAGTTAAGTCAGGTTAACTGAATAACCCTCAAGACTCACTCCAGTTTTAACTGTGTCCGTTGTGTGATTTCAAAAAATATGTTTGTGTTTTCACTGAGTTCAACACATTTAAAATAAAAAACAAGTCTAATATTGTTATATATTTTTCTACTCAAATCAACAATTAATGTCTTCTATTATGGTTTTGTCTATGTAGCTTAATAACTTCTTCCTTTGTGCTGCAGAGCTCTAAACTATTAAAAACACTTAAGTGAGCCACACAATTGCATAAGCGCATAAAACGCTATGAAAATTGCTAAATCGCTATGAAAATGAGAACAGTTTCACTCATTTCCAAATATACACTGTCCTGCTGCTGGAGATATTCACCAGAGCACAAAATATGTATTAATCCACAGATGAAAATAGTTCCCTACAAATACATAGTATTACTCCTGTTTGACTGACTTGTGCCCAAGTGTTTCAGTAAATGTCTTTTTTACCCTAGCCTATATATTTACCCATTTTCAAATAGAAACAAGTGTGGGCTTGGGACTAGGTGCGACTGCTACACTGCCAGTTTTGTTCTTTTTTTATGATCTGTTGAGAATAAAAAAAAACAATGAAAAACTTTAGACTTAACTTGTAATTAGTGTAAGAAAGAAAAACCTTCAAAGTTTCCAGAGAAAGTTTAAGTCGACAAAAGTTATTCATATTGTGAAATTATTTACTCCCACTCATAGAGCAAGTACAGTGTGAAGCTCATTTTCAGCCAAAATGTCACTGACACCCTTTTGGCGACTAAGCCCTGCAAATTACACACAGTGCCGCACTTGGATGATAGCAATAGAGAACATCTTAAAATATCTTTGGCAACATCTGCCATGGGTACAATGTTATTAGACTGCTAATAAAGTAGCCAATCGGTGATCCAACAATCACCAGCAGGAAATCATTGATTGCCAGTTGTTGTGTCAACTTACCTATGAAGTCATTGGACTTTCCCAGGTCATAGTCCCACACTGTGACCTCCAGCGTCTTGGTGGCTAACTCTGAGAAGGAGATTTCATAGAAGAACTCCTGAAAACAAAGAGGGAAGCACAATGAGTGGGTAAGACCAGAGGTCAGAAGATCATACCTACACACATGTTGCTCTTCCACAAGCCTCTAAAATAGTCATTAATGAGGCAGCATATAGTAATGTGCTAACTGTAATTGGCTCTTACAGAAACTTTTTATGCAGCATAGTGTCTCTGAGGACTCTATAGGCTGTCTCTTTACATTCAAGCACTGCAAATGTGCCTCTCGCTCCCACTTTTATTCACATGCACGAACACAAACACAGATAGCTACCTCATTAAACTCTGGGTTGAGAGTCTTTTTTATCACTGCTGTTTTGTGCTTGGATTTCTTGTGAACATCTGGCTTGAGATACCTGAAACGAAGGAATGTGATACTGTCATATATGAACCTGGTAATTATCATTTAAAAGAAACAGCATATACAAAAATAAATAGTAAAGCACCAAGGGCAACTGCAGAGACCAGCATTGATTAAAGGCCTGAGTAACTTCAGACATATAGATAATCACTATGTTCGCTCAGGAGTTTCGTCAGTGATGGGCAGATTTGGTGTTTTCTTGTCATGTCCCCTTCACTTCTTTCATCGTAGCTTCTTACCTGACAAGTGATGAAGAATAAAGTCAGAATACTTCATCACTTGGGCAATGTGTTTATTTTTGTTCTTGCCAAGGTTAATATCTGTTTGTTGAAAGAAGCTACAGCCAGCAGCCAGTTAGCTTAGCTTAACATAGAGAAAGGAAAAAACAAGGAAACAGTTACAGCTGTTTCTAATCATCAAGCATAGTTGAGAGACTTATATCAGAAGTCTTTGTCTTCATGCTCAATATGAACTTACAGCCAGATGATGGTTAGTTTAGCACAGAGACAGGAAATAGGAACAGCTAGCTTGGCTAATTCGCAAATAAGCGTATCTACATCCAGTAAACGGTTAGCTCATTAGCACAAACACTGGGAACAGGTAAAAAAACAAGACAAAAAAACCCTCAAAATGTTCCTACAAGCAGTACTGAAACTCAAAACTGAGATTAATTGATCAGTTCTCTGCCTATTTTTATCTTAAGTCTCCACAGACTCTGAGAAGAGCATCATTTTTGCGCTTTATATTTTGTAACAACTAAATAAACAAACAAAATATAATTTGTTAATTAGGTTTCGAGGCTAACTGTTTCCCTATTTTCAGTCTTCACACTAAGATAGCTTCGTGTTAAACAGATTGTAGCAGCAAAATCTAACTCTCAGTGGGAAAGCAAATAAAAATAAAAATATCAGAAGTGTTTAAAGGTTTTTATGTATAATTTGTGAAACTACCTGTGTGTGAGTGTGAGTGATCAGTAATTCCTTCACCAACACAACACAGATTGAAAAAGCTCAGCATCCCTTTGCGAGCTGTCATTAAATTCTTGGGATATTTTTAAGCCAGCTGGAAGGAGTGTGGCAAAATCTCTATTCACATTTGCTTTCCACCCACCACCCACAGCTCGGAGAGCGTATGTTCCCACACGCTCTCAGACACAACAAAGCATCTGAGAAAAAGCTCCTGCCAAAGGGCAAAGATGTGAGCATGCATCCAAAACGAAACAAGGTGCATGATGCATTGCCGTGGATGTGTGAGGGATGTATGCATAAATCCAGTGGATGTAGGGGGGGCTTCAGTTTGAGGCGTGACAGCAAAGGAGGCACACTTTGAGCATGCACAGAGGTGAGATGAGCATGGTGTCATGTCTATCTATTCATTTGTGTATTATATGTTTGCGTGACGGGAGGATGTTCATCGTTTTTCTCATTCCAGAAACAACCTCAAAGTCTGAACGAGCACTGAGGAGTGAAGAAGAAGGAGGAGGAGGATTTTAAAGCTCATTTATCCAGGATGCATTAGGCACCTTCTTGCCCTTTCTAGCACATATACAAACACACACACACACACACACACACACACACACACACACACACACACACACACACACACACACACACACACACACACACACAGTATTGCTTTTCTTTCATCAATGAGCAATGACATACCAGCGGACCTCTATGACACTAACAATAACACCAAACTTTTTTTTTCTTGCATCTCCTAAAAGCTACAGATACAGTGTGCCCATAACATTAGATCATGTCACACACACACACACACACACACACACACACACACACACACACACACACACACACACACACACACACACACACACACTCTTTTATCATTATCTTGATGAATGAATAACATATTTTACAGTTGCTTCCACTTGTGTAAAAGGTGCTCTCTATCACCATTGCCTTATGTGGGGTTCAACTCAAGTGATATATCATTCATGAGGGATGACAAAAGGTGATTCATGGGGTCAATATGAACCAACAACCGGTATTAAGGTGGAGAGGGAGACTGGCGCTGGATAGGTCATGTGGAAATTGTTCTGAAACGGTATTGTGAATTGACAGCCCATCAGTCTAAGCTGTGTGTATCGTGTATTCATCATTAGAAATATGTCCAATTAAGTGCTAAAAACTGATGGTTAAATAAAATAATCATAATTTTCATAAATGTACAAACATTCCTCCATTTAGTTTAATCAAATACAACAATGCATATAAATCCTGTGGCTTTTGGTCAGAGGTTTGTAGTCATCCTTACGTTTTAACATAGGGGTCTGAGTAGCCGTTGACATCCATGGCTGCCAAGTGAGCACAGCGCTTCACACCCACACAGAGCCCGCCACGAGCCCTCTCCTTGGCCTCACCCTTCACATCGCCATCATCAGCCGGGGGCACGAACTGCAGGCAGAGCAGCAAACGGCCTCGCTCCTCTAGACTTCGCTGCTGTGCTGTCTCCCACTGAGGGAGAGAAGGAGTATTAAAGAGAAAAAATAGGGAAGTGGTGCATGAGCTTAATTTCTAGCTGGTAAATTAGTGACTTAAGGTTCAGAGTTGAAAGGATGCCTCATATACTGAATGCTGCCTCAGAGTCTTACGCCATGACCTGCTGATAAAACAGGCAATAATGTTCATACTGTTCTTTAAAGCTGCTGTGATCAATATTTTTGTGTATCACCTCTGGATCAGATGACTAAGTGGGGTTGCTCGTAGTGTTGAACCCTGGGCTTGTGGACTCAAGCATGACTTCAAATGAATGATGCTCTGTGTCTGTTAAGTGTGCAAAAGCCATAGGTGTTCACCATATCAACTTAATGAGGTGACAACATGTCAATGTTTTTACGGAGACCAAAACAAAAAAAACCAATTGAGGGCATTTTAAAGCTGCAGTGAAACTAAACCTTTCAAACTCTGCTGATTTTCCTGCAGAAGCACATCTAATATTAGAGTAAGTCTAACTTTAGGTGAGCAGTGACTAACTTTGCCACATGTGACAGGATGACTGCTAACAGTGTAAAAGTATAGGGTTCAGTATTGGCCTAAAATACAAATCCAGCTGAGCTGCACTAAGACCAGAACAGTCTGAACCTGCCAAGATCCAAATCACCTCAGAGACTCAATGTTATGATCCAGCTTTATTACCTCTGTTGACCAATATCTTTTTGGGCTAATGCAATGCTTTGTCTATGCTCTTTTCATCATCCCACTCATCATTGCTTATCCTAACCCTGATGCTTTATCTGGACCCCTTGACTCTAGTCAAGTAGCATAATTATAACATAGAGGTCACATACATTATAGCCACCATATGGTAACTGTAGCTTCAAAATCTCCTAGTGTACAGGATTGAACTAGGGTGAATTTTATTGTTTAAGAATCCAGCTTTTTATTTGTAAGAAGGAAAAATTGTCACTTCCTCTTCCAATGGTGAAATGCTCTTGCTTTAAAATATGCTTTGAGTTCTTCATTGTGATGTAGCTCATCTCTCTCTTATAAGCAGATTCATCTAAAGAGTACAATGACTTTCATCCAACATTTTGAGCTCATCTGCCACAACTCAGAGACAGAGCCAGCTATCACTGTCACCGGGAACAAAACAGGAGTGCAGTCGGTCTGTTGGCAAAGACCGGTGTTGGAAAAAAACTGAAGCACCAGCCTTTAAGTCATATGAATGCATTTCATCGCTTGTGGCCTGAATATTTAACATGGACACCAACAAACTGTTACCAAAGCATTTGACAACAAGCAGAAGAAGTGAATAGATTCAAAGTGACAGATGAAAGAAAGCGAGGGAGCAGCAACAGAGGGTGAAGAAGGGGAAGACGTTCTCTCAGGACCGTGACTCACCCTCATGGCCAACAGCAATGTATGTATGTTATTTATAGGTAGAATGCATTTTGCTATTTAAGGATTTTCATCAGCGCAGGTGGAGAATTTTCCACCAAGTTATCTCTGTTGTTTCACCACAGAAAATGGCTCTGCTCTGGTGCCTATAATGTAATTTTAATATGAGTTCCCTCACTCCAGTACTGTATTTCCCCCTAAATGTCTACCCTTTAGATCTCTCCATTGCTCATTAACTCTTATCTTCAGGCTAAAGGTGGACGCAGCCAAGGCGATCAATATGCAACACACCCCACACTCCTGCATGCTCCTCCCTCCCTGTTTTTAATTGTCTCTGCAGCTTGGCCCCTTATTTCTCCCAATTCTCTCTTTCCTGTCTTTTCCCTTTTCTTGTCTCTGTTTTTCTTTGGGAATTATCATTACTGCCAACAGTCAATTCACCATCTGTCGTCAATGAGTCGGAGACTTTAAAACTCGCACTTAGTGAGGATAATTTGTGCCAGGTATCTGGAAATAAAACAGCTCAGACCTTCACAGATCGATAGAGAGCAACTCATTAGGGAGGTGAAAATAAACAGGCATTAGTGTGGAGACAGTGACACACAGCCATACACACACACAGACACACACACACACATAGTGACAGATCAATGGGAACAAGATTAATTTGTGGGTGGGTTTTCAAGGCGAGAGAACAGGAAGGATGATCAGCAGACACATTAAACAACCATAAATATGGTGGGAAACACAGAGGCAGCTGTTAATGACGTTAAAGGACTATACTAGTCCTTGGGTTTGTAATGAGAGGATTGGCTCTAAAATCATCTCTGTGGACAGAAAGTCCACACATTAAAAACCTGTAAATGCTCTGAGATTGGATCATTTAATTAAAGGACCAGACCACTGTGTTTTTGCTCTTTTACTTGAATTCATGTATTCTTTAAAATATCAGTGAACAAAAATAATAATAATAATATTATAAAAGGTTAAATTCATATAGAGTTTTGCTGCTACTTTAGTTGGTCTGATAGGACAAGTGGCCTCTGGTAGCAAATGTTTGTTCATTTTTTGTTAACAAATCTGTTTTGAAAATAAATACATGTATCAATGGGCAACATTTATTTTAGTTTGTTTTATAAGAATTTTTATGTAAAACATAATCTTTGAAAATACATCACATTTTCAGCATACAAAACCTCCTTTTTATCAAGTTATTTAATCAGTCCCTTAACTCTTACCTTCTTTAAAAAAAGGTGACACGAATCTGAACTCTTTTTTTTTTTAAAACAGTTGAATGTTCCTTTTTAGAAAATTTTTAAGACAAAATAATTCAAATTAAATGAAAGTGAAATCAAATCAGAGAAATATGAGGAGGTGGGGAGATTATTATCACTATTACTATTAGTTGAGAGTTATTTTTACCTTTTTTTGCAGATTGCGGTGAAAAAAATATACATAATAGTTCACCTTTCTTTCACCTCGACCACCTACAACAGTGAAAAAAACCCTACTGAGATATTAATACATCAGTCAGCAACTGATTCTAATTAATTTCCCTGTGATAAAAAAATCAAACACAATTATCCAGTTTAACCACAGGGTGATTTGAAAAGTATTGCACTTAATTACCTCATAACAATAAATTAATGCTGGCTTAATGGATTACATCACTCAAGTAAGTCGACTTAATTGATTTTGGTGTCTCACAGAATGTCTCATGAATGGAAACAAATAACTGCCTGAAACATTCAGAAACTAAAATTAAAATGTTTTCCAAAACTGTTAGCAGTGTACACAATTTTTGCTAAATGCTTTAATTTCAGTGGCACACATCTTAATTGTCAACTCTGGGTACAATTAAACATAAAACTCAACAGGAAGGTGCAAATTGTTTGACAAATGACTTCTATGATAAATCAATCATCTAAATTGTTGCAACTTCATTTTGCTTAATTAATCCTTCAATCTACCACTTGGTTTTTCTCTAGTTAGATATAAACAGTAAAACCTGTTGTGTAGGTGATTCTTAAATGAAGAATGATGAAGATAGGGACTTGGTTTAAGAAGAATATACAGGCAATAGAATGAAAATTTGAAAATTAAAAAGTTTAGTCTCCTACTTTTTTGTAGGAGAGTCTGTGAACAGAATAGATCAAACAGAAAAAAAAGTAATTTGGACCCATTTAGTCATTTTGATCCAAAATGGACAAGGTGACCGAACTGGGGCCCTTTAACACAGGTTGAGAGCTGGACTGTAAGAGGACAGAGGGTCACGTCGACCTAAACAGACAGGAGTCATGCGTTCACCTCTCTCAGGTAGCAGGAGATTCCTCTCAGTGCTGTGCTCATCGCAGTCGGTGATGGCAGCTTGAGGTGGAGAGAGCAAAAAGAAAAAGAAGAGATAAGTAATATAAGGTATGACTGACAGAAAAGCTGTACAAGCAGCTTAAAAGAGGAAAGATTGAAGAGGAGGAGATCGACGTGTCAAGGGTGAGGCCACTTTGAAAATTACAGGTCTGACACAGTGTCTGGTCCTCAGGATGACAGAGGGGGTTTAACGTTTGATCGCAGAGTGGCCACCGGCCTCAGTGGGCCAATTTAATACCAACAGCCCTTTCTAACTCATAAAGAACAAAACCCCAGCACCCTCCTGTCTCTTTTCACACTCATGCCCCCCGCTATCCACCACTTTTATTTTTTAATCCATTTGTTTCTCATCTCTCTCACTTGTTCTCTCTTTCTATTGACGCTACACTGGCCCCCCTCTCCTGTCGCTCTTTCTCCTCACCTTTTATTCCTTCAATCTCTGTGTACCCTTTTCCCACGTGTGACCCAGCTGACATTTAGCCTTCACAAAAAGATATTTGTGGGCTTTAAGAATAGACATGATGCTCTGCTCTCTGTTCAGCTTATGTATGTAATTCTGAGGAGGCAATAATCATCTTAGTTATGTCAGTAGGCCAATGTCACAAGGTATTATTACAAGGTATTATTGGCATAATCTGTAACACACTGTATGGCCAAAAGTATGCACCCCTGTCCTTAGTGTATGCTTGGACTGGGACTTGGCTTGAGCTTTAGTGACAAAGTATCAACAAGAACAAGAACAAGAACAATTATCTTAATTTACAGCATGTTTTCAACTTTGGGGCAACACTTCCAACACAAACACAAAGTTAGTCCCATAAAGAAGTTTTCTTCGTTTGGTGTGAAAGAGACCTGACGTCAACCATAAGTTAGATCTTGTGGATGAATTTTAACAGGGACTGTGAGCCAGGCTTCATTGCCCATCAACAATCACTAATGCTCTTGAGGCTGAATGAGAGCAAATCCCTGCAGCTGGATCCAAAAATCCTGTGGAAAGCTTTTCTCTAAACACTGGAGGCTGTTATAGCAGCAGATCAATGCACATGGCTTTGAAAACACATGTGGGTGTAATTTTTTGTCATCCATGTACTTTCTTAAATGTCCAAATTCTTTTGGCCTCGTAGTATATCTAGGCTTCTCATATAAAGAAACAAGTCGTTACATACAGCTTAATCAGTGGTTAATAAACCATTTACTAATACTCCATAGATCAGTTATAACCCAACGATTGAGGTTAACATGTTGTGAAAAATCCTTTTGACTGATTGGTTCATATGAGCCTACTGTCCAGAAAAGGGCCAGAGAAAATCTGGACCCAAATCAGGTTATAAAGTGCTTACTAAGCATTTATTGATGATTACCAATATTCAATACCGCATATAATGGAAAATATAATAGTTCAGTGTTCCTTTAAATGTTTATGATTGCGTGTTTATACAGCAGGAAAATCATCTTATTTATTTGCTGTTTACTCTCAAATATCTACATCAGTATTAGTTGGTCTTAAATCTCAAATAAAGGGAGATCTTGAGTGAGTTAAGGTATTATGGGACATTTAGTCCAGCAGCTTTTGGGAAGGATTTGTTTGGTTCTTTTTCTATTGATGCAACATTGATTGCACAGACATGTTGGTGTTTTACTATGAGACCCAGGCATGTGGTCATCATTAAAGTAGATTGGTAGGAATACCGACATTTTAATGCCTCCCTGTTGGCATGTTTCGCTTTTCCCCCTCCCCTCCTCTCCTCAATCTTTTTTTTCCACTTTCTACTTTAAAAGATGAGAGTGTGAGGAGTCAGACATGAAGCCTAAATATGGTGAATATTACTATACCCTCCAGTGATTTATCACCCTCATCATACACATTCATTTTCCTATTTTCTCTCCTATCCTATTTTTATTCTCTCTGCTCCCCATCTCCTCGTCTGTTTTTCTCACAGGAGGCGGATGCTCCAGACAGATGTTAAAGTGTTTGGTCTGGTCAGGCTTCACACGGCGCAGGGCCACCCGCGACTCCCCAATGAACTCATTATGTGTCAGCTTGTCTTCGTCGCACACGGACACCCTGGGAGTGAGAGACAGAGGTTGGGGTAAGAGGATGGGTTGGGGGAGGTGCGGTGGTTAATGAGAGACAGCGAGAGACAAAGATGTGGAAAGATTGTGTGTTTTTGAGAGGGTGGGTGGTAGTCAAGCAAAAACATTTTATGACTCATTTAGTTATGACAACATTATAATGAGGGAAGGAAATTGCTGACCTAAAAAAAATAAAGAACACAGTCACAATCACAACACAAATCACCTATGTATAAAACCAGCATCTGTATACACAGTAATTACCATGTTCTTTCCCATCAGAATTCAGATGGTGTGAAAGTGCATCTGCAGGGTTAATCCAATCCATATTTATGGGCTTGGCAAACTTTTACACCTGCCATAATGTCACTGAAATACGTAAGTGGGTGGGAGCAGCAGAGAGGAGTGAGGGCGATGTAGAGAGGCTGCATATGGGAAATCAAAAGCTGCCAAGCAAAGGATGGACTGACGTGGGTGAAAGGCAGAGATAAAAACGGAAGAATTTATTTAAATTTGTGTGTGTGTGTGTGTGCGTGAAGAGTCGTTTATGCATGCAAATGTGCATGTCTATAGGCTGAAGAATCAGTATGCTACAGGCTAACTGGAATCCAGTGTGTTTGCTTTTCTCTGTCGTTTATGTAAATGTGAATGAGAGACATGCAAGGAGGAGAAGAAAACGAAGAATACAATCTGGTAGAAGAGAAATAGAGATATGAACATTCTTCCTCTTCATCTGCTGTTTTACTTGACTTCTAACTGAATTCATAACCATGGGAGTGAAACCTTATAGTCACCCACTGTTTCCAGTTTCTGGTAATAAAACATTGCATTGCAGAAATGTGAGAGGTGCAGGGGGCCAGCTGCCTGGGGACACCAGATATGGGTTGACATCCCTAGAAGTAATTTCTAGTCTGGTAGCTTATTAACCAAAAGGGGACCTGAACTCTTCAGAATTGAATAGCAGCAAAAATAGAAAAGAATGACCATGGAAGAAAGAAAAAGAGAGAGAAGACTCAGGTTGGAGGCAAAAATAGAGATAAGAGAGGAGAATAAAGAGAGATGAAGTCAGTGTTGAAAGTAGAAAGATGGTGCAACAGATGTACAAGCAAAGGACATCTGTGATCAAAGTGGCTGGAGGATGGAGGGGTGATTCAGGGTACGATGGGTCAAAGAGCCCAGTTACACAGTATGAAGTAATGCACATGTCCTGCATCAAAAAGATTTCTTAATGTCACTAAAGTAGGGGTATAAATCTGCCAATTGTCAGATATATGTAAATAACCTGACCGGACAATTGGGGCACTTTTTTCTTCTATTGTAATAGTAGTGAGAGAGAGACAAGAAAGTGGGGGGAGGCAATTTATTTCAATGGAAAGTAGCTAAAGTCTGTTAAAAAAGTGTGCC
This sequence comes from Rachycentron canadum, assembly GCA_038496675.1. Taxonomy (NCBI): domain Eukaryota; kingdom Metazoa; phylum Chordata; class Actinopteri; order Carangiformes; family Rachycentridae; genus Rachycentron; species Rachycentron canadum. The sequence continues at coordinate 9,503,132 of CM076668.1, forward strand.
AGATGATTCAATACACTAATTAGCATATTGCATTGAATTTCCATTCTCCCTAGTTTCAGCCCTTTACCTGCTTCTCTCCTACTCACTGTGCTCACATATAAAGTATTTTATACAGCCAATAGAGGATTTACATTTTTTTCCCTTTCTGTTGTCAATGGAAGTTTGAGTATGAAATAGTGATTAAAACATGGCCCATTAACTCTACATGTTACCTGCAGTCACTTCCAACCTGGTGCTACACAAGTTAAATAGCTCTGCTGTGATTTTGACTGTATTTACCTAAAATAATCACTAAGAGAACAAGATAGAAGTGACAGAATATCAGCTTCTGCCTGGGTCTCAAACTGTTGCTACATCTGTCTGCCCCTCAGTGAACAGAGCACAGAGCTGCTCCTCTCGCTCACACACAGGCAGCTTCGTGACAGTTTGTCCAAAATGTCACTTTTAGATTTGTCACTAGGTGCTTTTTTTTTATTCAAGTCACTGAATGGGTGAAATATTAGTGCCAAATCATTTTGAATCAGCAACTTAGTAACTTCATCACAACTTCATGATACTGTGAGCAGCTCAAGACTCAAGGTGCATGAAGCCTCATATGGAAATCTATATCCACAAAAAAAAGGTTAGATATTAAAAATAGAAATAACATTTGGTCTTACAAATTGTAATTAGATTATTATTAAAAACACTGACTAATTCATTAAAAATTTGAAAATAGTGGGTCAAAATTAGATAATAGGTCCCAATACTGACTATGTGGTATTTCTATTATGTAAATCAAAATTTTAACTACCTCATTTAGATATTATAACTATGAGAAAACAGGTGAAAAGTATGAGCTACTAAGGTAAAATTAGTCAAATATTTGATTTATTATTTTATTATTTTATCATATCGAATAGCTCATCAAGTAATTTTCACCCATTTTGACTTACTGTACATTTTTATTTTAACAATTTTAAAATTGTCGTGTTTTTTTTCTTTCTTGGCAGTAATAGTACTATAACTAATGACAAATGGTCATAAAAAGACATTAATACTCAACATGAGCAATAAAAAACGAAATATTCTAAAATCCTGACTCCTTGTCATCATAAAATAATATAAATATACAAGTGTAACTTTTCTGAAACAGTACTTCTAAGATTTGTAGTTTTTTAACATTTCCCTTTTATTAACCCTCAGATAATAGACTGCAGTTTTTTTGCCAACTGCTGCAGGTTTGAAGTTGGAAAAGTAAAAACAGTATATGCAGTTTTTTCAGGTTAGAAAAAGATAGGACTCTTTTTCAAAAAGCAGCATATCTTGTGGTTACATTGAGTTCTGGTCGAGTGAAGCTGCGGAGAAATTGGAAAACCTCCCCTTCCTGTGATGGATTTCTTTCTGTATCAGAAGTGTTGAACTCAAAAGTCTGGAAAAAAAACACTCTGAAGGACACACACCAAATTATAGCTAACAATATTTTTTGGATGGCTGAAATACATTAAACTGTTTTGGGATGTATTAATCATAATAAAGTTTTATGTAGATGTGAAAAGGTGGTCCCATTCAGTCCCCAATAAAAATAACATACAGATAATTTGATCAGGGGACAACTTTAACATGTTTATACGTTTCAACAGGTCAAACTTTCTGTCTTCTGATCTTTCAACGCCTCTGCTGAATTAACTCAGTGTCGTAGGCCAGTGGTGGGGCCAGTTTCTCTGATTTCCCCTGAGACGTCAACCGTCGATCCTATTTAAATCCCACATGTGCAATGGCACATGTTAGTCACAGACAGAGACAATTCGCAGCTTTTGTCACCTCTGGAGGGGGTCAATGAAATTAAAACACCCTGCAGTGCTTAGTCTGACCTCAATCTGTCACTGCAACTTGGAAAGAGAGAAAGGCAGGGGGAGAGAGGGAAAGAAAGACAAAGAGAAAATGGATGTATAGAAAGAGTGAGGGGAGACCTTCTCTGATCCTAGTGGACAGGAGAGATGTGACGACAGGGAGGAACGAAAGTGAGGTGACAGAGGAGGATCAAAGAATCAGCAGAGATAGAAGGAAACGGAGAAAGGATAAAGGCCGATATACTGAGCAAAAAGACTGAGATTGAGATTGATGATACTAAATCCTTTGTAAGCAGGAGTCAGTTTCCTGATGGGAAAGAAAGAAAAGAGATGCAGGAAGTGAAGCGGACAAAAATAGCGACAAAGCCTCTACAGTTAACATTTACCGGAGTGTTTTGCGGTACATGTCTTCCTCTGTGATTCCACAGTAGGTGAGCGTCTCGTTCCACACAGGGTTCAGCGTGTTGCGAACAGTCTTGGTTTTCAGTTTATTGGCCTGTAAATCACAGCAGGAAGCAGAGAAAAACAATATTGTACCGAAACCCTTTTCTAAAAGCTGTAAACAGCAAATAACCGCTGGAAGCTCAGTTTACTTTAGTGCAGAATTACTTGTCATAAAATTATAGCATGCACAAAGTGTGCACTCAAAATTCCTGGGCAGTGGGTTTCTCATGGGCTCTCAACCAAAACTATGTTCTGATAATAAAAACAGACCTTGCAAGCGCCTGGCAGAAGGTGCAGCTTGACATAAGGATCAGCCAAACCATTGAAATCCATTGGTTTCAGACCCTTTTAGACATAGACAGAGAAGATATAAAATGTCTACAGCACATAAGTGGAGACAGAGAGCTACAGTTTCCATTGCAACTACATCATGCAGAGACCTCCCAGTCCTGTTTCAAAACAATGTATAAAATTAGGGATGAAAACTGAAATCTTCTGCAGCACAGTAAATGGATGATGGAATAAATTTCCCAAGAGACTCTACCTGAAGATCATGAATTTCCCCTTCTTAAATCAATGCAGCAGAATAGCTGTTCATCTGTTTTTCTGCGTTTTGGTTGCAGATTAAATATCAAGAAGTACCTTCAGAGGAAGGACTCATTTTTATCAAAAGTTTACCGACCATATGGACAGGTGCATGACAGGAATAATGGCTCCTTCATTTTGCTGTCGTGCCTTGATGTGCAAGTTTTTTTCAACCATGTCAGCAGGCTAACATGCTTTTAATGTCAACACTAAGATACTGATGTTTAGCAGAGAAAATGTTAACCATGTTCACTCTCTTAGTAGCTTAGCCATGGTAACATTTTCTAATCAGCACTAAATAAAAACTATAGGACAAATGGTCGGGCTTTTTAGGACATTTAGGTTCAATTTCATGATTTCAATAAACAGGCAGTTGTTGCAGAATAAAAGATGGATAAAATAAACAATGCTGACCATTATTTATCATCTGCTCCCATCGTGTCTACTATGGCCGTCAGTGGTCACCTTACATTAAAACATAACGATGAGTCATAATAATCTGCCCCCACAGACGATCACAGAGTTCATTCTTTTACAACAAGAAAATCTTCAAAAGTCAAACGCTCGCCACAGTCACTGGGATTCATCCTCTGGGGACCATAGAGGTCTGTACAAACCTTTCCGGCAAGTCATCATATACCTGAGATATTTCAGTTTGGACCAAAGAATTTGTTTTTTCATTTACAAGCAAGAAAGTTAGAACAAATATTCTTTTGTGTTACAGGTTGAACACATGAAACACATGAACTGACACAAAGATAAATTGTAGAACTGACTTTCTGTGGCTTTGGTGGAGTTTTCAGTGGACAGTATTTACCTTTGCTCTCAGGACAGTGCAGTGTAAGGAGCTAGTGGCTCTCTCGTACAGCAGGTCAAACTCTAATGTTCCCAGGGAGGCTGGAAGGCAGTTAATAAAAAGTCATACACACAAAAATTTGCCAGTTACATTGTTAATTGCTTTTGTCCTGATGGCTTTATTGCCTGGAATAATAAGGGAGAGTGATGGCAGGGGGGAATAAAACCTACAGACCAGTAACACTAGTGTCTGTGCCTCAAGACAGACAGACTAAGAGTGTGAAGAGACTGATCCGGATAAATATAGTTAAAGTCAGCAGGCTCTTAGCTTAGCTTATCACAAAGGGAATGAGTAAACAGGTAAACTAATCTGGCTCTATCTAAAAGTTATTTTTTTCCTGGCCAATCAGGTATTAAACTTGTTCTTTTAAAAAAATGTATTTTTTTACTTGATTAACTTTTATCAGGCCTATTTCTACAACTGCGATATTTGTGATATGAGCTGACAATGTCAATAGTCATTTCAAAATTTCTATGGTAAATCTGTCACTGATCAATGTGAACTTGTGTTCTTGGCCTTTTCTTCCAAATTCACATCAGCAAGTTATTCCTCTTTTAATGTCAAACAGCTTCAGTGAAACCAGGTCATTACTTTCAGGTGACTCACTGTTATCATCGCTGTCACAGCTGTCGATCTCAATGGAGGTGTCCATGCTGCTCATGGCTGACAGCGAGCCCCCTCCACCCGCCCCCCCTGGTAATAATGGTGACAACAGGCCACTGCTCCCTTTCCCTGCTCCCCCTCCGACGGCCCCTTCACCTTGACCTGCGCTGCCAGGGCTGAGTGAGGTGGGAGCCGCCACCTGATTGGGTGAGAGCGGCTCAGAGAAGGAAGAAGTGGGCGAGAGGCGAGGGAAGTAAGCAGAAATTTGACGGATGGGGCGGATGGGGCCCGGGCAGACGTCTATGGCCATGTGCTCCTGGATGGAGATGCCTAAACGTTTTCCTTTTCGCACAGTCATAGGGCTTGAGGGAGAAACACGGGATAAGGAGGGAGGAAGAGTTAGAAAGTTAAATCACATTTCTTTTGAGCAAATCAACAAATGAAGTTTTGAAATGCATTCAGACGAGGCAAGAGCAAAGACATTGAGCCACAGATATGAGCCACTGTTCCCAATTTCTCTTCTGCAATACCTAGTGACACAAGGTGAGCTTAGTAAGATGATGATAAATAGGATCTTTCCTGCATCTGGCCATCTCTGAGATATCATCACACCTAATGAGAGTTTCTCATTTGCCTTATGCTCAAAAGCTTTTATCTTAACCTGCCGTCATGCTCAAAACTCCTTCAACACAATTATAAGTCTTTTAGAAAGAAAGACATTACTCATAAGATGACAAAATACAGCAGAGGATGTGCACAAATTTGCATTTCAATTGAATACATCTGAATAAACTAAACAAAAAGGATAATGGACAATAGGGGTCTCCCCTGAATTCTAATCATCCTCGCTGAGATTGCAGTGAGTGTGAGCTGCTAAGGCAGTTATCGAAAGTGCTTAACAATCCTCTATAGACAGACGGGTAATTATTGGATGAAGTCTTTACAGGGTGGATCGCTCTCCAGTGCACATGGATGATGAGGAGAGTCCTGATGGTTATATAAAGTTGTGGAAGCAGGGAGTGCAGTTGACCACAAGGCCGATGTGTCTGCTCTCTTCCCAAAATAAATAAGAGGGGGGTGGATTACAAATATCTCACAGCCTTTGTTGTCTAAAGACAGCAGGCCTTGAGGGGGTGTGCTGTCCTCAACCCCCCACCCCCCGGACTAAATGCTCCTCTTTCTGCATTAAATTACTAAAACTGTGAATATTTACGGTTTCTCTGTTATCTGTGAGTTGAACACCTGTAAAGTTTGGAAAGGCTTTAATGAGGGGGTGTTTCAAGAAATTGTTAAGAATAGTGGTCGTATTGACTAGAGTGTTGAATCTGTGTGAATGATCTGACCATAAACTCCATTAAAAAAGCAAGTGGAAAATCACAGTAAGTGAATTATTGATGATCCTTATCCACGAGTGAATGATCTGAAACCCACATTCACATTAAATGAATAGTTCAACATAACCTTCTTCGCTTTTTTGATCAGGATGAGAAGATTGACACTCAAATGTTTGTATGGTAAATATAAAGCTCCAGCTGGCTAATTCAGTTTAGCATAGAATTGGATACAGATGGAAACTTGTACCTTGGCTTTGTCCAATGGAACAAAGTCAGAGGATAACCTGTTGCAAAACCACACCTTGTCATTTTTACATTCCAGTTTTTATACAGATAAAAGTTGCTGCTAAGCTAATTTCGTTACCTCTGGACAGATTGAGGCAAGATGTTTCTAACCATTTCCACTTTAGCCACCTAAGCTTCTGGCTGCAGCTCTGTATTTAGCTTACAAAAATGAGAGCGCAGAGCCATCTTTTTATCCAATTTCATTCATATCAATTAGTTGGAGCCAATACCAGCTGACACTGGGCTATGGTGTGGTACACATAGGTCGCCATTATATAGATATATGCATATAGAGACAAACAACCATTCACACCTACCAGGGGCAATTTAGAGTCACTAGTTAGCCTAATCTACAATTTTGGATTGTGGAAGGACCATGAAAAAACCCACACAGGCATGAAGAGGTCATGCAAGTTACACAAAGAGTCAAACTGATCAGCAGGTTCAGCAGCTGGTTCCTTTGTCTTGAGGCAACAGTGCAAACCACTGCACCACCATGGTCATCCACATCTCTAAGAACTACGTTGTCAGTTTCCACTGACTTCTATTTGTGGGGCCGAAACCAGTGAACAGATTTATTTCAGACCCTTCGGTCATGAGGAAGAAGTCAACATGACCAATGGTTCCCTGGTGTCTTAATTGTCTCTGAAATAGTTGCCACTGACCATTGACCTTGAGCAGAATTACAAGCAGTTAGGGTCATTTGTCATGTACGGTCAGGTCTCTTTGCTGTGAGCACAACAGTGGGTGATGCACATCCCGCTTTTCCTTGGCTGGAGATGAAACAAACTTCTGAAACACACTGTATACGTGCCAGCAAGCAAACTTCCTGTATTAATTTGACTGAGAGGACTTTGACAGTGTGCTGGCTCTGGGATGGAAAAATGATGGACATCTTGCCTTTTGAAAACCAGCAGCAGCCATTTTGCTGCAACACTATGGACCGAAATAGCACAATTAATGACTTCTCAAGCAAAGACAAACTGGTCAGAGGTCAACATTGTTCAATTAAGTAGTGCAGTGATAACCTCAGACTTTCACACTTCAAGACAATATTCTATAATTCTAGTAAAATCCAGTTTTTCAAATGAGTGAATGTAGAGTGAAGATAAACCAGTGCTTATCACAGCCACAGTATATCATTTCAGTCTGCCACAACAATAAAGCAACACTGAAGCCACCCACAGAAGGAAATAATCTTAAGTGGAAGATTGCAAGACAAGGAGAAGGTGAAAACAAGTTAATGAAACTCCCTATGATGATGATGATTATGACCAGAATTGATTGAAAGATTAATTAACCCAGATGAGTAGAAAATAATGATTGTGTTTATGACTACTATATAATCCCACACACACACACACACACACACACACACACACACACACACTGGCAATACATTCCCACAAGCTCGTAAAGACACATACATATAGATACACTTCTGTCAGATCATTAATTCATCTCACTACACACACACACACACACACACACTGTGCAGCTGTTGCAGACTTGTGAGCGGGTGTCTGTTGATATAATGTGCGCAGTCAGTCGCATCCCGATCCTGGCAGATGTGGCCGTAAGCAAGAGCAGCATGATCACCAGCAGCAGCAGCAGCACACGTACAGGCAGGCCTGGTGGCTTGCAGCTCGTGGGGAAGCAGAAGCTCACGGGGAGCTCATGATTGATCTTCCTCATGCTGCCAGCTGGAAAGACTCTCTCATCTTCTCTTTTCATCATCATCTTGTTGCCGAGAAGTGTAACAGTGCACACTCAAAACAATAAGGTGCAGATTTCACCCTCACACTTAACAGGTTTTTACATGCTAACGCTCGTTTACATACAGGACTCTTAGCCTCGGAGCACATGGCTGAGCTACTTTACATAGTTCCTATAAGCTACAAGATAATGGCCCAACTTGTCCACGGCAGTTACATACAGCAGCCCTGTGGCTGTTAGTTATGCAATCACATGCAGTACAGTATATTACGCATGGTGTCCTTAGTGTTCTCAGTACATATATATTTGTGAGGTTACATAGGTTTCCAGCTTCAGTGGGGAGGAATGAAGCTGCCAGAAGCCAGTAGTCAGGAATATCTTTGTGCCTCCCCTCCTCCTGTTTTAGCTCCTTCACTTTACATTAGAGTCATATCACTGGCAGAGGGGACACTCTCTCTCTCAAGCCCCCTCCTCTACCTTCTCATTTCCACCTTTCTAATGCTCCTCTTCTCTTCTTCTTCACTCTTCATGACTATCTCTCCATCAGTCTCTCTCAGACACCATTATTCCACCTGTAGGTTTATGTGAGGATCTTTCTTTTCCTCTCCCTCGGCTGTTTTTTTTTTTATTCTTCCTCTCTTGTGTCCTACATACAATGGGCCCCTGCAGCGTGCTCCATTCACCTTTAAATAACAAGCTGCGGGCTGACAGGCAGATGGTATAGTACAGTGCTGCAAACAGTAGCCACTCATTAGAGCTTGATAGTCAGCACATCATTTATAACTAACCACAGTGACAGCGAGCACTTGTCAATTAGAGCCGAGTTATTTTCAGACTGTCAAGGATGAGTAAACTTCAATGTGCTTATGTGTGTGAAAGAGAGTGTGTGACTATGTGTGTTGAACGGTGTGAAAAAAGTGACGGAGCAGGTGAAATGATACAGAAACATACAGTGCCACATGTTGCACTTGTCTGCTGTGTGAGAATGATGCAGAATAAATGTGTCCGTCTGTGCCTGGTTAACTGCATTAGTTCTCATTTTCTCATGCAAAAAAAAAAAAAAAAAAAGAAAAAACCCACACACATACAGACAAGAATCAAATAGACAAGTAAAAAAAACAAAAAAAAAAAAACAAAACAGTGCATAAAAGTGTATTGTATGCAGGGAAGATTCAACCTAGATGTATTTCAGAGTAAAAGAATAAAATTATGACTTACCTCAGTGAAAGCACAAGTGTGAAACTCCTCATAAAAAAAGAGGGGATTCCAGAGCGGAGAGGAGAGGGAGACTAACAGGTGGCAAACAGAGAAGCAGAGAGTGGAGAGAGAGGGGGGGAGAGAAAGAGGAAGAGAGAGAGAAAGAGGGAGAGGGAGAGAGAGAGAGAGGGAGAGGGAGCGCGGGATTGAGCCAGCTCTACACGTATCATTAAAAATTAAATGCACGAATAGTTCAAGTTGAGATGAAAACGGGGACCAGAGAGGGGAGAGAGGAGAGCGGCATGCCAGAGGAGGAAGAGGAGGATAGAGAGAGAGAGAGAAAGAGAGAGAGAGAAAGACAGAGAGGCAGCAGGGAGTTATTTCTTGACAGTCTGTTGTGCATGTGACTGTTTTGCCTCACTCCCTCCTGCATCTCCCCCCACCATCACCATCACCAGCTCCACCACTACACACACACATACCTGTTTTACTACATTCATGGGGACCCATTATTATATGGTATAAAGCATTCTCCCGCCCTTTACCCCCACCTCAACCATCACACCTGAATGTCTAACCCCAAACTAAACCTAGTTCTAACATAACATCTCAAATCAAGCCCTTTGGTGCCCATGAGCTGTCGGACCATGCAAATATAGTAAAACGTATTTTCCAAAATGTTGAAATATTCCTTAACCATGTCACGCAGTCTGCATTAAAGTCCTAAATTCTTAACCCCAATATTCACATTTTGGGATCAGGGATGTGTCCCCATAACGTGACTATGTGAGATCAGTTATGTCCCCATAAAGTGAGTGATACATGTGCACTCACACACAAACAGCATCTCCTATTAAATCCAGGCTTTGTGTTAAAGTTAAGCTGAAAAATATGACATCTCATTAAATCTCCCCATCTTTCTGTGCATTTTAATTCCAACCTACCACACCGTGTCTAAATCTCTGTGTCTTTCTCGTTTAAATGCAAACACAGAGAGAGGGAGAGAGAGAGAGAGAGAGAGAGACAGAGAGCCTCTTCAGTCTCAGTTCTTCCATATAATTAAGCTAATGGTTCGTGAGTCAGTGATAGACAAGGGGAAACATGCTATTTCCCCCTTGTATCTATTGAGGGGCCAAAATTGGTGTTCTCTCTGTCTCTCTGTGTCTTTTTATCTGACTTGTCCCCCTTTTTTTTCTGTTTTGAGTCCACACTCTCTGAGACTCTCTGTCTATCAAAAAGGGAGAAGAAAACTGTCACACAGTACAGGCTGTTGAATAGACTTACTGGTGCTTTTTTGTGTTATCTTCAAAAAGTGCTTGATGTCTTTGTTCAGAGATGTTCTTCATGCCTCTCCCCTTTCTTATCTCATGCCCCCTCTACAGTTCTCCCTCTCTTCTCTCTTTCTGTCTCACACACACACACACACACACACACACACACACACACACACACACACATACACACACACACATGTATGTTCTGCCTCCATTAAATTGATGCCATGGCACAGACAGGCATGAATGCATTAACACGGTAATATAGTGCACACAAGCCTCCAGAGAAGGATGACTCCCACTCCATCATGCAAACAGCTCATACCACACATATGTACACAGCGACCCACATGCACACACACTGAAATTTAGAGCCACCACTCTGCCAACTCTGTCAAAAGACCCTTCAATCCTTATATCACCTTTTTGGGATTTATTCCACTTCCCTCCCTCGTCCCTCCTCCTTCCATATCTCTACTCTCCTGCCTTCTGTTTATGAGAGCTGAAAATCTCCTCATTATAAATGCATAGTCGCTACATGCTCTCTCCACAGCAATTATGTCGGGGACGGGTGCTAGTGCTTCAGTGAAAACAGCTGACCACAATGTCCACCATGGCTCTGAGAAGAACAAATGACATCAGCAAACCAGTTGGCCTCGTTACAGACAGATGACTAACACTAAGAGAAACTGTTCTCCAACCAATTAACTGAGAGGAATTTATTCTGTATCAATGTGTATTCAAACAGTTTTCATAAATACTTTCATCTTACTGCACTTGAAACATATTTGGTGTATTTCATCGCCGCATTAATAAACATTTCTTGATTGACATTTCTTTTGTCAAAATGTTCCATAAAACAACAAAGGCAACAAAATTAGCAAAGCCCTTATAGAACAAATCAGGCAGCGCAACTCGAAGCCGCAAAACACTGATGCAATAATGTATCAGTAACATCCGCTCTTTGGTTTAGTCACATAAAACTTTGTGAAGCAACAACACAAAAACCTGAATTCTGTGATAACATTATAACTGGTGAGCTATAACTTTAAAAATCCATTCAGATTCCTCAGTAATTGAGTTATTATCACAAAGATAAGACAGTAGCTAAATCTAATCATACAATTACAATAAACAACAAATAAAAGCCTCTGACTCTAGATTTTCTAGATATTTAATTTTAAAAAGAAAAAAATGACAAAACAATTTATCACTATCATCTGTTATACAGTTTGGCTGGGAACCTTTTTTCTCAACTTCACTTTCTCGAGTTGCTATATATTTTATATTTTACATTTTTTCACTTTATGTGAGGGTGTTCTTTCTTATTTCACTTGGCAGGTAGAGGTAGACTATTACTCTCCACATGCACATAAGCACAGTAGAGAAAAAACCTGAATTAAGCTGCCAAACTCATGTAAGACACAGAGGTAGAGACTGACTCTCTATACAGAACATTGGTACTGAAGATTTCCAACAGATTTTTTATGGGGGATAAACCGGTAATTGCAGCTCCTTTGATAATGAAAGCATGTCAAACATAGGCGAGCAATATAAAAGAAATTATCTGAGAACAAGGTCCTCTTTTCACTGATTCTCAGCCACGTGACTGCGAGGTCGTCATGTACCAAAAGGAAAGAAAAGGGCTCAGGCATCTCACAGCACTGCTTCTTCAGGATTTTCACTCATTGAGGTAAACTACGATGATTCACTGGCTTATAAATGCGTGAAATGGACATACCAGCACTCTGAGTGCACCTTTATGTTAAAAATTAAGAAGGGGGAGCCTGATAGCACAATGTAGAAATGAAACCATCAGCAGCTGATGCCAGGAGAGCATTAGATAGGAGAGGGAACTGTCTCCCATCAACAAAGATTCAAGATGTTGAAGAGGGAAGAGAAATGTGCAATGTCATACTGTAAGAGACATATAACATAACTCAAGACCTGCTGAGTCAGTAACTAGAGAAGTGATTAATAAGCCAAATGGAAGTGGTGCACTGGTATTTTCCTCAAAGCAGTAGAGTATAGCTTGTCTTAATTAAACCACACATTTTTTATGACTTTACACTATCTAATCAATATGTAATAAGAGGAAGAATAAACACCAGAGAATTCACAATTTGCAGGTTTATCTCATTTCATCCAATGACAGGATAATCCACAAAGATCCACAGGGAGCAAACACTTGAGGCAAAACATATAGACACTTTATTTATATTGCTTCATAAGTCAAGTCAACAGTGTGTGAAACAATAAATGGAAACAGCACAAAGTTTTGGCCTCAAGCATTTGCTCCTCTGAACTGAACATCTAAATGAGTTACATATTGTATTACTACATATAGGATGTCCCTTTCCTCACTAAATCATCCTGGGTGCTGTCCCAGTTACCTTTTCTATTTTTCCAGCTCATCCCCTATGGAGCTTTACATCCAGAGACAAGATTGTCTCTGACTAAGGGAGACATGATTAGATGTCCACTCATGCAGGTGAAAATTGGTCTGATGGAGGCAAAGGGACAAACATGAAACATATCTTAAAGCTGTTTCATTTGAAGCTGTTTTCAGAGGAGTTTTTCTCAAGGAAAACATGCTGCATGGTGATCTACAGACACTGAAGAGTTGTTTGCTGGAGGAGTCATTCAGCCTTGGTTTCCATATGCAGACAAGCGGCTGGAACAGTCACAGAGGGCGTAGAACAAGTTTACATGAGTGCATGTTCAACTGTGACGTGTGCAGATGACTGTGTAGCAGCTTGTGAACCCTGCAGCCTAATGTGCAGATCCCTACAACAGGCATGTTTGTGTGTCACCATGGGTACATGGTAAAGGGAGGTGAATGTGTGTGTAGTAAGTTTATGTATAAAGTGTGTATGTGTGTTTGTTTCTGTTGATATAATCATGTATATAAAGCTATCCAGCGAACAGACAGTTCATACAATCATGTACAGTAATATCTCGTGCAAGAAAAGAATGCCCCCACTATTTGAGGCCTTATTAGATAAAATGTGATATTGCAAAAATCAATATCATGGAGATCTGTAATATACACAAGCCTGCAGGCAGATAACATTAACTTTGTGGAAAAAGTGGGAATGAACATAACTTCATAGGTAGGTATGTTCTTTTTAAAACTTAACTTAATGAGGAAATTCCTGAGGAGAGGGAGCTATTTAAAATTTCTGGCATTGCCGAGCCTCAGTGGAAAGTCATGGCTTCTCACCTCCCCCAAATCACTGTTCAACTTATACTTAGACTCTTTAGATTGTCGATAACCAATCTGTCACCATAACTGTGTTTAATGGTGTTAAATGTTACTTAGATGCTAGATTTACTCAAAGACTGGAAGCTAATTAGCCTTGCTTACTAACATTAGCAGTGATCCCTATTCCATGTTGATTCATCACACTTCTCCCTAAGTAAAGAATCAAAAATATATTTAGTCTCCTCAAAACCGTCTTTTTCCTGAATTACTGCTTTTATCTTTCAGGCCTTTAAAATTATTGAAATGAAACCATCTTAGTTTAGAAAATGCAACAGAATTGCAGTCACACACATCTTAAGGGCACACAAGCCAAAAAGCCAGGGACATTGAAATGCACTTTTGAATGGTTCTCTGAATTTGCTTATAGCATAATGAAAAAACATAATACACATAATAATAATAATAAAAATAATAATAAACAGAATTGGTAACAATAATAATAATTTCTTCACCCGTTCAACACCTTCTTGTTGGCATAGATTTAATTATCCAAAATAATTTTATTGCAGATGCCTCAACCTGTAGTTGTGGAGGTGTCAGCATCACACTCTGTTTAAATTTAATTATGAAATGAATTAATTATTATTTACAGTATTTTGGCATTACATCACTCATAATATTCATATTGAAGTGTTCAAGAGTTTTTAAATTCCTGCGTCATTTCCATCTCACACAGCTTTGCATATATTCTCTTACAAAATGCAAGCTGACAAGCTGTTATGTCAGCAATGTCTAAATCTGAGCTAAAGTGTAAAGTGCAGAAATGTTCCCTTTAAATGGGAGCATGGCATTGACTTGCTTTCCTTTTTTCTCCCAAGAGTGCATACATACAGCCTCAGGTGATGTGCGACCAGCCACATCCAAAACTGAATTCTATTAAAAGTACATTGATATGCAAAAAGGCTTGAAAGGGCATTTGAAAATGAAGATTTTTTTGTCTGATGTTGGTTTTCAGTCTTCACCAAAAGAAAATAAATAAGAAAAATGCCTGTTTTATTGAATATTTTGTACAAAAAAACAGCTGGGTGCCATAGTCATACTGCTTATCAAACTGAGGCTGTCTGTACTTCAAGCTTTATTATTTCCCAGGAAACTGAAAAGTGGAAATTGATTCAAAATAGGGTTCAAGGTTTTATAAACTTTTCACCACTAACCAATGTATGCCAATGACAATACGGTATTTCGCTTTGAATGACATTCACATAAGTGGACAGTCTGAACTTTAAGAAGTATTTTACTTTTATGAAGGAAAAAAAACTCACTGCCATCAACCACCGAACATTTAATATGTTATATGAACAACCTTTTTCTCTAGACTGAAAAATATCAACCTCAATTTGTGTGTATGAACTGAGATAACAAGCTCTAATAAGACGGCGACAAATAATGAAATGAATTTCTTATGGAAATATCAGACACATGCTAATTTTAGACTGAGGCGGTGACAGACAAGCTGTGTAACATGCATGAAACAAGGCCCTAATTATGTAAAACTCAATTAATAAACATTAACAAAATGCTGTTGTGACATGAGATGTTCTGTTTTTCATAATTATTCGGCAGCTTTATTACATGACATAAGCTCTGGGCTGTAGCAGGAAGTCTGTTGAAGTGTTGTGTTAATGAATTATAAATTTGAGCAAGAAAACAGGAAGAAATACATGAGCAACAGTGAAGGGGGACGGACAAGCGTGTAGGGATGGGGAGAAGAAGAGATGAGCTAACAGATAAACGTTTCTGAGGCAGAGCGTTGTGTTCATTTCAGAAAATTTAAATTGTTTATTTTTTTTTAATCTCTTGAAATCTCTGAATGACTGGATATAAGAATACGACAGGCCTTCACCAGGAAACATTAAAATATTCATATTCTGTAGAAAATGCATCACTGAGGAAACTGGAGTTATTCCCGCTCTGTGGAGATATTGACTTTATACATCAGGGACACCTCCTTCAGTCTCACAACACTTATGAAATTCCTCAGGGATTCAGGATGCATTGGAAAAGATATCAGCGTGCTGTGCTGTGGTTGAGGAGAGATCTGTAATATGTTAGGTGGTGTCCTTTAAGACATTTTACTTCATAACAACAATAACACATTCATATTCTTGACAGACATCTAAAAATTATATTCCTTACAAACAACATATGCAAACCCTCCATCCGCAGTGTACCTTACAAATGACAAAATCAGCAATCCTTTCCATTTACACCTCACCCTCATCTATTATTAAGCAACTGTTAAATGTTAAACAGCAATTTCAGTGTCTAATTTAAGGGTGAGAAAACAAGACAAATGAGAGGAGAATAAGGAGGAGGAATGTTTTATCCAGTCAAGCCAAGCTTTTTCGTCTGAATGATCAAATCCAAGCGATAGCGGCTCTTCAGAACAACTGAATTAGCTCTGTCAGATGACGACCAAGTCAAGTGATGCCTGGAAGATTAACTTCGAGAGTGACCTTTCATTATCCAGTAGTGCACTTATGCTAAAGCTCAGAAGAGAAATCTCTAAGACAGACTTCTGACATAAAGGGCTGTACTTTAATAAATTAAGATTTACACTCAGTTGGCAGTTTATTAAGCAGCTCTGAGCTAAAACTAATGCAGTCTTATACAACAGCCCCGCAATAAATCTTCACTTCATGAAGGTTCAGTTCATATTCAAATTGTCTAATCGAGGTGTTGATTCAACTGTACAATCATTTGGAAGATGTAGGTTGTGGCGCTGTATTGCATCATGCAGAAAGTGTCCAACACATTTGTATCAGTGAGGGAAGGCTACAGACCCAACACACCTCCATGTGTGATACAGTCGGTCATCTGTTTTGTTATAATCACCACTGTGAGTTTACAGTTTATTGCCTGGAAGCTGTGGGGGAAACATGGCTCTGGTGACACATCCACACACACAAACACTCACGTCAGTCATTATAGATTCTCACACACACACAAACACACACACACCACTCACTCACTCAGACACTAGTTCCTTCTGCCTCCACACACACACACATACATGCACATGCACGCACACACACACAAACACACTGACACCCCCATAAACAGTGTTAAATCTCCACCATGTTCGGCGCCAATTGTTATCCGCCAGCCAGTTGCTAGGCAACACTGGAACTTGTAATAGCACTCTGGTATCATGGCCCGCCACAGTTGGGGTGGGGGTGAGGGTGTGGACGGGGGTGCAGGGTGAGGAGGTTGAGAGGGGTTTTTTGAGCTGGAGCCCCTGGGGGTTGGAGGATGATGACGGTCACTCCAACTGGAGCTCAGAGGGAGGCTTATTAGTTCGTCCCTCGACCACCCAACCATCTCTTTATCTGTCATGGGACCCAACAGCCCAACACTAATGCTATTTCTGAAAAGAGCAGTTCTACATGAGGGGGTATGATGTTAGCAGCGTTAGATGTGAACAGCAGGGAAAGATGAGGAGATATAATTTCTTCTTTCAGTATTTTCTGACAATAGCAGTGGTACGAGTAGAAATGTCTGATATCTCCCAATGCTTTTAACCAAACCACGACTCCAGCAAAGGATGATTATCTTTATTTTTAATGTGATAATTTCATAATTTTTCAAATGATAAGGTAGCAAGACGTGGCAGAAGCTGTATGAATCAGGGCAACACATAGCACTGACAACAAAACACACAGTACAGCAGTTATGACACACACAGTCCCATCATTGATTAATCCTTTTTAAAAGCAAAAAATGCCAAATGTTCTTGGTCTCTAGCTGCCAAATATAAATACGTTTGGTAAATTCACTGACCATTCATTTTGTATTGTCTCATTAATCAAACACGACAAATGCCCAATATAATTTATAGTGATGTCTCAAAAAGAGAAATTGAACAATGTTTGGGATTTGACTAAAATGATTAATAGTTATCTAAATTTTTTTTTTTTCGATAAGTTAATCAATTAATATCTTATCCAATAAAAAGAAGGGAGTAGGATTTGCTTGCAAGCTGTATCGTCCATCCTGTTCTCAGGCAGTCGAGGCTGCCAACACATTACCCCTGCACCCATGTGAGTCTCATCCACTCCATCCCTCATCCCTAAGAGGCAACCTGGGAGCCAGTTTGTCAAGCTTAGTCAAGCTTACTGTACCTTCTGCCTGTCGCCAATCAGAACTAAACTAACCACCCCAGTGGAGAGGCAGCACTGCTCACTGGAGCTCAACCGTGCCAAAGGGGGCAATTTAAAAAACATTATAATCACATGAGGAGAAATGTCTCTGGCTTGATAATTAGCAGTGGAGAGTGGAGAATATCTGTGATGTTGTTTGGTTTGGCTGTAGCGCAACAACGTAATGGGCTTCTTCATTATCTGTTTCCAGCTGTCTCCAAAGCAGTTTCAGCAGTAAGGAATCATTCATGCAGGTTTTAGGATAAGGGTCTTTTGTCAAGCCTTCAGTGTAAACTGTGTCATTTTTGTCAATGACAAAAGTTAAAGGAATAACTTGATATTTTAAATACACCTATTCAAGATGAGAAGATCCAAACCATTTCCCCATCTATTAGTAAATGGCCAGCTTAGTTTAGCTTAGCTGGCAAGACTGGAAACAGTGGTACAAACAGCTGCTTGGTTCCCTATAAAGTCTAGTAAAGTAAAACTAACCAGCTGCTGGCTGTAGCCATATATATTAAGTGGACAGGCATAAGAGTAGTTTTAATCTTTCCTCTAACTCCTGAAAAGAAGTATATTTCTCAAAATGTCAGACTGTAGTTTTAAATTGCACTGCTTAATGCAGTTAATGAATTTAGCTCTTTAGAGCTCATCTTCAAGTGCCTACAGTGTAAAACAGCAGGTCCCTCAGCTACAATGATGGTGACAAACTCTGAAACTGTACGTGCCACCACAGTCTGCCCAGGCATATCTGAACATGGACCATTTGTTTTTATTTCATCACTGTGCCTCTCGTCCACTCTGCTCACAATCGGCCTTTATGGACCCTGACAACTCATGTGACAAATAGCCCACAGACTGCCTCTCTCCTGATACCTCATCTCTTGCCACAATCTGCACTTCCCCTTTGATGATAATCGTCTGGTAGCGAAGACTGACCATGTGCATCAGCCATGGGGAATCAGTGTCTGGCATCAGGAGCCACCAGCTGCCAGTGTCAATCATTAAGTCTGTTACAAAGCCAGTGTTTGAGTGTTGTAGTGAAACCATGCCACCCTGTGGAGGGAAGCGCTGCAGATCAGATTGATGAGCAGATCACAGGTTTTGCAAGAATAGTCTACATCTAAAGTTGGATTTAGAAGCAAAAATTTGATTTTGATGTCATGTAATGTTTTATTGATCCCCGGGGACAAATTCTCTTTTCACATTTCTCCCTCCACCTTTAGGTTACATCAAATACAAAAGAGCTGTGTCTCGCCTGAGGACATGTTAACAGGACGGACGCTTGCTGACACTGCAGCTCGCAGCTGAGTTCTCTGGTAAAACAGTGGTGCTCATACTCAGATCACCACCACCCATCACTGACCCATTGTTACTGTCTTTCTGTGCCGTGGAACCTGCACAATGTGTGAAATCAGAGACGTTTTCAGTTAAATAAGTCAGAGAATCTGGCTTGAGCTGACTTTCATCAAAGTCTTACATTTTCTCTCTTACCAGGGCTGATACTATAACTCACACTGTGGATTTCTGTCATCAACTTGTATGTCAAGCTGCAAATACAGGTAAACTATTCCACAGAAATGAGGCACCAGAGTGGGTTTAATCCTCCGAAACATCCACACGTGAAGACTGTTTTTTCCAGTTGCACCAGTTAACCAGGCCAAATTCCTTCTGCAGCCTAATTATGTACATGTTGTTCTGACCTAATCTGTGGAAAAGCTGGCACAGGAACAAGGCCTATTGGACTCTGGATTCGTTGCTAATTAATAATCTTTCTCTCTCTCTCTTAACCATGCTAACCAGTCAGTGGGTCAATCATTGCAAACATCTCACAGAACTTTTATTATATCCCAGACTTAGACTTCTACACTTTTAAAAGACTCTGCTGAATATGCACTGCAGGTTTAAACATGATTTAGTCATTGAATATAATAGCTTATTCTTTGAAACAGAGAAATTATTGCTGTAACTAAACTTAAATCAATAATGCAATAAAATGAAAAAATATTGAGGATTTTATATATATATATATATAGTAGCATACTACTGGACAGATTTTTCTGTCCAGTAGGGTGTGGGTGTGGACAGATTTTTCAGAGCACCACTGTTTTTCTATTTTTGATTGAAATTTCAGCAGGTCAAATCCACTGAATAACCTTAAATGGTTCAAAGGGAAGTGGCAAAAGTTAAGGTCACCTTCACATAGATTTTGTAGAAAACAGTCCTTCTCAGTAAGTATGAAGTTTCTTAATTTACAGCTTTCCTGCAGTTTACTGTATACACAAAAGTTCCACACTCCAGTTTAAATTTTAATTTTATTTATTAAAAATATTGTATATTAAAAAATATGGAAACATTTAGAAAAAAAAATAGAAATATTATTTACCTATTTATTATTTTTATTTTATTTTAACAGTGGTCTGAGAAAGTTGAATCTAAGGCAATTGGACTTGGTTGTAATTACGTTAACGATCCTACCAAGGCTAAATGGGTTTCCCCACCAGTCAGTCAGACCTGAAGAAGCCTCTTGGATGAAGGTGAAAGTTCTTCAAGAATCTACAACCAGTTGCCCTAGATTCAACTTTCTCAGAGAACTATGACCTGGATCAACTTTCACATGATTTTAGAGGGTTTTTAATAAAATACCCACATTACATTTTGAAAGGAATTTTAAAAATTGAATGAAACGAAACTGGCACTCACCTAGACCTTAGACCCTCAATGAGAGCAAGGAAAAACTCCCCAAAAAAGCCCCAGTTACGAAGCAGAAAAAAGAAGAAACCTTGGGAGAGCCCACTCAAAGAGGGATCCCTCTCCAGGACAATCAGCAAATGGGCGCCAGAGGTGGGCGTGAAGGGTAGGAGAATGGGGGTATGGTTGGTGGTGGGGTTTAGGGTGGTTGTGGATGGTTGTGCGTGAAGGTGGTCGTGGTGGGGGATATAAGTTGGAATGGGTGCAGGTGAAAGTGGTGTAGCCCTGGGTAGAGATGAAGGGTGTGGGAGGGTGAGTGGTGAAGGTGGCAGGGTGAAGGTAAAGATGGTGGTGGTGAAGGGCAGGGGGGATGGTGTGTGGGTGGGTGAAGGGTGTGATAGGGTAGGTGGTGAAGGTAAAGATGGTGGGGGTGAAGGGTGAGGTCTGAGGGGTGTGGTAGGGTGAAAGGTGATGGATGTGTGTAAAAGTGGTGGGGTGAAGGTGAAGATGGTGATAGTGATGTAGGGAGGGTGGGTGAAGGATGTGGGGAGTGGGTGGTGAAGGTAAAGATGGTGGGGGTGAAGGGCAGGGGGGATGGTGGGTGGTGATGAATTGAGGGTGGGTGGGTGAAGGGTGTGGTAGAGTGGGAATGAAAGATGTGATAGGGTGGGGATGAAGGATGTGGGATGGTGGGTGTTGAAGGGTGAGGGGTGATGGGGGTATGGTTGGGGGTGGGGTCTAGGGTGGGATGTTGTAGGTGAAGGTGGTCGTGGGTGGGGGGATATAAGGTAGGATGGTTGCAGGCAAAGGTGGTGTAGCCCTGGGTAGGGATAAAGGGTGTGGGAGGGTGAGTGGTGA
>CM076668.1:9524610-9553327 GCA_038496675.1 Rachycentron canadum
GGGTTGGGTGGGTGAAGGGTGTGGTTGGGTAGGAAGATGTGATGGGTGGGGATGAGGGATGTGGGATGGTGGGTGTTGAAGGGTGAGGCCTGATGGGGTGTGGTAGGGTGAGGGGTGATGGATATGTGTAAAAGTGGTGGGGTGAAGGTGAAGATGGTGATAGTGATGAAGGGAGGGTAGGTTAAGTATGTGGGAGAGTGGGTGGTGAAGGTGAAGATGGTGGGGGTGAAGGGTGTGGTAGGGTGGGAATGAAAGATATGATAGGGTGGGGATGAAGGATGTGGGATAGTGGGTGTTAAAAGGTGATGTCTGAGGGGTGTGGTAGGGTGAGGGGTGATGGATGTGTGTAAAAGTGGTGGGGTGAAGATGGTGATAGTGATGAAGTAAGGGTGGATGAAGGATGTGGAAGTTGAGTCATGCCTGTGGACTGTGGGAGGAAGCCGGAGCACCCAGAGAGAACCCACACAGGCACAGGGAGGACATGCAGACTCCACACAGAAAAACTTCTCGCTGTGAGGTGAAAGTGCTAACCACTGCACCACTGTGCCACCCAGAAAGTCTAAACCTCACTGTAAAATTCAGTCACAGTCGTGTTGTCATTTGTCATGGGAGGCAGGTGTCTTGTCTTAAGGTTTGAATCTTTTTCCTGCATCCCAGTCTTCGTCGTCGTCGTTGTCTTTCCTTGACCTCTTCCTAGATCTCTTCCTCGATGTTCTTGGCTGTGGGGCTTCCTCCTCTGCCTGCTGTTTGACTTCCTTGCCCGTCTCTTCAGTAGCACCGACTTTATCAGCCAAAGTGATAGTGCTACTACTGTGTGGGAGCTCTTCGTCACTTGTGATCGTAACAATGTTGTCAGCAATCTCAAGACACTGTCTTGATCTTTTGTTACTTCTCTCTTCTTCCTCTCTATCGAGCTCTCTTGATCTTTTTCTGGAAGGTCCAGGCAGAGGGTCGTCTTCGACAACCTCAGCTTCAGCACCTGCGTAACTGACCGGGCTATTTCTAATATTCTTGTCAGTACTAAATTCATCATAGCAAATGCTGTCGGTGTCACTGTCAGAGTTGCAGTCGATGCTGCTGTCAGCAAACTCATCCCACCACCTGAATTCTTTGCTGCTTCTCTCTTCAATGTCCTGTTCATCCTCTTCCCTTGACCTCTTCCTGGATCCTCTTGGCAGTGGGTCATCTTCATCTACACCATGGTCAACCTCAACCCCACCACTAGTGCCAGCATCTTGTGCAGGCTCATCATTGCTGACACTGTTGTTGTCAATATTGTCCAGGTTTTCATTGTTGTCAAAGTTTTCATTGTTGTCAACGTTTTCATCATTGACACTGTTGTCATTGACGTCATCATCGTTGTCAGCGTTTTCATCATTGTCGCTGTTGTCGTTGACATCATCGTTTTCACCGCTTTCATCATCGTCGCTGTTGTCGTTGACGTCATCATCATTGTCAACGTTTTCGTCGTCACTGTTGTTGTTGTCATTGTTGTTTTCATTGTTCTCAGGGTTAGCAAGGTCCTCGGGTTCTAAAACGTCCAGTATCACGGCAAAACCCTCATCATGTAGTCCATGATTCAAAAGAAAGTCCAGCCAGGCAATGACTCCAGCATGAAGTTGATCAGCTGGTGGGCGCTCTACCCACGGAAATATTTGTATGGGTATGTGCGGGCCTGCAAGATCAGTTAGACCAATGCAATTAATAGAATTGTACTGTAAATCAGTCTGCGTCAGATCACTTTCTGAAAGACTGTACAGTTACTTACGATTTCTTCCGTTGTGTTCTCCGTCTCCTCTTCCGTCCATTTTGACTAAAAAGATCTTACAAAAAGGCCAAAAGTTATCCAAGTTAGCCAATCCCAGCTGATGTAAGGCAAGGGCAGGGTACTACCTCGACCAGTCACCAGTATATCGCAGGGACAACACATAGAGACAAACAACCACAACTTCACAAGTACCTTCTGAAACTTAAGAACCCTCAAATTTAACATTTAGCACATCTACTGTATATATATTTGAAACTCCTAGTTTAAACTTACAACTATCCACAAATAAAATGTATTTTATTGTATTATTCTTGTCCACTGAAAAAAACATCAAGACACATCCACAGTGTTGGTTGGAAAAAGTATGTGAATCAATCAAACCTGTCCAATCAGTGACACGAGCAGAGGTGTGGGTTGGAGCGTCAAGTGTCTTTGCTAGTTTCAGACCGACAGTTATCATTTTTCCATGTAGCACACTACTAATTAAGCAAATACACTTGCTCCCATCTGCCACAGTGTTTCCCATTCATCACCAAGGATACATTTGTTCAGTACAGTTTAAAAGTGATAAGGACAAGGCCTTAATGCATGTGTGCTTTGGATTGTTGAAATAAAGCTCTCACTGTTTTCTATTCACAAGAAGCATACCTTGCAAAAAAAAAAAAAAAACATTCAGAATCAAATGTTAACTAAGGGTAAGAGGGTTACAATGAGTTTAGATTTCCATCATTACACAAACTATATAAATGGATTTATTTCTGTGGCTATTCACCCTACAAGTGGGCATCCAGCCGACTCCAAAACCACAATGCAGAATGATCAGTAACATAACAAAGAACCCCAGATGAAGCTGAAGGCTTATTATTAGAGCTGGTTAATATCTCTGTGCATGACTCTACTATATGCAAATCACGGTGCATGGTTTCGTGGAGCATGGAGCTCTGCTATGCACACACGAAGCTGTTGACACTCAATAACACCGGGAAAATGTTTTATGAACTGATGGAAATGAAGGTTGAACCTGCAGCTAGCTCTGCAGGAAGAGCTTGTTTGAGGTTATTTGCGCCAGAAGAGGTTTGGTCAGTTGTTAAAATCAAGGATTCACTTATGTTTTAACCAGGACTGTGAATGTTTAAAGGGTTTGTTCAACATAGACACGAAAAATGCTAAATGTTTGTATGATGTTAGTTTAGGGACACTGTGTTTGTCTACATTTTTTACTTAGATCAAATCAAATCACATGTATGACCAATCAATGATGAAAACAAATTCCAGCAGATTCACACACTTTTTCACAACTTCTTAGAAAAGTTCAGAGCAGAATAAAAAAGAAAACTACAGACAACAGTAGTACCATTTTAAAATGTAAATCATAAACTTATTGAGGAATGATAACATACAGGACTTACCTTACTCGAGAGATGGTCTGTAAATCCACAAATTCCCGACTTGTGATGGCTTGGTTGTCGCTAAGTAAAAGTTGCGAGTGCTGCAGTGCGTTTTTAGTGTCGACCTGTGTTGATCTGGACTAAAAGTGCGACGAGCGGCAGCAGAGTTCTGAAGATCAAAGCATCGTGGTTCTATCTCAACTATGACACCTACAGTTCTAGAATCTTTCTCTATACATCAAAGACATCGCTCTCTGCTCCTCTTACAGTGAAGGGCAACATTGTTTACTGTTTTTATGTTTGTTAACACTCTCTATGAAAACACCAAAACAAACAATGGAGTGATCCTAACCAGTATTACCTGTGTAGTCAAAGCGTGATATAGCTCATTTCTCCCTGCCACACTAAGTATTAATAAAACTATTAACTTCATACACCAATACTTCAGGCCTTTGCAGTGGGTGACATGTTTTGTTACTTGGATGAACATGCACACGGTCCGTCAATTACATGTTAGCACGCCAAATCCATGGCTGAAAATAGTCCCCAGCAAAAGTAGAATTTACTGCTGTTTGAGAAACATTTGCTAAAACCTACAGAGCCCAGTTGTTTCAGGGAATTACTTTGTCCTTTAAAAAAAATAAATAAATAAATATTTTGATGCATTTTGAAAGATTTATGTCTTAAGTGTAGGATTGCATTGGCTTCTGGTGGACTAGCCCATAAATCAGGACATAGTCACTTAATCTGCTAACAGCAGATTTAGTGACAGACTATTTTCTGACAGAAACACAAATTTACAAACAAGCTATGTCATCATGGTAGACACTTTTTTAAAGCCTGTGCCAAGCTAGCCTGTTTCCAGTCTTTATGCTAAGATAAGTGAACAATCCCCCGTCTCCAGCTTCTTATATACCACACAGATGAACAGCACTGATCTTCTCAAACTCTTGGCAAGAAAATTCATATCAGTTTATTTCCCATATTGTTCAATTATTCCTTAAACTGACTTTAGGTTAATTTTTCCATGTTGACATGTTGCATGATGTGACAATTTAAGATCAAACTGAACATCCTCTGTTGGATAAAGTCAGGTCAAAGAAGTGCTACAATAGATTTTGTTGAGGAGTGACTCAGTATGTCCCACCTGAGTTTACTGCCAGCAGATGGAGAGCAGACGAAGCTCTCCGGCTGTGATCTGCCTGGATTAGCCACAGGTTACCCAGAGTTCAACATCTGGTCAGAGAGACAACAGAGATAAGAGTTACTCACCCCTGACAGCAAGAGAGGAGGATAAGAGACACTCAGAGGAATGGACAAGACTATATCTTTTCCAGTGCGTTAAAAACAGTATAAATCAGCCTGGAGCCTGGTGACTCCAGAGAGAATCTACACTCGACTCTGTAGCTTCGAGCAGATTTCACATCCTTTTATCAAATGATTTCATTTTCAGGTGCAACAAAAGTAAAAGCACTGCCCGAAAACTGACCTGGACACTTTATACCTGTGCCAAAAAAAATTGGACTTACACAACATGAGTCTTTTCTTGTCTCTTCAACAAAAGACTAATATTAGTATTATAGCTGCTTAGCATTAGCATGTGGCCATTGCCATTGTGAGCCTGTTATGCTGACACTAACACAGCACCCAGAGGTGGAGGTGGAGCAGCTTGCGTTTAACTGCCATGTCTTTTGGTGTCAATAATGTATTTAGTAAAATTTATGGTCGAAATTTGAATGAAAATAATCGGTAACACAAAAGCTTGAAGCTACATTTCTGCAGCTTAAGGTAAAGCTGTAGTTCAGTTAAGTAATAACTTTGTTGTGGCTCATAGTTGAGGATGTATCTGTGCGCTGCAGCTGTGCAAACCCTGGTCAATGATTATCCCGGAGTTACACAAAGCATTAGCCGTTTGTTATGTGAAGCTATGTCTCCATCTGGCCGGTTGGAAAGCTAAACTAGGTTTGCTGCTGTGTCTTTTTATAGCCCGCACGTTTTCAGGGCTCCAGCTCGGGGCTTTTAACAGGGGGCGGATTTGCTTTAGTGAATGGACGCTGCTGTTTGCAGGCCTTTCTTTCATCGACTGAGCTCACACTTAAAAAAAAAAAAAAACGCGTAGCCTCGAGGAAACACTTTTTTTTGGGGGTCTGCACCGCTTCAGTTTGCAGCCCCGGTGTTAGTTTCTGTGTGTAGCCGCCTCCTGAAGCTTGAGCTCGGGGACGACGCCCAGCGATGGACCGGTGAGGCCGCCACAGCGCGGAGGGACGATTTCCTGCATGTGCAACGTCTTACTTCAATAACTTTTAAATCAACTTTTTGTTTAGGTTGACGTCTTTTTTATTTAGACATCCATGTTTGTATGACATACTGACAGTACTAACCTATATACAGCATTTTGTCAAGCCTTAGGGGCTTTTATTTTATTGGAAGTAATTTAATTCATGTATTCTTAACAAGGACTTTGGAGTTTGAATTTTTTTGACCCAGTCTCTGAACATTTTCCAGAGACCTTTCCAAAAATAAAACATATCACACTTTGCTTTAGTGCAACACACCGCGAAAGCAGCACCAAACCAGGCTATTGGAGATATCAAGCAGTGTCATTGGATTCAGTTTAGAAGGAAGCTGTGAAAGATGAACTAAAAGATTCAAAACAATGCAGTTTTTAAATTAAATATGAAAAATGTCCAATTTATATTTTAATAAACTGATTGAGTTACTGTGACTGTAAGTCCTCAGTACAGTTTCATCTCTATTGACTATAAAAATAAAAGAACAGGACTTATAATAACTAATAATTTGTTTATTACAAAGAGGCTAGAGTTCCTCTAGAGTTTGCTTATTGTCTAAAGTGGTGTTGTTTTTTTACAGTACAGTCTTTCTGTGCCCTACAGATCTGTTACACTGGAGCACTATAAGGCGGCCATGTTGCTGAGTGGTGTTGGTGATGCTCTTGGATACAGAAATCAGTTGTGGGAGTACAATGAGTCTGGACCAGCAATTCACCAGGTCAATGCAGTTTTCAGGAGGCTGACACACATGAAGAGCTTAACTTTAACTGTTATTTCATTGACACTGATGATGTCCTTTGTACACGATCTAGTTCTGTTCTGAATCATAATTGAGCTGCTGCTAGAGGTGTATTTAACCCAAATCGTCTGTCTTCGCAGGAGCTGAAGGAGCTCGGTGGTCTGAAGAACATCAAGGCTGAGCTCCCAGACTGGCCAGTGAGTGACGACACAGTTCTGCATCTGGCCACAGCTGAAGGACTGGCGACTGGTGAGGTCAAAAGCAGATTGAACCCATTTGCTCTCTCCGGTCCCTGTCTCTCCTTTTCCCATTTTGTTTTAAACGAGAAGTTGATTGGATTGATCTGATAGCCAGGGTCGTTCTGATGATGCCTCATCAGGACACACGCCACTCCTTCTTCCTCCTCAAGAGCCCCAACTAAAGGTTAAATCTAATTTCCACTCTTGCCTTGATTTGCTGCTCTATTATGACTCTGCACAAGTGGAAGGAAAATGGCAGAAATTCAACATGACCTTTACTGTGATAAGACACACAAGCAGCCATTTTACAGATGTTACATCTTTAAAAATGTTAATATGGACAGGGTGTGCAGTTTGAACAAGTTCAGTCTGAATTGTCCCCCTTGCAGGGAAGAGAGGGGAGGAGCTCCTGCATGAGGTGGCCGCTCGATATGTGGAGGGGATGAAAGACATGGACGGGAGGAAACCGGGCCCTTCAAGCATTCTGGGTGAGAGAAAACCTTCATTCCACATTCACATCACATTCATCGATAGAAATGACAGAGATCTGACGTACTCTTTTTTCTCTTTTAGGAGTGTCCCAGTTGAAGCCGGGGGAGGAAGGAGGCTTCAGAGTGCCCTATAACCCAGAGGGGACGGGCTGTGGAGCTGCCATGAGGTCCATGTGCATTGGCCTGATGTAAGACTCTTGTCCTGAGAAAAAGCACGATATTTGCAATAATCAAACAAACCCAAAGAGATTGAGAAAGTACAGGAAGTACAGGAACCATAAGCCTGTGAAAAGAGAAACATTTTAATTTATAGAAGATAGAGCTAAAGTCATCAGGCTGCTGAGTATGACAGTAGTTTTCCACGTACAAATCTTCTTTTAACTTTTAAGATTTTATTCATGTGATAAAGAGTTGCCCTTATTATGTTACTGACATGACTTTCAAAGTTAAGGTCACAGTCAAAAATAACTGAGGTTCCCGACTTACTCACCATATTTCAGACAAGTGTGAATACATTTCCTTATCTATATTGTCTATTTTCTCAATTAGTTATTTAGTCAGTAAAATGTGCAGAAAACCTGAAAGATATTCAACTTGCAATGATATGAAACAGAAAAGTGGGGCTGAACTTTGTGTTGGAGAAGCTGAAGAAGGTTGGAGCGTGTTTCTCAAAACATGATTTAATAGTTGCAGTTAATTTTCTGTCACTGGACTAATCAGTTAATGCACTTATCGTTGTAGCTCTGCTGGTTGTAGATAGGAATGCATCAGGAATTTATTTGATGGGATTGGCCTGTGTTTTAATTGTAGAAAAAAAAAAACAGGTCCTCCTGGAAGTGAAGTAGTATTATTATTGTCTGGGGCCCAGTGATGTATGGAAAACTTGACATTGAATATTGAACATTTAAAATTTACAGTTGAGCCATGTAGCTGTCATTCTTATCCAAGTCATTTATAATAAATGCACCACTGGGGTGAGTGTAAGGGCAGAAAATACCAAATAAATAAGTGAATTACATGGTTAAAAGATTAGTCTGAACCAACAAGAACATTATGTGAACTCAATTAAAGCATGAAAAGAAGTAATTACTGTAAATAATAATTAGTATCCAATGCTGAGACTGAATCTTTAAATACATTGCTCAGCCATATATCCGCCAAAATAAAAACTGATATAGATTTAAATACCCTGCCATGTCCTTGCCAGGTATCCAAAGCCTGACCAGCTGTTGTCACTGGTGGCAGTTGCCGTGGAGACAGGGAGGATGACCCATCCCCACCCCACCGGTTTCCTGGGAGCCGTAGCATCTGCCCTTTTCACCGCATACGCCGTCCAGCGCAGGCCAATCACGACTTGGGGCCTTGGCCTGATCAACGAAGCCTGTCCAATAGCGAAGAGCTTTGTTCAGGGTCGAGGCTTCGCTGTGGAGGAGACGGAGAGAGACTGGGGCTACTTCTGTGACAAGTGGCAGTGGTATGAGGCTGTCATGTTGTATTCAAATCCAGGTTTCCAACATCAGCAACTTCTATTAGCCTGTTTCACTCTCAAGGTTAATAGAGGATGGCATAAGATTTGTACTAAAACGCCACTGGTCAGTTTGAGTTCAGCAATGTGACCTAATTTTTCTTCTAAGCTATTGCTCTCGATAACAATAATAAAAATAGACAAATTGATTTCCGACTAAGTCTTATTAAGTCTGGTGATATATATCTCTTATTGTAAACAAAACTTGTAATGATCCTGCTGACGCACGCCTGGTGTAGCTTATTCTCTATTGTTGTTAAAAACACATCACATCACTGTTGCACCAGGGAACATGTTCCCTCATAATGATGAACATCAGCACTGTTGTTTGTTTTCTAAAGCTGATCCCAATGCTGCTGCTGTAAATACTCAGTGACACATCAGTTGTGTATTACTCAACTAAAAATAGCCTATAACAAATTAACAATTTAATTTAGTTTAAATCTAAAAGACAGACTTTATTTATAAGTTGGTTTCTGTCTTTTCACAGATTAGTTATGAAAATATTAAATATAATAAATCTGTAAAAATATGGCAACTTAATTCTCGTGGCATTATGCTTGCCTCATTTGACGCATGTAGTTTAGCTGATGAAAGCAGGATGTTTTGGGCAGTTTTGAATTTCAGAAACAGTTTGTGCTTTTCTGCCAAAATCTGCAATCTGTTCAAAGTCTAGAAAATACTCATATTTACTCTACCTGAGAGCCAGTGATGAAAACAGTTGTCTCTACTTTATATACACAGTAAAAATATTTCAGATTCACAGTGAACCTTGGATTGGGTGTGGATGTCCATGAAAATCTCTTACCTCTGTCCACAGGTACCTGGATTTGAGGGGCATCTCCAACGGGGTGGGTCCTGTGATTTGGCCCACCTCCTACGGCCCAGCTGAGAGAGACGAGGCCTACAAGAGCTTCAGCCTGTCTGGCTGGGCGGGACGCAGCGGCCATGATGCTCCAATGATAGCCCTCGATGCCCTACTAGGGGCAGGTTCAGACTGGGAGGAGTTGATGAGCAGAGCAGGTTTCCATGGAGGTCAGTCAGTCAAGAAAATCTCTCCTTTCCCCACTGTAATCCAACCAAAATACCTGAAATGTCACTCATCTAAACCTAAGTATACCTCAAGGGAAGTGTACCTTTAGTTTATTACCTTACCCTTAAACATAACCTGTTTTTAGTATTCAGGAGAACAACTGGCAAACACTCCTCTCCTCTTGTTCTAAACAGATGTTTTACCCAACATCTATCTCATCTACAGTCAGGGCACTTGTGCTCAGACAAGCCATATGGACTGATGGTCTGCACACTAATTGGTCCTCATCTGTCATTGTCTTGAGGACAAAGGCAGTCTTGTAGAGACTTCATAAATGAAACTGGATTTCATACAGTGGTTACTGAGCAAGTTGTCTTTTACAACAAAGGCTGTCAATTAAAAAAAATCTACTTATGAACCCTGGGAATTTAAACCACCTTAACAGATGTTGCAGTCAATATTTTGCTCAGTTTGAAATTTGAAGTCTGAATGAATTTGGACAGAACTAAAGATTAATGCAACCTCCCTGCAGGCAGTAGTTTGAACTCAAAAACAAGTGTGTTGTTTGACAGGCCAACATCCATCCAAGTCAAAGGCTGGAAAGGGCTTTATGTGACAAGTCTGTTTAGTTGCACTTGTTGTGTTATCTTAATTACTAATAAATAACTATTATATTTCCAACTTGACATCCAAGTATTATGCAGTAAGCTTGTAAGCTTGGTAAACAACGACCTAAGTACATGATACATTTTGAAGTTGTTAATATCTGCTTATTGTCAGTGACTCTGAAGTTGGTGTGTCTAGTTGAAAGACAGCTGTAATTCAATGTTTTAAACTAATTAGTATTAACAGATATGTGAATGTCCAACATGGTTTTGTTGAATTTAAACCTACACCTACTGTCAGGCAGTCAACACTCTGACTTTTTAAGGCAAGAATTCAAAAGGTTTCCTAAACATGTGACAGT
The DNA here is from genome assembly GCA_038496675.1 of Rachycentron canadum. NCBI lineage: Eukaryota > Metazoa > Chordata > Actinopteri > Carangiformes > Rachycentridae > Rachycentron > Rachycentron canadum. The sequence continues at coordinate 9,535,052 of CM076668.1, forward strand.
AATGAAATAACTGTCAGAGTAAACCATTAAACTGAAATACTCAATAAAGATGATGAGTCTCTGTGGCTTCATCGCTACACGAGCACTTTCACATTACAATGGAAAGATCTTGATAAAGATCTGTGACACTGTGACAAGCTCAGTTTCAATAAAAATAGTAACACGAATTTATGCTTTATCATGGGGCTTATCTGTCCATCTCCTTTTCTTCCTGGTCAGGTGATAGCGACAGCACTGCAGTGATTGCTTGCTGCTGCTGGGGTCTCCTCTATGGCACAAAGGGGGTCCCTGAGGGCAACTACTCCAACCTGGAGTACAGGGACCGACTGGAGTGCAGCGCCGAGCAGCTCTATGCCCTGTCACACTGAGGCCATCGCAGCCTGCCGTGCAGAAACAGTGTGTCCCAACGAGTTGCACTGGGAGGAAAGTAGGCTGTCTGAAACATTGACGATCTTGAGTGCTGTCACTGAGCCACAGTGTGGTGTCATAGTTGCCTGAAGGGGAAGCTGAGTGTCCCACTGACCTAAAGTCAAATCACATCTGCAATATGAAAGACCGTGTGCTTCATGTCAGCACTGAGGTTTGTGAATACAGAGGGGTCCCCCTAGTGACTGTTTAAAATGAACATGTAGAGTTGTATCACAGAACAGAACGAATCCAAGCTAATGAGAATGTGAAGAGAATACAATAACTCCCCTAGGAGGTAATTACTTTGTTTTGTCAGTCTGACATAATAGCAAATGCTTAGCAAGCTTCAAATTAAAAGTGCTCTTGTTATTGTCTATTGAAAAATATATTTCTGTGCCTCATTATAGTTGTTACATCAAACTTCATGCAGAGAAGAGCATGACTGTAAACTGCAATACTTCAGACAAGCACAATTAATTATACAATAAATTAAACAAATAAAAGCTTTGTAGTTGAGTTGAAAACTTTATTTTTTGGTCATTGTGGTTTTAATATTTTTTTTGTCCATCTTGTTCATTTTTATTAATTATATTTTCCTACAGGAGAGAAGAGGGGTAATGGGGTGGTTTTTACTACTGGATCAAGTTAAAAAAAGAAAAGAAAAAAAAAAGTGATTTGCTAAAAATCCCCTCTCCTCTACAAATCCCTCCTTTCATGCTTTATTCATGAGAATCCCGCGACAGTCTATGTTTTCTATCATGGTTCTTACAAAACCCCACAAGGCTAAAAACACATTGCTGGAAGTGTCTGCTGCTGTTTTTCCATCTGTGTTTTTTCCTCTCTGACTGGTCTGCCCAGCAAGGTGCCCCATGTCTGAAAAGGGAAAGAAGAGCAGGATGGCAGCAGGGGTTGCACACCGCTGCTGTAGTCTGCCATCTTCATCATCAGCATTAAAAAAGGTCCTCCTCCTCTGGAGCTGACACCGAGGTTTGTACTGATGAAGAACATTACAGCAGAAGAATAAGGTGCCATGAGACTTTTGTCCTCTTCTCTTGTCTGTGTGATCCTGTCTGGGGTTTTTTGTTTAGTCGCTTGCAGTCTGGGCCTCACATCCAGCAGGAAGTGGGGATGTTGGGGCTCATTCCAGGGGGCAGTTTAGGAGGGTGGCGGGGTATGAAGGGGTTTAGTTTCCAGGCGGATGGAAGGGAGCAGGATGTGTTTGTACCTGCATTGCTGTGGTGGGTAAACAAAAACTGAAATTATAAATCTTACACTCAAATAAAATCAAAACCATCTTTATTTGATCAGTCATGTGGGGAGATTATTTTGTTTTATGCCTCGTACCTTGTGGATGTCCTATGTAGAAGTGCTGATGTGCTCCTTGCTGAGGTCCGTGCTGGGGGTGCTGGGGCACTGAGCCAGGGCCCTGCTGATGGGGCGGCTGCAACATCACTAACTGGGGCTGGCCATGGCTCCCCGAGTGGTGGGGACCTGACATGGCACCCTGTACGTGGGCCTGGGGGGCCAGGAGATGGACATGTTTGTATCAACAAATCAAATCAAATGGACACTGAATTATAAAACAATAAAGCTATTTTTTTTTTTTTTTTAAATAAATGCACTAATACGCAGTTATGTACAAGGAACAACAACAGTGGATACATACCTGTGCCAACTGGCCCAGGGGGTATGTAGGTGGGATGCCCTGGTGGCTGTGGATGTTGTAGCCCTGAATGGGGTAAGAGCCCTGTGGAGATGTGTGGCCTGGTGGCATGTTGGGTGGGGTGGGTGCTGACAGAGGACCTGAGTGGTACAAGGACTGTGGCTGTGGGCCTGACTGGGCGTTCTGAAGGAAGAGATCACAATAATAAAGAAGAGATTATTGCTGTCCTTGGAGATGGATCCTTCAGAGGATGCTTCCATAAAAGGCTCTTTGAGAAGCTGAAGGTTTGGTTCAACTCCTCCCCAACAATACTTGAAGTTTTACTCTCTCCTTGACCATAGAAAGACTACATTTATATGGTTATCACCACAGAGGTATAAAACTGTTCAATGATTCCTGAACGAATAGCACAAGCACTTACCTACACTGACAAACAGTGCACCAGATTAATGGTGTTTGTATAACTTCCATTTATCCTTTCATCAAGAACACACCAGATTATTCCCGCTCTCTCCTTTCTTTGCAGATTTTGTATTTGTTAAAATATATTTGGTCTAGATACATAGACTTAAGGAGATCCTGTCCCTGAAATGGGATCCGATATGTTTTTCTAAATATATCAGTCCTGTAGGGGTATCTCACCTGTCCAGGGCTCGGTGCAGCGTGCTGGGGAGGGGGCTGGTTGCCTGTTGGGGTGCTGGAGGGCTGAGGCTGATGCACTGCACCTGAATGATGGGAAAAGGACTGTGGAGCTGCAGAGGAAAAAAAAAAAAAACAGTCAGTGCCAGGGCATTACTTTTGAAGCATTCGATGAAAACTTAAGACATGGAATAACTTTATGCCACTGAATATTTTTAACCTTGCATAAAGATCATTAGTTTCTCATTGATCACTCTGTGCATCCGGTAACCCTCACCGTAGATGCCCTGCTGTGGACCCTGCGGCCCATCTCCCTGTGCAGAAAACTGGGGACCTCCTGGGGGTCCCAGGGCTTGTGGATGGGGACCTCCACCTTGACTAATCATCCTGGCTCCACCCTGCAGCATGGAGTACATTGGCTAGAGAGGGAGAGAGAAGAGAGGAACAAATGAAATGGTATATGTACACTAATGGAATAGCAATCTGTAGCAATGGAGTTGGGGTGCGAACCATTAACCTTCCAATTAGTGGATGACCTGCTCAACCTCCTGTGCCACATATTAAATATATTCATATATTAAATATAAATACATTCATACATAATATATTTAATGTATTATCCAGTGCTAATGCCAACTCTCTGCTAACCATTTAGATTCTGAATTACAAAAGGGAGTTTCAATGTCCCACCTGTCCAGGGTAGGGTGTCATGGCCTGGATGACCTGCTGCTGGCCATACTGCTGTGGGTTGTACTGAAGGTAGGACTGTGGGTAGGGGGATGCTACCAGTGGGGCCCCTGCTGCTGAGGCTGCAGCTTGCAGCATGGGAGGCGCTGAAGTACCATGGTCAGAGCGTGGAGCCACTACTGAGCCTGGTGAAGGCAAAGACACCAAAAACATGAAAACATTGAAGAAATATTACAGCACTATGGTGTCATGTAGTACAACACCTGCATAATACACAGCAACTCTAACTGCTGGGATATTGATAAAAGCATAATTTAAGGTTCAAGTAAAAGGATAACGTGTTTGGTCTATGTTCTGTGAAGTGTTTTTCAAGGCTTTCAAATCCAGAGAAGTGACATTTAACTGAAATAAACCTCAGACACAAAGCTCTGGGGAAGAAAACACTGCATTTACCTTTGGTCCTTGGGTATTTTCCCTGGTTAACTGTAGACATGGTGTATTGGTACATTGGTGGTGGCTGAAAAACAGATGATCATCCATTGAAACATTTTGTACAAAGGCAAGAATCTGGGCAATAAGAGACGCAACTGCCCATGTAAAAGATTTGAAGCTTGCATACCTGCACAGAATGAATCTGTGAGACGTAAGAGATGTAGGGGGTAGTGTAGAGTGGTCCCTGTCCACCTGGGTGCTGAAGGACCACTGGGCTTGGAGGAGTTGGCCGAGGTGGGGTGGGTGCAGTGTTGGGCTTCGCCTGTAAAAAAAAAAAAAAAAAAAAAAACAGTTAGAGGTAAATGCATCAGCATCTCACATGGTTTTTCAAAATGTGAATAGTTAATAAAATAACACAGCTCCAATGAGGATTTGGACCAAACAACAAACAAAATTTTAATCCTCATTTTTAATATATATTTGATTCTTGAGTTCATGTTACGGTAATAAATTTACTTAAAATGTACTAATACATTAACATAAAATCCATGATCCCTCCAAAAAATACAGCTAGTCTGTTTTTGTCTGTACTGGACATAATCTTCACATAATCTCGACAAATTATACATATCATATATCATTTCAAAGCTTGAAGTTTCCTGATTCTGTCGGACAAACATTATTATTGACAGAATTGTTTTTTGCAAAGAAAGGTGCTACTACAGGCCTGATATGCAACTCATGTTCAGTATTTCTTATACTTACTGTCACTTGTAAGTTGTAAAATTTAAAGGGCTGCCTAGGTTTATGAATGGAATCAAAAGGGGTTTAAGAACAGTAACCTTCTTATTTTTGGTTTCTCTATTTTTAGTTTTAGGCTTGTGCACAAAAATGTGGGTCACTGGATAACTCCAGCTCACTACATTTTCTCATCTTCATACCTCATAATTTAACTACCCTATATACTACTCCAGCTTCAGCCAAGTTAACAATGTTCTCACATTTCAAGGATTCAAGGATTAACAGGAAACACTTGTCTTACCATAGGCATCTGAGTTTTATTGGGGTTGAACTCTTTAGCGTTGGGGTTTAATGTTGATTTCTTTACTTGACTAGAAGTAAAGAAGAAAAAATGTTTACATATGGCAATTATAATAACACAAGTAAGCAAAATCAAGTAGATCACAATGAGAAATCCTTCTTGAAACTCACTCTGCCACACCCTCCGTCCGCTCCGTTGTCTCAGATCTGGCCTCCTCACTTCCTGGGGTCCTGGCTGGCTGTGGGGCAGCTGGTGACTGCCTGTCTGAAACAGGCACTGTGGTGGAAGCCGTTGCGGAGCCAGGTGTAGCTGTGGTGTCCTTGGTGGGGTCCTCTGCAGGAGCTGGTGAGGGCTGAGAGGGGCTGGGAGCTGGCAGCTGAGGTTTGGGGTCTGAAGCAGGGTGAGCGTCTGATGGTGGGGGTTTAGCTGCGCTGGCCTGGGAGACCTCACTGACAGCAGGAGGGGTTGCTGCTGCCGGAGAGCTGGGAGAGCTGGAGCTGCCTCCACTCGACTGGAGCTGGGAGACAGAGAAGCAGATAAGTACAGAGGCATCAGGAGAGTATTTGGAGGTGGGCGGTGTGGAGGTGATCACAAACACAGAAGAAGCAAATACTAATAATTACTTTCACTATCAAGTCATCTGTTGATTATTTTCTCATTAACCTTTTGGTCTGCAGATGTCATAGACTGGTTAAAATGTCCTAAGGACTATGTTGATGTCATTCAGTAGCTTGTTTTGTTCAAAATAATAATTTTCCTATTACACAGGACAAATAGAATTCCTTGTTGTGGACAAGGTAGAAATTTCAGAGAAATGAGCAACAAAAAATATTCCACTAAATCAAGGTCTTGATCTGGAAAGTGACTGCAACTTCAAATGTTGTGATCAGGCAAAAGAATTTAGATGAATGCAAAGCAAATGTTACACAACACACCCAACCAGGAAGAGCTAAAAACAAATTTGCATAATCCAAAATTTGTTTTCTTGGACATGTGTAAATTTCTCCTCTTCCACCAGGGTGACTACAGTATTACAACAAACAGTTACAACTTGCAATCAAATAAATGCATTATAGCAAAAATAAGTTTTAGAAAGTGTTTATCTTCAAAAGCAAAATGTCTGAACTCATCTCTACAGCACCCACAAAAAAATTGAGTAGTCCAACAAATATTCAATGTGGTGCAATTATTGTTGTCGATCACAACCAAATGAATAAGATGTGAGTGATTTTTTTGAGGGGAAGTCAGGAGAAGGCAACAGTGATGTCTCAGGACATGGCCTCTTGATTGGTCACAGATTTTCTAATTTCACACTTCACTGAAAGGCAACTGAACTCTTACCCTGAATTCCTTGCCAAATTTCCGCAGCTCCTCAATCTGCGACCTTTGCTGCACTGATGGAGCTGGTGGGGACACCAGAAGAAAAGGTTAATGATATTTGTGAAACTATAAGGTCTGTGCATGATGTAGACATTTTATGACTTATTTACAGATGTTTTATGACTTGTTTAGAGATGTTTTATGACTTTTTTAGCAAGTACCAATTTGAAATCTTGCACACACACCTTTACTGCTCTTGCTTTCCTCTGTGTTGCTGGGACTCTCAGCTGAACGTTCTTTTGCAGCTGCACCAAGGATCTCATTCACTGTGATGACAAGACAAACAGGAAGCTAATTAGTTGTAGCGCTTCATTAGACTCCACCTTCAATACTTGTCACTCACTGCTATGAGGTGACTCATTGAAGCTCATGTCATTACAGGACACAAATGGTTGTGACTTTGATTTTGTACTCTAAACTTTAAAACAGGAACAGAAGGCGAGAAATGAGACAGTACCATCTACAGGGAAGAGAGGGGCAGGGCCAGACGTCTTTTGGGCGGGCAGGGAGACAGAGGATGTGTCTAAATAAGGTGTGTCCTGGGAAGAGCCTGATTTAGGAGAGCGAGTAGCTGAAAAGACATGATGGAGAAAAAGATCAAGTTTGAGTTTTGGGCAAAATCCATTCATAATATAAGAGATTTTATTACAGCAATTGACTAGAATTGACTGCAGCTTATACCTGTGGATTGAGTGTGTGAGTTTGAAGGGCGGGCTGTCCTGCTCGACTGTGGAGGTCTTTGGGCTTTAGGAGATGTTCTGGCAGAGACTGAAAAACAAAAAATAAATCTCCTCAGTCAACATTCATACTACCCAGACAGCATTGACAGATGCTGCTGATGTGAAAACACTTTTCAACACAAGATTACACACTTACCTCCATTAACAGGCCTGCCAGCGTCAGAGAGCGAGTGTGGGAGTGAGTGGGAATGAGGGACCGTGTGTCCATGTGGAGCAGGAGGGCTGGCAGGGGAGGGGGCAGCAGAAGCAGAGGCTGGTGTAGTTGTTGGTCCAGCAGGAGAGGCAGGTGTGTATGGACTAGCAGGGCCAGAACCCGGGCCTGGGCTGGGGCTTCCCTGCAGGTGGTGGGGAGCATAGGCCCCACCTCGGCCTGACAGGGGGCTGCTTCTCTCTGAGGGGGAGATGCCGGGTTGTGGCCCTGCAGCAGAGGGCAGTGAGGGTCTGGGGGAAGAGGAGGATGGAGGGTTGGGGCGGTGAACTCCACTTAGACGATTATGGGGTGGAGGCCCACCAGTACCCCTCTCGGCTCGCTCTCGCTCCCGGTTCATCTCTCTCTGACGCTGAGGTAATGGAATGTACTTGCCCTCCCTGGAAGAGACAGAAGATGCATCACGCACAGGAACAAGGACTATTATTTATGAAGCACTAAATGCAAATGTTTTAATTGGAAACAGTACAGTTGATGTTGGAAAAAAACAGAACTTGCATACTGGTCCGTGTGGCCAGAAATCAAAAAGGATGGTGAACTGTCAACTAATACCTATAGCAAAATGAAAACCACCAGTTCCCTGCCTGACAAACACTATGAGTGTCCCCTCTTACCTGTTACTGGCCCCAGGGCTGTCTCTGCCCCTTTCGCGATCTCTGTCACGGGGACTTTCACGGCCCCTCTCCCGATCGTTGCCATCCCGCACCACAGCGCTGTACTTGTCTTCCTCACTTTTGCCCTCGTCATTTTCCAGGTTGACACGATGGCGATACTGGGGGCTTGACTCAATCTCACTGGCCAGGCGAGTGGCGCGTGCCTCCCTCTGCCGATACACCTCAGAGTTGCCTCTTTCCAGAGGCACACTAGGAAGCAAGAGAGGAAAATGGGAGAAAGAAACTAAATGTAAAAGGGGCAGAAACCCTTAACATTTCAACATTTGAAACCAAAAACTTCTCAAATGTGATGTTACTACCATAAACATTTTTTACTTGTTTCCCATCAAAGCAACAAACTTAACAATATTTGACACAAAGAAGTGTCAATTTTATGTAGCCGCAAAATATAGGCAAGTTTAAGAAAAGAACTTGAGTAGTAAGTAGGGGCCAGATTTCAGGTTTTCACTTCAAGTGATACATCATCCAACTAAAGTAAATGTCTCTCGTCTCTGGTTACCTCTGCCAAGGAGGTTATGTTATCACCTGTGTTGTTTGTTTGTGAGCACGATTACACAAAAAGTACTGAACCAATCTGAACTTAATGTGGTAGAGGGATAGAGCATGAAGGCCAAACTAAATTGTGGGGCACATCTAGATAATTTACTATGAAGGTGGATTTTTCACCCTCTTAAGTTTGGTGTATGTTGTTTGACAATGAACTTGGTGGAGGACTGAGTAGATTTTCTAGCTAAAGCTGTGGTGAAATCAGCAGCAGTGTTGAAATATTTGGTTATGACGAAAATCTGTAAAATCCCAGTGAACAATTACAACTGGACAATGCTGTCATTTACGAGTCATAATATTGAAAAGATATTTTCACTTTTGTTTTGTGCTTATACCAGCAGCCAAGCAAAAGTTGTTTTGGGATAAAATACAACATTGTTATCTTAATGCAATATGTATTATATGTAAATGCTTATAGCTGCTCATATTTAAGTCTGATAGCCTATACTTGCCACAAAGCACAAGCATTAAGCTGGATTTATTTCCTAGTTTCCACACCAAACATTCACAAACAAAATTACAAAAATACATACAAATTCAAAAACATACGTAAACCTTTCAAACTTTTCTCTAATGTTTTCTCTTTTTTTTTTTTTTTGCAGTTTTTGGCATGTTTTAGCAACAAGAATGTATGAATAACTCCTGAAGGCAACTCACGTATACATGGAGAGGCTGGAATCATATGTTGACGTGACTCCATATTTGACTTCATTGTAACGGAACATCTCGTTGGCATCCCATCCATTGGACTGAGGAGAAAAAGAGGGAGAACAATGAGGTGGTAAAATAGTCAGTATTTTAAAAGAACTTGGTAGTACAACTGTTTAAAAAAATTTGATTTCTTGCAGAATATCAGATCAATAAATTGTTTCTGAACATTTGGAATGGATAATCAGCTAAGTAGGATGCATATGTTATGGTTGAAAGTGTATATTATTATACTATCTCTAAAGGGTATTTCTATCAGTAGATGGTTAATTGGTGTTTCTGTGTGTAAGAAAGAGAGAGCAACTCACTGCATCATTGTCCAGATCGTAACTCTCTCCATTGCTGTCCCCTCCCTCCCATCTCTGTAAGACCTTCTCCTTGTGTTCTCCATTGACACGAGTGGAGGTGATAGCTGTGTCTGTGAAGGTGTCTAGAAGTCAAAGACAGAATATTAGGCAGGACAAGATAAAACGTTTTAAAAATGTCTCTCTCGGCAAGAATTGTCTGCAGTCTGGTTTTGATACAAAATATCAAACTATATAATCTTTTTTTTTTTTTTAACAGCATTACAGAGCGCTTTCCTTTTTTCTCACACCAAGACAAACCGACCAAGATACTTACCTCTGCCAAACTTTATCATTCCTTACAACACTTTAAAAAACAATTTCTATAAGTCGAGGATGTGTTTAATCTGAACACAGCCTTAATACTTTTAAGACTATCCCTATTCACTTTCGTTTTTTTGTTTGTTTTTTTTTTTAATTATTATTATTAAATTATTACCTTCTTGCACCTTTACCCAAACCCTCAACATGTATTTGTTCGTACCTCTTGTAGCATAGTTGAGGTCAACATCTCTGCAGATCATTGTGACCAGGTCTGAGGGGCTGAAGATCATAGTGTCAGTGATGTCCTCTCTCCGTGGCGGAACTGATGTCGATCCCTCCTCCTCACTGCGTTTGTGTACGGCATCTACAGCCAACTCGCACTAAGAGTCAAATGTTGAGAAGGAAAGGAAATTTGAGGACTGTGAACTTGCAGTTTACCATAATAGTGACAAGATTTGTGGCACTTTCTTAAGTTGGTAGAGGGAAGTGTGTATCTGTTTGCTTAATATGAGCTTCTTACCCGAGAACTTAGAGTCTTGAATATGCCTTCAAATACACTGCCATTCTTCACTCTTATGTCACAGGTAGAGCCCTGAAAGAGATAAAGGTTTTAATAAAACCCTGTTAACCAGGAGACTGAGTCAAAACCAAATTCAGGGGTAGCTTTGACAAAAGGATGTACAGCCTGCCTCATCTCAAACAAAAGTCAAAGAATTTTAACCAGAAACCTTCTGCCAGCCATGTTCACAGACAGATTATGACAAAAAAGGTGTCTTAGCAGTAGGCAGGCTACAGCTTATCTCTAACAATTATGGTTAGGGGTTAACACATGATAACTTTTTTTAGACTAGTCATCATGGTCTGGGAAGGACATTGACAAAAAGCCAAATGACTCACCACAACAGCTGTGAGAAAATGAAGCATTCTGGCATTGTTGTACACACCCTCAAAAACCTGCAGATGGAAACGTCAAAAAGGATCCATCAAGACAGAGTTTTCCAAAGTCATGACATTAATATTGCCACATAATACTGGATGTTGAATTAACGTCATTATATCAAAGCGTTAACTACAAATAAAATCAAATAAACAAATAAAAATAAAATCGGCCAATCCATTTTAAGAACAGGGGAGCTCTATGGTAAGGAGTTGAATTACAGAAAGTTCCTGAGGCCCCTTTAACACAAGAGACCCACTTCTTATGCACTATCCTGAACAGGAAGTTTAACCTACATTAGGAAATTCCTATGGATTGTCACACATTCATTTATGATCATCACTATTTAAAGACATTTAGGTTTAGAGTTCAGACTCATTTTTTATTACTCTGAAATGTATTTTTCATTTGTGATGCTTATAAACACGGGAGTAAATATATCCATATACTTTGAATTATGATCACTCAAGAAACATGCTTATTTTCAATTTAAGCATGTGGTCTTAAAGGTGATGAACTGATCTGGGTCAGGATACTCACAGGAGATGACTGGAATGATGGTTTAGCAGAAGTCCGGTTCCTGTGTGAAACAACACAGTTAAAACATGTTTGTCAGCTTGAAACTGAAAGGGGTACAACTTGTTTTCAAAGCCTGTCAAGGCAGCGCCACATTCCACATTGAAGATATATAAATATAGCTAGTCTAACCTGACAAACTTAGAGGCCTGACAAGCTCCCCAAACAACATTCATACTATCTCCTAATATGATTTTTTCCTTTAGAGATTCTGTCAGCCTTCACATATAAATCAGCATCTCAGATGAAAAATGTAAACTACAAAATACATTCATCTTGATTTGAACACTAAAAGAATAAATCATAAGGAAGGCACACATTGGACGGTATCACAGCTACCCACTTGTAACAAAACAGAGAGACGAGGCTGACAAGAGTTCACAAACACAAACTCACCTCATCAGATTTAGACCACACATGACCTTGTGCAGGCCATAAAACCCTTTCGATATTAACCGTAAAATGTCTTTATCAGACTTTTCTTGTCCACAAAGTTTTTATAATTTTATCATTTTCAGTCGTCAGCGTCCCCTCTCTGGCACTGACAGGCCAGATAAACTTTGTATCGCTTTTGTGTTGATTTGTTCCCTATTGCTTTCACCAAACTTGGCCCCACTTCATTAATTCAACCCTCGGTTCAATGCGTCCATTCTGATTGGTTTACAGTCGGTGTCAATCTAACAAAAACTAATTTCATTGGACTATAGAGACGTTCTATTAGCGGGACACGCCCACTGACACTCAGCGCTTTAACCGGTAGGCCTCTGAGTCACAGGAGATCCCCGGACTGTCCTGCCAGTCCACCCGCTCGCTTACCTCCCGGCCGGTGTCCTGCTGCCGCTGTTGATGCCGCTGACTGGGGAAGACATACCGGCGGGGCCCGAGGTTCCGTTAGACGCTTTTCTCCCGCCTGAGCCGGGTTGCTGCGGTTGTTTCAGCATTGCGAAGCACAAGGCTTAGACAGTACCAAGTGTAAGATAACTTACAAACACTGATACCTCCCGATGTAAAGTTCCTTTAGCAGTGAACTATCTTTAACAGTATCACCTGTCCTGAGGAGCGCAGAGCCGGTGTAACCTCAATAACACCGGCTATTGTAGCTAATCTCGCCAAGTGAATATCAGTCGCTTGTGGCCTAAAATGTGAGGGCAAAACACCTCGCTAATTAAATTAAATTTAGCATATAACTCAACAGATTTACCCCCCGGCTACCTACTTTGTAACCACAATGCGTATGTCTACGCAAGCGACTAATAAAATGACACGAGTTTCCGTATAATTATTTAGCAATGGTTGGCTAACTTAGCATTAGCTTTGATCCTCAAGCTCACTTCGGGCGCTTTCCCTCCGGGATTTACTTTCTTCTCTCTGTCGAGTCGCCTTAACTCCGGCACCGCTGACCTTTCCGTTTAAAATTAAGGTCTCAGAGTTGCTGTCAGTTGCCTCAGAAAGTTAGATTGTTCAGGTTTCTTACTGAAAACCTGCAGCGGTCGGTCAACACCACCTCTCGGTAGGTTCACTTGACTCAATCCGCGCGCGGCTGAGTGGGAACCGGCTGGAAGGGGGAGGGGGCGTTGACGTGCGCGTGCGCCTTTGACCCACTGGTGAGCGCGCGTACGTGGAATAATGTGTGTACGGAATCGATATTTGATCGATCCCTATTTATTTATCTCCGATATAAAGATTGGATGGCATCTGCTGCACACGTGGCACTCACCACACAAAACAACAATTTTGCCAATTTTGTTTTGTTTACGAATTACACCTTGATATTTATCGATTCTACATTTCCACGTGTACGTCTCTGTCAAAACGACTTTATTTTTTAATTGCATTCATAAATACATCAATAACTCAATAATCAGAACAGCCATTGACTCGACGGAGCAGAGACGCTTTGTGGCTGAGCCTGTACTGCAGTTATTACGGTAGGGAGCTGCGGACAGTATGGCCGCCTCCATAAAGAGCATTTGCGTTGTGTAGCAGGAGTTTTGTAATTTTCTTAACGATCTCCAGCTTTCATTAAATATAACATACCTCTGCCGGAAACCCGGACATTAAGCGAAAGACCCCATTCATCATCTGCCCATGAAACTGTATGTATCTTTAATACCTGGAGTAATTATTGTAGTGTACAATAGGATGTAGATCCGATACGTATTTCTTTAACTGAAATGATCGGTCACTGTGGATTTCAATTATGAAAGATTTTCATGACTAAAAACATTGAACTGATTCACAGGACATTTAGTTTTGAAACGTTGACAGTAATGTTTGGATTTAGTAAATTAAAGGTTCTCAAGCAAGGCTAATATGTCATCACTTCTCAAGCCTACATTTCATATAGCTACTGCTTCCTAAATATGAACTTTCACCCCAACACATCCATGTGATTGGTGAACTGGATTTATGTGTAAAATCTGTGGAATGCCACTTTAAATATTCGCCTGCTGTTATATTTAGTGATTGGTTATTTACTTAGTATTTAGTTTCTCATTCAGTGTTTTCCATTCTGTTCTTTTGCCCATTAATGTGGTACATCAGCAGAAGCATATATCAATCAGTCCATCAGTCAGGCCTAGTGCAGTAAATGTACCACTTCTAAAGGAAGCATACATTAGCTCTATACTTTTTATCACACTTAATCCCTTTTCAAGGGAGGGCTTTTCATTTTACATTATGGTATTGATATGGTTCTTTTGTGGTTTATTGTTTATCTCTTCAGCAAAAAGTCATTGTGTTGAAATTTCTCCTTCCAACAGGTGTGCATCTCACATGTTGAGGAAGAAGCCCCCCCTCCTGGAGAGTTTCCTGTCCCTGGTTACCAGAAGTGCCAGTCACCTAACCAGACAGCAGTATGATGTCATTGTGGTGGGTGGGGGTCATGCAGGCACTGAGGCGGCGGCGGCGGCAGCCAGAGTGGGAGCTCAGACACTTCTGGTCACACAGAAAATAACCACTGTTGGTGAGAGTAAGGGCTTTGTTGAAGGGAGATTTGAGTTCATACAAAAATCATTCTTTTGCTCACAGTGCAAGATAGTTTTGTAATTATTTGCCAAATTTGGGTGATTTTAGTGACAGCTGACTTTTAGTTATTCACCATCCTTCTTCCCTCACATTCCCACAGGTGCCCTGTCCTGTAACCCATCTCTGGGTGGAGTAGGGAAGGGCCATCTTGTCAGGGAAATAGATGCTCTAGATGGGCTTTGCGGTCGAGCAGGAGACTGGGCCGGGATCCATTTTTCCATCCTAAATCGTAGGAAAGGCCCTGCTGTGTGGGGCCCAAGGGCCCAGCTAGACCGCCAACACTACCGCGAATTCATCCAGGTATCACATACACAGATGTCAAAAAGCCTAGTTTTGTGTGTTTGATGTAACAGAATTTTTGACTGGTAATGAGTTAAAAAATGTAATTAACTGTCTGTGTGTTTGCCTGCTGTTTTTTATTCAGTCTGAGCTGCTGTCCACTCCCAGGCTGACGGTGTTGGAGGGCTCGGTGGAGGAGCTGCTGGTTACAGAACCAAACCCTGAGGAGCCTGGACACCACAGAGTTACAGGGATATGTTTAGGTAGGGAGCAAAACAGCAAAAGTAATCTGTATCGAAATGTTTTATTCCACCATTACAATTATGGTGTAAATAATCCATATTATATACTGAATGTACTGTCACTGTGGTCAGTAGATTAAAAATGGAGCTTCATGTAATGTTAATCTTTGGTGAGAAAAGGAACAATGAATGCTACACACTCGCTCACTGTTTTATTTTCATTTAACTTGTCTATATTGAGTTTTGGTTATGTAGTTATCTTGACATGACAACCCAGTCCATTTATCTCTTTATGATCCCTCTTTCAACATATTTTCCAGCAAATGGAAGCCACCCCATCACAGCCAGCTCCGTGATTCTTACCACTGGGACTTTCTTGTCTGGCTCCCTCTTCATGGGGCAAACCACATCCCCTGGGGGTCGGATCGGAGATGCTCCATCAAGTGCTGGGCTGTCCCATATGCTGAGAGAGAGGCTCGGGCTAAGGACAGGTAGACTGAGGACTGGTACCCCTCCCAGGATTTTGAAGCACTCAGTGGACCTTAGCCTTGCTAAGCTTCATCCCCCTGACAGTCATCCAACTCCATTCAGCTTCCTTAATACACACACACGCTGCAAGGTAAAGTTTATGTGAAGTACTGACCAAGTACTTCTACTACTATTTTATTAATGAATTAATTGTTCAGTCCAAATTTCCAACTTTGAGAATACAAACACAGTGAGACCAGACCAGTGTTATATTTGCTTTCTTCTCCAGATTTTCCATGTTTTATTCATCATAAATAATGAAACAATTAAAAAAAATTCCACTTGAAACAAAAGTTCTTTAGCACTTTTTAGCACAAGGGAAAAGCTTTGTAGAAAGTGTAGAAAATCTACTAAGTGTGTCTATAAGGTATTTTTCTTTTGTCAACCAAGGACTACAACATTGTGACAGATGAAGTAGAAGTGTCCTTCTAATTAATTAAAGCTTTATTTTAAATAACACTCTGAAGCCAGAAGAACAGCTGCCTTGCTACCTGACCATAACCACTCCTGGTGTGGAGAGAGTGGTTAGAGAGAGTCTTCATCTCAACTGTCACATACAACAAGACGCCAAGGGTCCCAGGTACACACACACACACACACACACACATACACACACACACACACACACACACACACACACTATGCAAATGTTATAGTTTATTATATATATATATAGTGTGTGTGTGTGTTCTCAGACCCAAAGGCTTTGTCTCTCTCAGATACTGCCCCTCCATTGAGTCGCGAGTGCTTCGCTTTCCAGGCCGGATGCACCAGGTGTGGCTGGAGCCTGAGGGGGTGACCTCTGACCTTTTGTACCCACAGGGTCTATCCATGACCATGCCCCCTGACATGCAGCTCCGCCTCATCAGAGAAATCCCTCCTATGCACAGAGCAGAGATCCACACACCTGGTATACTGACTGAATCCTCTTTAATCTCCAAGTCATTTACAGTAGATCTACATGCAGAGAGTTACTACATGTCAGTCAAACATCTCAGTGAGTGTTTTTGTGGGTCTTCCAGGTTATGGTGTGCAGTATGACTTTGTTTGTCCCACTCAGCTGAGCCCTGCCCTGCAGGTGAAAAGCACTCAAGGTCTCTTTCTGGCTGGTCAAATCAATGGAACAACAGGGTACGAGGAGGCTGCTGCACAGGTAGCTGCATGTTTCGAATATTTGGCAATTAAGAGTCATAAAACATAAAATCCCTTCAGGGATATTTTTTTCTTCTTTTGCTGCACAACTCTTCCACACTCTGTCACATAGATTGAAACACAAACACAGAGAGCTTGAATCATCTTACTTGTTGTATGTTTTTTCCACTAAATTATGTCTGATCTTTTCTGTGATGCCAGTTAATTGGTGGCAGCAGCGATGTCTTCTGCTTCTGGCCAAGAAAAGTGGGATCTGACAAAATCACGTCAGCATCAACAGTCCAAGTTATTGGATGATAACGTTAATCATTATCATTTCACACACACAGCAAGGATTAAAACACTAGAACTGCATCATAATTTCTTTGTAATTGCAGAAACTATTTCAACCTGAATTTTTTTTTTCCGTCCGTACAGGGGCTGTGGGCCGGGGTGAATGCTGCCCGCTGGGCACTCTCCATGCCTCCAGTGGCGTTGTCTCGAACAGAGAGTTATATTGGAGTTCTCATTGATGATCTTGTGAGTCGAGGCGTTACAGAGCCCTACCGTATGTTCACCAGCCGGGCTGAGTATCGAACCTCTCTAAGGCCAGACAATGCTGACCTTCGCCTCACTCTAAAAGGTACATACAGTGTCTGCAACTGCACTGCTGTTTTTTCTGCTGTGTAAAGCATCTCCTGAAAGAAACAGTAATTCCTTTAAGTATCAAAACATTATATGCATATAAAGGTATTGAGTGAAAAAATATGCATCACAATATTGGACCTGGACTGTGTGTATCAATGTGTATTTCGTGTCCTTTACTCTGTGTATAAGTTGCAGTTGAACTTTCTGTTCAACTTGTAGAGTTGTTAGGGTTGTTGTTGGTCTGAATTTTTGTCCTCTAATAAATGTTCCCATCTGTCAGGGTTCGAGGAGGTGGGATGTGTGTCCTCCTTGCGCTACCAAGAGGCTGTGAGGGTGAGAGACAGTCTGCTGGAGGCAATGTCAGCCCTCCAGACTCTCACTCTGACCACCAATATATGGAGAAAAAAGCTGCCCAACATCAATATTAGTGAGAACAAGAACATGTCTCTGACGTGAGTGACAATATGTGGAATCACCAGTGTGATGGATCACGTCTGCCATGCTGCTGATGTCAGACTTTTCATTTCAAGTTTCTGTCCAGAGTTTGCCTCTAGTCAGCTGTGGGTCCTGACTGTTCTTGCGTGGCTTCTCTTTTCAGTGGTGTGGATCTGCTGCGGTACAATGACGTGTCCTATGAAATGTTGGCGTCTGCGTTACCAGAATGCCTCTCACCTTACACCGAATTCTCACAAAGGCTCAAGATAGAAGGTAAAAGCTGATTTTGACATTTTGAAGCAGCAAGGTAAATCTTACCTTTATGAGCTGTTAGAATTAACACCCGTGATCAACTCACTGTCTCTTGGCTATTTTCCTTCTGCATTGCCCATTTTTATCAATGCCTTTTAAGCTGCTATAGCATATAGCTTAAGTCTTTCTCAGTAAAACATTTCTCTTGTCTGCCATGTAGCTGTGTACAAGCCTCACTGTGACCTCCAGAGGAAAGAGATGGAGCGAGTTCAGAAAGAAGAGAACATGTTTCTCCCACAGGATGTAGACTATTTCTCTCTGCCAGTGCCACTGTCTTTGGAAGTGAGAGAGATTCTGGACAGAGTTCGACCTAGCACTGTAAGTCTGAACATAAGAGAATATTGTATTCTTTGTTTACTAATAACTTTTTGGGCCTTTTTACCTAAAAATGTTTATTTATATATATATATACTGTCTCTTATACAT
>CM076668.1:9553711-9577063 GCA_038496675.1 Rachycentron canadum
CACACACACACACACACATACATATACATTTTGTCTACTTGCAGAAGAGCCTATATTTCAGTCAACTCTTTGTTAAATTAAATTGTTATGCTGTTACATAGAAATAGTAAATGTACAACTAATACTATGCTTTGTCCTTCAGTTGGGTGCTGCTACACGTTTGCAAGGTATAACTCCTGCTGCAGTAGTCAGTCTCCTGCGCTACGTCCACCACCACACAGGACAAAAGGAAAGAAAAACACACAGAAACCAACCCCACCAAAAAGAGCTGGGGGAGGAGAAGCAGTGTGGATGAAATGTATGTTGTAACTTCAGTAAAAATTTATTTATTTCTGCAAATGTTCAAAACACATAAATTAAGGTATTTTGGAACAATACAGTATTTACCATTTTAATGTTTTACCTAAGGATGATTCTTAATATTGTAAAAAAAAAAAAAAAAAATAAATAAATAAAAAAAGCTCCGCAAAATAAAATCCTAGTGCATTCATATAAAACTTCCCCTCAAAAATGTCTAACTCCTCCTGTTACCTCCAGTACCCAGCTACACTGTGAAGAATTCTAATCCTGTTAGCAACATGACTGTGAACAGCATTAAACTCCATGTGACCTTCTCAGTGTCACTGCCGTTAATAATGTGCCCGTCCAGCTCAGCAGTGCCTCTAGTGAAGAAACCAAACGGAAACTTCCAGTCAGGCTGCGGCAAGCCCCTGGGGGGTTTTGGGTAAACTGTAATGTCGGCAAATGTCACAACGGTGGTTAGAGCGAGAGGGGACGATAGAGGACTCTGAGGAAGAGAGAAGAGGAGAGAAATTTGACATTTTTCTAGATGTGAATAAACGTGTGGCACAGGAGATCCACATTTTCAAACTTGTTTTGGCCTACCTTGAATTTTTTACACTTGAAAAGGTATTTGGCCCCCAAGATGAAGCTCTGGGGAAGGTCTAAGAGACCCTGGCGAGCCCACAGCACTTGGATAGAGAGGGAAGTGGGGAGGAGACAGCCTTCTTCACATGTTTCCTGTTTATTCTGAGGAACAGAATAAATGATAGTGAACAGGAGAGCAAAAACAGCTTTTTTACTCAAGGATTAAAAATTTCCCCCTTAAATACTTTAGATTCATGTTTGCAGCTGTACCTGAAGGTTAACAGGACAATTCTGGGTGATGACTCTTGTCCAGTTCAGCTGGGAGCCTGAGTTCATGGCGAGCTCATCAGGAGTAGCCAGTCCTTGCAAAATCCCATAAATCTGGGACTGCAGCTCTGAGCAGTCACTAGATGGGGATCTAGGCAGTACATGGAGACGTTGCGACTTGTGGACAATGGAATAAAACTTCACTCTTTCATGTACAAAACAACAAAGATAATACTGGCAAAGCAAAATAGTGTGGGTTCACCTGAATGTGCAGCCAGTGATGGTGTTGTACGTGAA
Source organism: Rachycentron canadum (assembly GCA_038496675.1). Taxonomy (NCBI): domain Eukaryota; kingdom Metazoa; phylum Chordata; class Actinopteri; order Carangiformes; family Rachycentridae; genus Rachycentron; species Rachycentron canadum. The sequence continues at coordinate 9,555,143 of CM076668.1, forward strand.
GAGGATGGGTCCTCGTCTGCTAAAGTCAGAGGAGCACTCCCCACTCGGTGACACACTCAGCGTGGTCACCTAACTCATTGTCAAGGAACCATGATGCATAAATGGATAAAACAAATAAAAGGGAAAATGAAATATAACTAAACAACTTAAGGGGGAGTTCATGATGTAGATGGTGAGGATACAGTTGTCACATTTCCATTAAAGCGACCAATCACAGGAGATCCGACTCGGAGTCCGACTGCAGGGGTCAGTCTTCCTGGGCTGGGGCTGGGGCTGGGACTGGGTGTAGCCAGCTGCAAGATACAGATATCATTAATGTCAGTGTTTGAATCCATATCACAACTTTCTGTCTTTATCTTTCATGGGCTACCTGGAACTGCACAGAGTGGGTCTGCAACAGCAACTGATTTGGGCCCACATCAGCTAAGACTATGTTCACAGTTGCATATGTGAGTTCTCCTTTGCCTGTGTATCCTATGATTAACTCCACCTAAAGGAAAGTTAGAAAAAAGCAGAGTTAGGTTTGATGTTTCCTTATGAATGTAAATTTATGTGATTTAAGACATTTGTGTAGCTACTTGCCTTTTTCACCACATTGACACAGGAGCTGTTTTGTTTGCTTGGTGCAGGCCACTTGGACAGTGATGTAACTGGGATCTGAAACCATAGTTTGTAAAGTGTCTTTTACTTTCTATGACACAAGACATGTCATTTTGGCATTGATCACTTATTTAAAGATTTATTTTTAAATGCACTGTACGTTTACATTAAAATAATCTGCATTCAGGGAATCAGCAATTATCAACATTATAAAAAGTTTAATTTTATGTATTAGATACAGTTTTCATACTGTAGATACAGTGTAAGGGATTATTTCATTCATAGGTCTAATGACAAAGGAGAGAACTAAAAATGTCAGTGTCAGGTGGTGTTGTGGGCTGATGATTCATAGACTTGCACAGAAACATATTAAGTGTAAAATAAGCATTTATTAAAGGCTTTGAATTGTATGCACAATTGGTGACTTACCAGAAAGTCTGATACATCTGCTGTCTCGCCTATTGGGACCTATAATCAAAAATATTGATGCCCTTTAGCTTATTCTCACCAGTAATTATCTACATAATATCATTTAGTGCAGACAGATGTGCTGACCTTAATCAGATTTAAGTCAGAGAAGTAGGAGTGGGCATTGAGATTTGGATCCGTGGTGCAGGACTGAGGGGTCAACATACGCGTACAAGACAGGGACACAGACCTCAAGAACTCTACAAGCAGAGAAACAGAAGGTAATTAGATAATAGTGGTAAATAAATAGATATGAACACTGTTATACTCAGCATTTAACGTTCACATTTTTGATATACTGTGAACTTACTTGTAGGGTTGCGACTGATACAGAGCAGGGCAGCAGGCCCTGGAGATGGTTGACGAAGGAGACCCCGCACAGACAAGCTGGAGAAATATGTCTGGATAACATCATCAACCTACAAAAAAACATCGTCTTATTAACATTTCATTTATTAAAGATGCATTCCCCAATTTAATTTTAGTATGGGCTAGCACCTTCTAATCTCAAAAGTTCATCATGTAATACTTGAGATGCAATACTCTGCACAGAAATCATCTGTTACCCTGTAGAAAGGTCTGCTGTGGCTGCTGCTTGTAGGTGCTGGTGGTGAGAAATGATATGAATCCCCTAAAGATGGATACTGAGGTAAACCTTGGAGCGATGGAGGTGCAGTATCTGTTGGTACAAGTTAAGAAAAATGCTTGATTATCGATGCATTTTTGTAAAATTAGCTCTGACTATAGCTGATTCCTCTGGTGATAGAACTGGTGATTGTTAATCATTTAAGACTTAATTTTACCATGTTCATGAATTAATTTGTTCTTGTTATATTGATTTACCTTCAGACTGGACACAAAACAAGGAGTCAGTCACAGTGACAAGGGATGAATCCACATTAGCCCGGAATATCAGCCATTTTTCAATGCAAACTCCTGATCTATAAAATGACATTGCGTTTTTACACTTTTACATGCAGAAATTGCATACTTCATGTGCTATAACTTCAGCGCAGGTGCACAAGACTTACATGGCCTTCTGAGGGCATTCATTGAAAACTGTACTCAAGTTAGCAACACCACAATCAACTGTGTCGCAACAGCAGCCAATGTCACAGAAACCAGGAGTCAAATCACAGAGACAACCTGGAAAACAATAGAAAAGACTTGTGTTAGTACATGTGAGTAAAATTACAGTGTTATAAGGTTTACTGATTTAACCAGAGCACACAAGAAGACATCAACTACACTATATAGTTGTGTTTATTATAATTACAAAACAAATGTTAATTACAAAATGTGTGTGACTACTGTCTACTGTCTTTGAGTTGACTTATCTCTATTTGGAAATAAACAGAATATTAAGTTGAGACTGTATAGTTACTGTACTGTATACTTAATATACTACTAGTGCACAACAGAGAAAATGCAATATATTCTACAGGCACCTAGAACAGCCATAGATCAAAAAGATTAAAAGAGTGCAGCTCTGTTGCATTAACCGTCTGTGAAACCGTCAACAAACCACTACAACATGCAGCTTTCTTGGCCTGACAGACTTAACAGCGCCGCAGAATAAAAACAATGGGAACTGAACTCAAGTGTTTATCACGTGGCGTGACAAGAGGCAGTGAGTTACCCTCTGGAGGCACCACAGGCCGGACGGTGGGTGTAGAGGGGGCTTCAGTGAGCACCGTGGGAGCCTCGGACTCCTCTATGGTTCCGACACTGGTGGCGTCCGCAGCCTCCGTCCCGCCCGGAGCAGGGGTCGTGGAGCTGAGAGGCTTCTCATTTGTTGGGGGGACATTGACGGTTGAAGAGACCCCTGACTCTGTGGTGGCGTTTGCCAAATGTGCACACAAGGCGACAAATATGTAAAATGAACGACACCACCTGCGGGAGTTCATCTCCTCAAAGAGACATGGTGAACATCTCAGGCTCTAGCTTAGCTGATTAGCTAAATTAGCTAACATGGAAAGCTAAATTTTTGCTGAGCTAATTTCTCTTTCGCCGCCCGTGATAGCTTTACACGCATTAATACCCCAAAATAAAATAAAACAACGTGAAAATTAAGACGTTTTCCAGTGATGCACTGAGCTGAACATGTCGGCCACAAACACACGGGAGAACAAGCTTCTGGTTACCAAGGAAGTTGTCATGGAGACTTCCGTTTCTAGGATAACATTACCGTAAAATCTTTAAAAGAGAAGAAGTGACATTTTTTCCCAGCCTCTTAAAATCACTTTTTTCTTGGATACTGTGTATCATGTCTAAAATGATGTACAGGGTCAAGTAAAGGTAGCAATACTACAGCGTAAAAATATAATAATAATAATAATAATAATAATAATAAACTTACACTTAAAGTAAAAGTACTTATTATTATTATTATGTACTGTGGTCTATTTCAGAATAATGTCTAGGCTCTGATGTTTCAACATTGCAGCTGATAAAGGCTGAGCTATTTAAACTATCAATCAGTAAGATGAAGCTTTAATAATACCTCATGATTTATTTTGTTTTATTTTTGTCTTATCTTATATCTTAACCAGTAATGTACCTATTAAAGTGAACTTTAACAGCCTGAATCATCTCCTCCTCATCACTATCTACCACAAATCAGATATTAAGACAGCTGCTTGTGGACACAGGCTTACTCAATTGACAGTAATACTCAAAGTGCATTTTCAGTGCTTGTCTATGCATTTGAGGTGAGAAATTATGTAAAATATGAATTATCCTATTATAATTGCTGAAACACCTATAGTTTATATATCACTACTTCCGACATGCCTATGTTGTAAGGCACTAAGCCAAGATAAAATTGGACATGAACAAAAGGATGAGAATGCACATACAGCAGTGTACGCATCTAAAGTTATGTGACTGTAATTTAAATAGAATCTTAGGATCCTCACAGGTGGTATGTGTTGTATTTTCTTATACAGTACAAATGTGGTTTCTCCTAAAGCTAGTGGGATCCAAAACAAACATGGAAGAATGGATGTTTTAATGTTAATTTGTGTTTTTCAGACACAATGCACTGAGAGGACATAAGGATGGAAGATTTGACCTACCTCCTCATAAGGGCAGCAAAGTTGACAGAATATTCACAGCTTTCTAACCTTCAGCATCCAAACAATTTCAGCATAACACACAGTCTTGCATTAAGATTTCACTAGTATGCACAAGTATGCATCAATAGTATATCTACACAATATGTGATATTTCTGGAGCAGTATTTTTTACTTTTTTTATTATCTTCTGACCTGCTATAAGTGCTTACTACTGCTACTATTGGCACTTGGTACTTATAAGTGTGTTAATTGTGTAGCATATTATAATGACACGTAATGGACTAGATTATGTTTGTAATTTGAAAAGTAACATAGTTGTTCCATACCTCACCCTTGCCCAGTGTCAGCTCCAGCTCCCTGCAGCCCCCGGCATGGATACACTGTATAGATAATAATTGAATGGATGGATATTTGCTCCATGCTGATTGAGGACACAAGCTGGAAGAAAATTCAGCTTTTTTATTTTATCACAGTAAATTGGTAAATGGGCTGGCACAGTGGTGCAGTGGTTAGCACTGTCACCTCACAGCAAGATGGTTCTGGCTTTTAACCCCGGAGGCTTGGGTCCTTTCTGTGCAGAGTTTGCATGTTCTCCCTGTGCCTGCAGATGCTTCAGCTTCCTTCCATTTGAGAGAGAGAGCAGGAGGACGAAGGACCACAATGCACATTCCACACAGACACATAAAATCATAATAATAATAATAGTAATAAGTGTGTGAGAAATGAGGGTGCTGTTGTTTCCTGCTTGTATGCAGATTTTACAGCTGTGACTGTAGAAAGAAAATGATGAACATGGCACTGACCTCCAGCTCAGTCACTAACACTCTCTGTCTTAATCTTTAATGGCTCTGTGCTGTTGTTTTATTAATGGGTCTCATTTGACTGCTGTTTTCTTCCAGAAATACTTGCCCTCTCTGTTAAAGCTGCATACTGGCCAAAAGCAGGAACTGTGGTTTTACTGAAGAGTTCCCAGATGAGAGAAAGACATTTTGTCCTATATGTTTGAGTGCTTAAATAATTGATTTCAAATGATTTTAGCATGAATATATACAGTATATTCAGATTTATTGCAGTCTCTTTGACAGCTTCATAGGAGACTGATTATACAAACATTTATCACTTAATGAAAAGCACACATCTTATAGATAAAGTAAACACTTAAACACTAACTTAACACAAATAGCAATGGCAACACCACTGTTATTACAAGTGAAATAATAAATAAAATGTATTATGGATGAATAAAAGATTAAATACATATAACTTGAATATTGTGAATAAAAAGTCTTGTAAAACTCTTACTTATTATAAAGTAATAATGCAAGTATTGCATTATACAATTTATTCATGCAGTTATTTATTTCACAATTATTCATTTATTTCATATTGGCTCTATATTTACATATAATGCCCCCCCCCCCCCCCCCCCAAAAAAAAACATTTACATTTGCACTGTTATGCAAATGTGATGCATTCAGTTCTCTTGCTGACTATACTATGCTCGTCTGTCATAGTTATACCAGCGTCATAGTCAGGATGGGTGTTTTGGGGTGTTGTTTGTATTGTAACCTCTTACACTGTGTCTTAGGAAATAAAGTAAAACATGGAAGCAATAGTGTTAATTTAATGCCGAAAACCTCTCATGCTCTCATGCTGAGACAACAGTATTTTAGAAAACCTCCATGTAGAGACCTAGAGCAGCCTCTATTCAATCTATAGAAATGCTGCTTAAACATGAGATGGGAAATTATTGTCTAGTTTAAGAACAAAATCTTAAGAACAAAACAAAAATGAACTATAACTGCTTTGAATTTTAATGCTCTGCTTTCATGTAAATTTGCATTCAAATTCAAGCATTGTCCTCAAGCTTGCTTAAAATTGCCAGTGACTTTCTGCACTTTCTGTCTATTGTTAAAAGTTTCAGCCACTGAGCTGAGTTTATTTTCAAAGAAAATATTATTTTTACCTTTGCCAGGAAATTGTGGAAATCCTGGAATGCATATTCTAAACAACTGCTCTGAATACAAATCAAAGCAGCTAAAATGAGAAGTAGACCTTTGCCAAGCTAATCTTTTTCACAATTAGGTTACCATTTTATTGATTTTAAAAGTTTGGGTCCAAAGGTATGTTTCAGCTGGGGAAAGCCAACACATTTTATGTCTCTAAGAAAAATTAGCCACAGTAGTTTTTATTGTTGAGACACTTTGAATTCAAGCCCCTCACTGCAACAACTTTTGCTTTCTTTTGTAAAAGAGCAAAAAATTGCAAGTGGCATAAATGAAATAACACAGTACGAACACAGCAATTTGTTGAACTAGCAGATAAATTGTGCAATCTTTTTTGTGATTATAGTTTGCCTCACTGCAGTGTGTAGAGTTCTTTTAAAGCCCGCCCTTCTCTCTTACTCAAATTACAGAGGATGTAGTTATGGTAGTATTGTGAGCAAGGGTGGAATTCATACGTAACTGGCAACGTTACATAAGGGCACTTTAGTGTAGGCCTGCCTGTTCAAGTTTGAGTTAGCACAGGTACCAGCACTCAGACAGCCAGGTTACAGAGATAGAAAGAGGACAAAAAGAAACACATTTTAAAGTGACTGAGGCACTTAGCTGGGAGCTCAGCAGAGATTGTTTTTGGAGAGCCTACTGACAAATTCTTGCTTTTGGATTCAGATGTTGGAGAAGATTTTAGGCTGAAAATCAAGAGGAGAAAGCGTGATTCATACACAGTGGCTGTGAGCCAAACAATCAAGCAGCAAGGGATTTGCAGATATATAAAAGGAAAGCAGTCGGGAGTGCTTAACAAAGGACCAGAAGCGAACAGAGAGAGGATCTCTGAGAACAACCACTGCACTGGCCTGGCTTGAATCATCCCACTGTTGAATTTTGGCTTCTGTGTTTTAATTTCCTCAAGGAAACTTTTGACAGTGTCAGACATGTCAGAAGAGAAACAGATGTCCTACAGCGAGGCCATTCAGAAGGCCAGTAGTTCCATCACTCGCTTCCCTCTCATCACAGTCAGGGGAGTTCCTCTCATGAACTACATCGCCAACAATTGGGACTCCATCTGGGATTTCTGTCCAGATCCATCAGACCTCCTCATCGCCACCTACCCCAAAGCAGGTACTCAGATAGCTGCTACCAGATGCAGCACTGTTCTATACTAAATCTCTATGAGTAATTAGTTCTACACAGAAAACCTTCTTCATGTCAAATGGATTTTCATTAAAGTTTTGTTAGTCTTCTCATAGCTTTCACCAATGATGGAAGGGAACTAACTACATCCACTCTAGTATAAATATGAGGAAGTTGTACTTATACAGTTTCTGTTTTTCTTTGCCTCCACTGATCTGTATATCAGCGGAAAATATTGTACTTTGTACTACATTTATTCAAAGCTTTAGTTACATTTCAGATAAAGAGTTTGCATGATAATCTTATAAAATATGACACATTGTTTTGGCTATAAAACAGTATATAAAACAGGTCAAATTAAGCAACCAACAAGTACAATTCTGTTCATCCAAGAGTTACAATAATCTAAACACTTTTCCTCCACTACTGAATAAGAATACGTAATAAGATGGTCAAAATGGTAAATTTAGTGGAAAAAGCACACATCTGAGACTGGAGTTTGGTCTGATATTGGATTTTTTCTTAAAAATGGTCTGCAAAAAAAAAAGATTCAGTACATGGTGAGTATGCTATTCTTTCAATTTAGTCTTATTTTTGTGATTTTGAAAATTTAAGGTACCACATGGACCCAGGAGATAGTTGACCTGCTGATTCACAATGGAGATGCTGAAGTCTGTAAACGAGCCCCAACACCAGTCCGTAGTCCTTTCCTAGAAATCTGCTCCCCACCACCCATCCCCTCAGGTGAGTGGTTGATTGTATCTGATTGCATTTACAAATCTTAATTTATTCTATAAAGGTACAAAGTATGATTTTCTCTTATCAAGTTTGAATGTTCAACTTTATCTTCTTTTCTTTATATTTTGCATCCTCTGTCCAAAATATCTCAAGTGCACTGTGTGCCCACTGGCTTTTGCTTAAACCCTTCAGATATTATTTTGTCAACTCAAATACATTCTCCAACTAGGTCTAATTGTGTTACATCAGAACTTTCAAATCCCATTCCTAGAGGAATATTTTTATAATCACTTGTTTATGACTTAATCAGGGTCAATGAACTATTAACCCATAAACATTTCCAACAGTGCCAAAACACTCAAACCTCCCCAGCCAGACTTAGATATGTGAAGACTGCAGTTTTTGCTAAAAAATAACTAACCAAGTCAGTTGTTCAATAATGATGAATGATTTTGAATTGACTTTCTGAGGAAATGTTCCTGGATTCTGCAGGGACTTTAGTTTATTGAGTTACCTGGCTTAACTATGTAGTTAGTTAGTTTAATCTATACAAAAACAAAATAGTTTGTGATTTCAACATATTACAAAAATACACAGTCACTTCTTAAAGTCTGGTCACCTTGAGGTAAATACAATACAAGCTACAAGTTAACCTAGCTGCTAACCTGCCTATATGAAATATACAGAGATGATTGGTATCAATATTCATGCCGAACTCTTTATGTTTTCCAAAATATTATCAATGTTACTGAAAGTGTAAACAATGTTAACAATCATGAACCAAAACAACTTGCTAAAAAGGCTTAAAAGCTCATTAAATATGTGGAGTTGAATGACATTACTCTTTGATTGTGGCACTACAAGTGACTCTAAGTGAGTCATTTAATACAATTATTATGAGAAAAATCTTGTTTCAATTTTTTTCACATGTACCTTTAACTAAATCTCTGCAAATGTTTTTTGCCTGCAAGATAACAACTAACTGTGCAGTTTGAAATGTCAATTTCATTTTATTTTGTTTTATTTGATTTTTCTGTATATTTGCTCTCAGTTAAAAAAGAACTGAAATGCTGCTGGAAATCTTTAAAGTGTGTTTCAGCTCTTTCATATGTATGTATCCATTCCTCTAAATTCATGTCTCAGGTCTTGATCTTCTGAAAACAATGGATCCCCCAAGAGTTATAAAGACACATCTCCCCTTTCAGTTGGTGCCTCCTGGATTTTGGGAAAACAAGTGCAAAGTAAGACTTGATATCTGACAGTTTCAAGAAGACACTCCTTGCAACAGTTTTGCAAGACCCTGCAGTGAATTTATTGCTTTGGGGTAAAAAGTTCATGATAAAATGCACGTAAATGGTGTAAGAGGTGACCAATTGCTCCATCGAACAACCTGCTCTTTGTATTGTTATCATAAAACCATTTTTATGTGTTGTGTACTTGTGTAAAGGCAATCTACGTGGCACGCAATGCCAAGGATAACCTGGTTAGCTATTACTACTTTGATTGTATGAATCTGACCCAGCCTGAACCAGGGCCTTGGGAGGGCTACATCCACAAGTTCATGCATGGAGAGTGTAAGTAGATTAATTCACATTCCTCAGTGTCATTTTACCTTGAATTTTACCTTTGCACAAAGCTTCTAATTGAGCCAAGAATGTACCACCAGACAAAAAAAAGTATGCCGAACTGATAACATTTACTATATCAACTTTGACGTTGAAATGCCTTTATTAATAATTTAAATAATCATTTAATAAATATAATTTAATGGAGCAGTTATTTAGAGTTGGTTGAAACCAAGAACAGTGCAAAAAGACATTGAGTACTAGAATTAAATTTGTCTAGAAAAAACACAAAAAATAATAATAATAAAAATAAAATGAAAATGAATACAAATGTTGCTCAGTGGCTACCAGATGTGTAAATATTCATCTGTTAACTAACAAGATTAGCTCCACAGTGATGAAAATTAAACAGTTATTAAAGGATTTTCACTCATGAACTTTCTAACCATGAAGTCTGCTGCAGTTATAAAAGTTTATAATAAACATCAGCTGAAACGATTCTTAACAATCCAGAAACTGGAAAATGAACAACTTGTAATTCATCTACAAAGATGAGCCAGTTATTTACTGAAATTAAAAAGTGGTACACAGTTACTCAAAAATCATTGTTAACGAATTTGAATTTGAATTTATGGTTATTTTAAGCTCATCGTCACACATGGCATAAACGCAAACTGGATTGGGAGTAACATTTTATAATTGAATTCTGTTGTTTCTGCAGTATCATGGGGCTCCTGGTATGACCATGTGAAGGGATACTGGATGGAGAGAGAGAAGAGGAATATCCTTTACCTCTTCTATGAGGACATGAAAGAGGTAAAGAGACAATAGACCTAGAGTTACCAAAGGATGCTGATATAATATGTTTATATTATTAGTACTATTCTTGCTGCATCTGATTATCTTAAAATGGGCCAAATATTTAACTTTTACCACAAAGAAAAAAAAAAAAAAAAAAAAAAATTACAACAGCCAAAATATATCACCAAGCTTGGGCACTAATATTGAATTACTAGAAGATTTTTATTTCTATTAGCGTTTTGGCACTTGGACATTTAGGTGTGATAGTAGTGGCAAAATATTATTTATGCAAATGTAGCTTTTGAAAGTCTTCAGTTGTTTTTTCCCCAAGAGTTGCACCTTTGAATTTTATTACAAATAAAAAAGTTTGGAGTGTCACCATCATATCATTCATTCTCCCAGAATCCTCAGCGTGAAATTGAGCGCATCATGAGGTACCTGGACCTGTCGGTCTCTGATGAGGTCATCAATCAGATTGTGGAGCTCACATCCTTTAAGAACATGAAGGAGAACCCGATGGCCAATTACTCCTGTGTCCCAGCACCTGTATTTGATCAATCCATCTCTCCCTTCATGAGAAAAGGTACATCAGTCTGCTCTCAGCCTCAGAAGCAAGTCACTATTCAAAGATAAATCAATATGAGCAAGGAAAGGTAAGTGGGTGAAAGCAAACACCTTGTCCCACTCCTGGAAAAACACATGGAGGAGGCAGGAATAAATACAATGAAAGCATTATAATGTGAGGCAGATACATCGATCTCCCTGTCAAGGTAGATTCAACAATAAAAACTTCTGAAGACAGGACTTGTTACTCTGTTACCCTGCTGGGTTGTATTACCCCTGCACTTCACTTTGCACAGTCCAATTCTACCTCCTAGTGGTCTTGGTATTATTTGCCCCTCACTTCTTTCTTTATTTTTAGAATTTTATGTTCAATATACCTGGAACAATCAATCCATTTATCAGTTAGAAGAGACAAGAGTCAAGAGACATAAATTTGCTCTACAAAAACTTTGAGAATCAGTTAATTCTGTAGTTGTGTTTTCACTAAAATGCCCCAAATCTCTAATTTGTAGGATGCAAATTTGACTTTTCTAGGTTTTGCCAAACAAGCAGTTTAGGGGATTATTTCTGGGCATTTGGATCAGTTTTCTGTAAATCAGACAATGAAACTCAACAATCAACTCAATGAGAATGTAATGAGCAAATTAATGACTAAGGAAAATCAACTTTACATGAACACCCAATGTGCAGTCATAAACTGTTTTAGGGGAAACAATTCTGTATTATTTTCTAGTTACAATTATATCTGCTAAAACAGTTACATTTCTCTGTATATATTTGTGTTTCCTTACAGGTGAAGTAGGTGATTGGACAAACCATTTCACACCTGAGCAATCAAAGATGTTTGATGAAGATTATGAACAGCAAATGAGGGAAGTCAACATACCATTCAGGACCCTGATCTAAAGGATTACAGGTTTTATAAGTTGATGCAGCTCTGCAAACCAAAGACCGATGGTATAGCGTTGTGCAGCTCTCAGAAGGTGGAAACACTATGAGAAATATTAAGAAAATTTGACCCTCGCTAAAAAAACAAAACAAACAATGAATAAATACATCAACACTTATGAAGTCTGGATGTTAAACACTATACTCAACGAGCCTGTGATGTGTAGATATGAAAGAAATTCATCCAAATCTATGTGAAGGATCAATAAAATCTGTTCCACAATACAAGTACATGAGTTTGTAATCATCACTTTATTGCAACTTATCACGTAAACAATATATAAGACCAAAAGTGTTGTGACTGAGTGGACATGCCCATTTTATGTCATGAGACTTCCAAGAGTCCCCCGACTGCATGAAGCCTATAGAGGGCGCTGGCAGCTGGAGGCATGTGGTTTTTCTGCCCATATGAAGTCATTTTGCAACCCTACACCACACTGTACAGAGCCCAGCCAAAGCAGGGAGGCTGCACGAGACACAAGCAAAACAAAGACTAGAATAAAAGTAATGAGCTGGAAAGTCAATCTTATGAAAATGGACAGAGGACACAAAAACGCAACAGCTGAGAATATCCAAGTTTAACAAAAAATCACTTTTAATACATACTTTATTTCTTAGAATAAAATCTTAAATATTTTAATGCTTTATCAGCAGTGATACCTGTCTTCATTTTAATTCAATATCCTTCCTTATATAGAGGCTATTTTTATGTAGATTTTTGACATGTTTTATTGTTTTTTTTGTACATTTTCCTGTGTTTTCTCCTCTCTCTTCTATTGGTTGGCTCACTATGGCTCTCCTCTTTGGTTGAGATCTTCCTCTTTCTCTTCTCCACCTCTTTCTCTCCAACCCTTAAGATCCTCTTCTTCTACATCTCTATTTATGTAACTCTGTACCTGCTGTAGAGAAAATAGATAAATTACAGAGGGAAAGGATGTGTGGACACATGACACTTAAATGACAATTAACACTTTTTTATCTTTGTTAACAAACATACAAACATCCTCAAGTCAGTGTAAGAAAGTTTCTCCAAATAGAAACAAAGCCCAATAAAATAATCTTTTGTGTTTTTTGATGTTTCCAATGAGTCTTGGTAAGGTTGGTAACAGTTTATTTTTATATACACTTTTATATATAAACATATAAATTGCTTCTTAACATTATAATTAGTTATAAGCAGATATCAGGATATTTTATTTTTAGGTCTTTGTGAATGTTCAGTATTATAAAATCATATTTTATAGAATTTAAAACTTCATTTTCTGCTCATACGCCAGGACACAATTACAGGTTAAGACCTCACTAAAAGTTCACTTCTAACCGCAGTGGCCATGGGCTGAGCCCAACCTTTGCGGCATGTCATCCCCTCTCTCTCCCCCTTACTTCCTGTCTCTCTCACTGTCACTGTAATAAAGGGTAAAATGCCTAATAACTTTAAAAAATCTGTTCATAACTATATCCATATCCACTCATAAGATCGTTTACCTGCTCATAACAACATTATAATGTCCTATAAAGCATTTTAAATGTTTATATACTGTGGTAAACGGGAGGGTTAAAATGAATTGTTACCAAAAGATTTCGTGGGACACTGACTCTACCAAGTCTTTTTGCAGTGGTGGTACCAGAACAGGCATCGGTCACACACCTACCAGAGTGCAGACAGAAACAACTAAACAGACACACAGCAGCAACTCAGAGGTTGCTGAGGCATCTTATGAGCCACTACGACATGAGAAATAACAATAAACAGAGAACTCAGAGGAGGTCGTCAGATACAGAAAGCATCACAGGGATCTCCCCACTCATTCAACATCATCAGACCACTTAAGTCTTTCACTTTCCAGTTATGCTGTTGCATTGTAAGGGAGACCCCCACGGTTCCACATCGACACGAGGATGATAATATGTAGACACCACTATAGACAGATCTGCATTGGAGCAGAAACGTACGCAACAGAACAACAACCTACACAATAACTACAGATACACAAAGATAGCGACTAACAGAGCGAACAGTGGAATACCTTGGTTTAGTTACAGGCTAATGGTGGTGGGTTGATTGAATTTACTCTGGAAATCAAAAAAAGGGTTAAGTGAGTTAATGAGGAATGGAGAGAAGAGACTGATGAGAAAGATCAGGCAGAAGAAAACAGGCATTATTAAATTTATGATGGATAGGTAGAGAGATGAAGAGATGATGTAATAAAATGAAGTAAGATGAAGGATTACACTTTGTTAAAGTATTAATGAATAATTAAATAAAAAGTATGAGAGTATTAATCAATTAATCATGAAATAGAAGATATATAATATACATTAGAGTGAATGTACAAAAATGTCAAGATACTTACTCTCAACGTAGTTGCGGGCAAAGAACTTCAGCACTTCATCAATGAGGATGACAGGGAAGGAAAGCTTCAGGACCATTAGCCACTGCTCTGTGGTCAGATGGGTCAACTTGAAGATCATCTGGGGGGCAAAAGATAGAATTATTACTGCTGTTGGGACACAAAGGACAACACTGTGGCAATTCCTTAAACTGCGAGATTTACACACACACACACACACAGCTCTCAAATCAAAATCGAGAGAGGATGGATGTCTGACTCACGGGCAGAGGGTCAACATAGATGATCATGAAATGCAGGGACATGGAGAGGGTCATGGCGGATATCAGCCAGAAGTTGCTCCATGGGGGCATGCGGATCAGAGACTGGTTCTCAGACAAGCTTGAAAAAGAAAAGAGAAGGTATTATGAGAATGAATATCTGTGATGTGTGTAGAAGCCACTGGGTCATCATCAAGTGTATCATCAAAACAGAAGAGGAAGCATAGTAATCATTTCAAGATTTATGTACAGTAATTCATATATTCTAAACAAAGTGTTTGTCTTTACCAGCTGTAGACACATTCAAGTATTACCTGTTGAGAGCATTGCACATCTCAATGGTGACCAGCACAGACAAGGCCATGGTCATGGGAGGAGAAGCCTCAAAGATTTCACATTCAACACCGGTAAAGTCCTCATTCTCATCGTGGCACTGCATGAAGTGGGACTGCACAGAGGAAAGATATTGAAGTCCATTAGTTCATTAACCATCTGAGTGTGAGTGAATGACAACCTACAAGAGAGGCAATTACTTACCAGCTGGTGGTAAGTGACACCAGGGCCAGTGGGATCATACAAGAACCACCAGGCAGCACCACCAACGGTAGCGGCACCAACATATCCTATTTGGGAAAAGCAAGAATGTCAATGCAGGGAACTGTTCTTCTTGCTATTCAACTAAATGCAAAAGTGCTGTCCACAGTCCTACTTACCACCAATAGCCATGTATCTGAAGAACAGCCAGCCAGAGATCAGGGGCTCCTTGGGGGAACGTGGGGGCTTGCCCATGATGTCCAGATCTGGGGGGTTGAAGCCCAGGGCGGTGGCGGGCAGACCATCAGTCACCAGGTTGACCCACAGCAGCTGGACAGGGATCAGAGCCTCGGGCAGACCCAGAGCAGCAGTCAGGAAGATACTGACAGAGTAAAAAAAGGAATAATGGAACAAAGGGAAGGATGAGGTTAGCCAGTGACTCTGAAAGAGACGGTCGAAAGATGGTGTTTAGGTGTGTATCAGAGTCCATGTTACACAGGAAACTCACCAGACGACCTCACCAACGTTGGAGGAGATCAGATAGCGGATGAACTGCTTCATGTTGTTGTAGATAGCTCTGCCCTCCTCAACAGCAGCCACAATGGAAGAGAAGTTGTCGTCAGCCAGGACCATCTCAGAGGCAGACTTGGCAACGGCAGTGCCAGAGCCCATGGCGATGCCGATCTCGGCCTTCTTCAGGGCAGGGGCATCGTTCACACCATCACCAGTCTGGGTGGGAGGAGAGGGAGCATAATTATAAATTATTACTATTACTACTACAGGGTGCAACCTGAAAACACAAGTACTATGACTCAGTTAAGGTAAGTTTGTATCTTACCATAGCAGTAATGTCATCATAACCCTGCAGGAACTCCACAATCTTAGATTTGTGAGATGGCTCCACACGGGCAAAGCAGCAAGCCCTGCGGACAGCTTCAGACTGTTCGTGGCTGGGCAGATCGTCAAACTCACGTCCGGTGTAGGCCTTGCTAGAAACATCCTCATCCTCAGAGAAGATGCCAATGCGGCGGCAGATAGCAATGGCGGTTCCCTTGTTGTCACCTGAAATGTGGAGAAGGAGAGATTCAGTAGGGAGTCAGTGAAATGTTTCTGAGGTAGAAAATAAAAATTGAGCAGATACACTTGTTTAAAACAAAAAGTTAAATACAAAAAGGTTAAATTTGATGATTTAGCAAATATTGTATCTGAAATAGTATAATATAATAGTAATAAGAATATACTTATATACCTCCATCTAAAATGCACAGATTGAATGATGAGGAAAAATGGCAAATGGCTTTTTAGAAAGGAAGAATTTAACATGCAATATAACGCTTAACATTATCAAGTACTTTCAATTTCAAAACTTGCTTTTGATTACAAAAGAGTTTCCCTCTAAAAAAAAAAAAAGCCAAAACAAAATACTATGTAATTACTATGTAAAACACACACACATACAAACAGCCATACCTTGATATTGAGGTACACTGATAATAATCTAAAAAACAGCAGTTTTCTGTATTGATAATTTTTCTCATTTTCTAATTACTAACCAGTGATCATAATGACACGGATTCCAGCAGCTCTGCACAGCTCAATAGAGCCAGTGACCTCCTTACGGGGGGGATCCAGCATACCCACACAGCCAACGAAGGTCAGATTGGTCTGAGGAAGGAGATTTTTACATGTAGACACAATTGTATTGATACAGCCTCTTATCTAGCCCATCAATATGTTGTATTCTCACCTCGTATTCGGCAAACTTGGTTGAGTCCTCAAGGTTCATCTGTTCGGGTCTCAGGGGGGAGTCACAGGTGGCCAGGGCCAGGCAACGCAGGGTGTCACGGCCGGTACCCCAGTCCCTGATAACAGCCATGATCTTTTCCTTGATGGCACCAGTCAGGGGCACGCGGTTGGTGCCAACACGCACATAAGCGCACCTGTCAATCACACCCTCAGGGGCACCCTGTGGAGAAAACAGGAAGCTTGTTTGTGTGACGCTCAGTACAGCACAGTCAGAGTGCAGGTGCACAGCCGAAGGATGTGAGAGGAGAGAGAGCTGGAACTAACCTTCACGAACATCTTGGCACCATCATCACCTTTGGCAGGGGTGCAGTACACGGACATGGACTTCCTGTCACGGGAGAACTCCAGGGTGAAGTTCTTCTTCATGAGCTGCTTGATCACCTGTTGGAATATATAGAGATGGTTTTTGTCAGACAGCCAGCCACTTTGCAACAAGCAGGACTTAAATGAAAGACTAAAAACTCTAGTAATTAGTTGAAACAGACTGCAGAAACTTACAGTGCAGCAGGCGTTGGCTCTCTCAATCCTGGACAGGTTCTTCACGTTGCTGTTGAACACATTCATCTTCTCAACCAGGCAGCACAGGGCGGTCTCAGTAGCCTCACCAACCTTCTCATAGATCTTCTTGGACTGTACAAAAGGAGGGTGATGTAGAGAGTTGTTTAACCCATGGAAGGACATAAGGTATCACAATAACAAACACACTGTGCGACTTTATGACTTTACCTCGTTGTAGTCAAGAGAGGAGTCATTGCACAGGGCGCAGATGGTAGCCAGCTCAACAAGGCCATCGTATGTGCTGCAGTTAGTCTTGGCACCTCCCTGGGAACTGATGGACAAAAAGAGAGATTACAAATGAATAAACAAGTGGTGGTTCATGTACATTTTAATGACTGATACTGGCTAATTTAAATGATGAAAACCAACTTACACCTCGCCCTCAGGGGTGTACTTGGATCCAGAGATGTCAAAGGCATCAAGTTCAACATGGTCGCTATCAACTCCCTTGACAATGAACATCTGAGGAGGAGGAAACAAAGGCAGTTTTTATTATGCCTAAAGTGGGCCAACTCTGCAGGAAGACTGTCTGCAATGCAATTTCCTTTTTGATTAAATACCCACCTTGGTCACACACATCTGGTTGGTGGTGAGGGTGCCAGTTTTGTCGGAGCAGATGACAGAGGTGCAGCCCAGGGTCTCCACAGAGGGCAGGCTTCTGACAATGGCGTTCTTCTTGGCCATACGGCGGGTACCAAGAGCCAGGCAGGTGGTGATGACAGCGGGCAGACCTGAGAGACATTGGTGAGCACTGTGAGTGTGAGAAACAGTCACAAAAATACACGTTCTTTCACTGTCCTATCTTTTTTTCCCTCACCCTCAGGGATGGCAGCCACAGCCAGAGCAACAGCGATCTTGAAGTAGTAGACAGCACCACGGATCCATGAGCCACCGTGGACGGGGTCGTTGAAGTGGCCAATGTTGATGGCCCAGACAGCAACGCAGATCAGGGAGATAACCTTGGACAGCTGCTCACCAAACTCGTCCAGCTTGGCCTGCAGAGGAGTCTTCTCCTGCTCAGTGGCAGCCATCTGGTCACGGATCTTGCCAATCTCAGTGGAGACTCCGGTGGCCACAACCACACCGACGGCCTTGCCAGCAGCGATGTTGGTGCCCTGTAGAGGAGAGAAGGGGATTAAGGTAAAAAACAAATTGTAATGGTGAAAGACACAGCTAAAACAGTGAAGATTATTAAATCATTGATAGTGGAAGGACACTTACAGAGAAAAGCATGTTCTTCTTGTCCTGGTTGACGGCTCTGGGGTCAGGGACAGCCTCAGTGTGCTTGATCACACTGACGGACTCACCTGAGAGAAAAAAACAGTAAATTAACTCAAAACTGCAAATGAAAAGAGGACAGAAAACATTTACTGGCAGATTTAGAAGCTTAAAAGTTGAAACCTTACCAGTAAGGATGGACTGGTCAACACGTAGGGTGGTGGATTTGATGGAAACAATCCTGATGTCAGCGGGGACTTTGTCACCAACTGTGGGAATCACAGATTGAAATTAATTCCTGTTCTTCTTTTCTCTAAGATGTCACAGAATGCATGAATATTTATTATTATTTACATTATAAGTAATTAGATACACCCATGGAGACTGTGTATATTCTTGGACTGGTCAGGAAATTTCACTCACATAATATTTTGCAATGACTTCCATACATGAGTGACAATTGTTGTCACTCATGTATAAAACCCTGACTGAAAAATAATACTGCTAATAATAATACTGTAAATGATTCCCAAAATAAGAGCCAAAAGCTCAGATAGCTCGCTAAATTTCTATACTAATCCATGGATTTCATAATGGGGCAAAAGAATAAACCATACATGGGGGGGGAGCAACAGCTGTATGCTGACAAATGAATGAAGTGGGCAATGGCAGGGAGGGGAGAAGAGGTGTGGCATGTGCCAGTGAGGGTATTTATATTCAATTTTGTTTTCCTTCAGTCAGCATGTTTTCACAGCAGTGCTACTCCATCCCACCTTGCTCTCATACCTTAAAAAGACACAAGGCTCTGCCATGACATATAGACACATATATCCTGAATTTGTGTCTTTCCCTCACCAGAAATCCAAGTCACTCATTGAATGTGTATCTTTTCTCATCTACATTGTAATTGGACAGTGAACATCATTTGATGTCACAGACATTGCACTTTTAAAAATATATAACAGGGACAACCACTGAACAATCCTGACATTTCTTACCAGACACCTCCACAATGTCTCCGGGGACAATTTCTCTGGCCTTGATCCTCTGCACACTCTTTCTGTCAGAACGGTAAACCTTGCCCATCTCAGGCTCGTACTCCTTGAGAGCCTCGATGGCGCTTTCAGCATTACGCTCCTGTGGCACACACAGACAAAAAGCATAATTACACTTATGAAACCTTTGTGTGGCATTTAAGTGTGAAAAAGTAAAGTGAAAACAGCTTCGATGCTCACTGACTACCACTGAACTGATGCCAACATGTCTTATACTTGCATGAATGTAAACTATATGCAGTTTGTCCTTGGTCTGATACTGGCAATGTCCTCTAACAGGATTTGAGTCATTACACACACCAATTACACAGTGATACACAATCTACTGATGACATATGAGTAGGCTAAATGCACTGGGCCAACCCAGGCTACTGTGGAAAAAGATGCACATGTTCATTAGCATTGCTTGACTGAGTGACTCTGCAACTGTATGCATACTGTATTCAGAGATAATATTTGAAGTGAAGTCATTTCTGGTTTTAATGAGGAAAAACAGGAATGAAGTAGCTGACTTTGACACTTGGGCAGGATGTGATAAC
The DNA here is from genome assembly GCA_038496675.1 of Rachycentron canadum. NCBI lineage: Eukaryota > Metazoa > Chordata > Actinopteri > Carangiformes > Rachycentridae > Rachycentron > Rachycentron canadum. Next base: position 9,575,359 of record CM076668.1, read on the forward strand.
AGTGGAGTTCCCTAACTGACTGATTCCTAGAAGCAGTGCCAACAACTTAAAGTAATTTGTGTAAAAGAGCATGAAATGCATATTGTGAATCATTGCCTGCTTTCAAAATAGACACTGCAGTCAAAACACAAATGATGTCTGCAAATATTAAAATATTAGTACAGTGACCATATAATATCATGTAAGAGTTTCTGATACATTTGCATATGGGTTTGGGCCAATAATGTTGTTTACTTAAAATGTGCTTCAAATGGTAGCAGTCACACTCACTATTTTCACCTTCACAGCTGCAAAAGTGATGATATTCCTATTGAGCAACCACGTTTGGGTGAGCGTGGCCGTAACTGGAACCTGTGTACTTTCTGTGATGAATGCAAAGGACACGTCTTATTGCTCAATGTGCTGGGCCTCATCACTGACCTGCCACACTCCAACAACAGCGTTAGCGATGAGAATAAGAAGGATGACGAAGGGTTCCACGAAGGCAGTGACGGTCTCCTCGCCTTCCTCGAACCAGGCAAGCACCTGAGGTCAAAGTGGTGAAAAGGAAGTCAGTGCGATGGAGACAGCATTGACAGGTCATACTGCTCCTGAGAAACAGCATGCACTTATCTCCACACATTTGCATTGAATGGCCTATTTAAACATTTTCGTTGTGCCTGAATGACAGGTTTCTATACCTTCTATATAATCTTTAATAGATGAATTATATGAGGATACCTTCTTTAGGGGTTGGCTATTTGGTGGCTTTTATAGTTTTGTATGCATTTAGCATGGTTTTACATAGCATTTGAATAATATAATAGCATTTTATAAGTTCAGTTATATAGGACTGCTATGACAACTGTTATTTTCATAATAATATCATTTGTCATAATATGATTACATATTTGTTATTAATTTGATCTCAGTATCTCATAACTCATTGCTCCTTCTGACTTCAACCCTCTTTCTATGGAGGCCCTTCGTTCCTTCCTTTAGGCCTGACCTTTCCCGAAGGATTCAGTTTCTCTCCTCAGCTTGGGGCTTTCTTAAAATAAACCCTTACCCCTCAGCCCCCCTATACTTTCCTGACCCCTGTCTCTTACTGGCTCCTCAATATTCGCCTTCTAAGGCCATCATGACAGCTGCCCAAAGGGGTGAAAGCTGGGCGTAGGAATTAATACACCTCCGACAAGCCTTCGCAATCTGTCTCCTGCCTCTCAAGTTGTTGTCCTCAAAAATACACGGTGGACGGGTGGAGAGATTTGGAGGGGGGTTTAAGAAGTTGTCTTGACAAACTGACCAGAGAGAAATTATTAGAAAACTACAGTATGCTTGTTTACTGGATTAATTTGTGTGATAGGTTTCCTACTTTGTGGTTTTAGAGTTAAATGTAATTAAATACTCATTTCCAGATGAGACTGTAAGAGAGGCCAGAGTTTACGCTTGTTGATAATTGATGGTGGCTTGTGGAGTTAGTAGTAACTAATATGTCCTCTACTGTTACTTGAGTAATGGATGTGACAGGAAGAATCTGTTTTTGAATTAGTGGCATAATTAAAACTTGTTTACTTACAAAAGAGATGCAGGCAGCCAGCAGCAGGATCCTGACAAGCAGGTCCTCAAACTGCTCAATGATCAGCTCCCAGATGCTCTTACCTGAGAGAGACAAAGACAAAAAAAAAAAAAAAAATATATATATATATATATATATATATATATA
>CM076668.1:9577459-9673240 GCA_038496675.1 Rachycentron canadum
ATATATATATATATAAATATGTGTGTGTGTATATATACATGTATAAATCAATAGATAATAATCACAAAATATGAATGTAATTATAATTAGTATGAATTAAAATAATTTATGTGCTTCAAGTCTAGCTTGGATTTGTGATAATTGTTGGTCAAAATCTAATAACTCATTAAATGTAGCTAATTATGTCCAGTAGCAAGTGGAATTTCATTGGAGTTTGGGCACCACACAATAAAAATGCTGCCTGCATGTTTTTATTATGACCCCTCTGTGGAGGAAGGCCAGTTCAGAGTAGTAATGCTGGCCATCCCATCTGGGTCATAGCAGGTGTTTGGAAGGGCTCATTCAGATTTACACGTTTCGTAAATGTGGCTGGATGAACACTTACCCTCCTCAGCAGGCAGCTCTGGAGTTGGACACAAAGGTGAAGGAGGAAGAAGAATGTGGAGACAGCAAAAAGGTGTTTGGTTAAAACAATTCATGATCACCAAGAAAGATTTTTTTAAAAAAACCAAAACCTTACTAAAATAATATATGTTGATTTCTCAAACTCCCTGATGTTCCCTGATGAGTGCTTCATGGTTGGTGAATTTAAGCGCTATAGATAAATGAAGTTCATCTATGTTATATTATAATATTGTATTATTGATCGTTTGATATCAGCACAGATTCCCTTATTTTCTGATGAAGGCCTGATGAAAACTTCCCTGAAGTGGCTGTTCATTCTATAACTCCTTTAACTTAAAAACAAATGGCAGGTCACCAAAATGCACCAGAAAAATTTGTGTGAAATCAAGCTTGTGGCTGCTTTTGAACAATTGAATTGAATATTACAACTATACCATCTATGATTGTTAATCAATAACCATTCCACTGGTTATTGATTATCAATCATATTGGGGATCATTTAGCCATAAGCCATGTAAGGACCTCCCCTTTTTGCCTGACCTAAAATTATCCACCTCTCCTGTTTAACGCCCACCCCATATATCACCCAGGAAGCTTCTTGAGCCATCACCTGTCTCTCTCGCTCTCCAGCCATCTTCTTTGGCTATCTTTAAATAGCTCTTCAAAGCCCTCAAAGTCTCTGCTTCTCAATGTCTCTGCATTTCTACCAGCTGTTGCAACTCCTCTTGAAAAAAGCATCACATGCAAAATCTCAACCAGACCCAACTCAACAAGTATCTGTGGAGACTCCACACTTCCGAGAGCTATCTAAGCAAAACTCCTTGTACTTTGTGGAATATTTTGAATGCAAACACTCACATCTTTCTTAAACTGTGAATTAAGAAGTTTCTCCCACCCCATCCCTCATGCCCACTCTCTCACCATTGTAGCCATACTTGTCCAGGCTCTTCTTGAACTGGTCAGGAGAGAGACCAGTGATCTCATTTACCCCGAAGTAAGCCAGGCATTCTGCCGGATTCTTTGTGTGTGCGTTCTCCATCCTTTCTGGATAGACAAGGGATTGGCCGTCTAACCGTGCCTATCCGCGCTCTTTTACTTCTTTGTTGTTCTCTGCAGGTTTCCCTTGGTCCACCACCCTCACCTAAAAGTGTGGCACCCTCCAATTCAGGAGTGCTGGACTGACAGAAAGAGCGAATATGTGCACACATGGACAGGGTTTTATACCCCCAAAGGACTCAGGATTGGTGGACACCCCACCGACACACGCCTCCAAATTCCAGCAAGGGAGGACATGGCTTGGGGGGGGGTGAGGGTGGGGTTCGAGGTGGAGCAATGAGGAGGTGAGATGGTGGACTTGGACAGGAACTGAGGACAAGGCTTGGATTTGGAAAGGAGGTATTGCAGGAGAGTGGTGGTGCAAGAGCTGGAGTGGGGGATGGGAACGCGGGGTCGTACCGTAGATGAAAATGAGATCTGTTTTTGGAACATGCATGGTCAGTGGAATAAGACGAAGGGAGAAGGTGAGAGAGTGAGACAGAAGATCATCCAGAGGAGGGGGGGGCATTGACTGACGGCTCAACTGGTTTCTGCTGAGGAAGGTAGCTGAGCCAGAGAGAGGAGTGAGCTACAGAAGGACGGAGATGGTAGACGGATGATTCAGTACAGGAATTACCTGGCATTTTTACATGAAGAATACGAGTTAGACATGTCGGCACATTGACACGTGCAGTTCTCAGTGACTGGGGACAAAGCTCAAACCAGATATGAGAACTTTGTGGAACAGACTTGAATCAACATGTTTACATATATCTCAAATTTTACAGAGCCAATAACTACTCATAATAACAGAGACACCAGACCTGATAATAAACCTAGTTAAGTGAGACATGGGAATGATAGAGCAAAGAAGAAAGTGAGTGTGTAATAGAGGAATGATCGCTGGGGGACAGGAATGCCAAGAGGACAGCCAGCATGTCATTCTATCGCACCGCAGAGGAGAAGCCCCGGCTGCAGATACAGGAGGATCAAGTTTTATTTCTCTTTTTTTTATGAGGAAGGGAAGGCAGCAAGGAGATATGGCATGGCCTAAGTAGATGTGCGACAGATGATCTGGCCACAGCCATTCAGCAAGGCACAATGGCCTCTTGTGGTGGAGTCGGTGCATTGAATTTATTATACTGGGTGAGCAAGTATCCCTATGACTTGACAGAGAAAATAACAAATGTCTTTTTATTTTGCATACAAGGGCTCATTGGCTCCACTTAAATCTGTATGGCAACGCAGGATTTGATCACTTGTTATTTGCTCTATTTGTCTCATTTCTGACAACAATAAGTTCAGTATTCAGTATAACTGAATGGTGCAACGCTGCGTACAAACTGATGATTTACTATTTGTTTTAACAGCAGTAAACAGGCTGCTGGGTGGTGCTGAGTCCTCTGTAGGCAGGAATCCAAGTTGCTGTTGCTGATCAATAAACTGACAGGTGTTCCTGTAAGAACAGCCGTGGTCTCTGCTCACCACCTTTGACAGCTACAGGACACATTTTTGCTGCAATCTATTTATTACTGGGTTGTGTTGCTGTGCAGTGTCACAGTGTCACTTACAACAAACACCAATGTGTTTTTCAGTGTGAAAAAAATGCACTTGTTTGTAGTTATTGCATAACAAGTTCTTCAAAATGTATTTTTGGTCCAACTGCTCCTATTAAAAATTTGTTTCCCAGTGTCTGGATCATCAGTAGTGTCAAACTGTATGTTGGCGTTTGATTTAACTGTGCCATATTTCACTTGAGTGCCACTGTCACTTTAAGTGTGGCCATCATAAACTGGATGGTCAGCAAATTCAAACAAATCATGTCTGAGGAAAAACCAAAACAGCTGCTGTTGTCCCTGGAAAACTATCTGTGTTTCAGTTCCAGTTTTGTAATGTGTACAGTTTAAACTTTGTACAACTTTACAGAGTGAAGTATTTGGGTAATTTGGTCAATAGAAAAAAAATTGATGATCAAAAATATTTAGATAAATAAATTACCATTTGATGCTGAATGAAAGTATGATTATTGATATAATATGCACTGTAAAAAAACAAAGGTAAATGAATAGTGGCAGCCCTGAAACAGATTCACTGACCTGTTCAAGGACACTCAAGCATAGTGGATGCTTCCACTAATGGAGGCTGTGATTCAGGTTGTCCAGCTGAAGGACATCTCTGATCAGAGGGACCCGCACTGACTGTCAGTGAGTCTGTCAGTAGTTTGTCTGAAAATATATGTGTGTGTGTGTGTGTGTGTGTGTGTGTGTGTGTGTGTGTGTGTGTGTGTGTGTGTGTGTGTGTGTGTGTGTGTGCGCGTGCATGCAAGTGAGGTGCAACTCCTTCACCGAAAAGTACATTAAATTATCCATGATGGAGAAGAGAGAGGCAACCAACAAGTGCACACAGCTCTTGGTTTAATGCATATTTTAAGTGGTAGCAGAATTACGCTCAGTAAAGCACTTAAAATACATTACACAAAGACAGACCATGGGACGACCCTGGCTCTTTTGAAAAGATGTATACACACCTGTAAAGAGTGTATTATATTGTTATATTCATAACAACAATACAATTATTAATATATCCATTGTGGATAATGTTGTACATGTAAAAAAAAAATAATTTCATTTATTTATTGTTCCCTGACAAGTTAATAAAACATTTATTCTCATTCTGTTCCGCTAGTGTCCCTATCTCTGTTTCACCCAGCCGCTCTCCAGGCCTCAGCTGTTGTACAGCCGTTCTGACCTCTGAGATTTGGGGGGGTGTGATAGGGGTCGGCCTGTCAGTGTCTCCCTCAGGGCAGAGCAGTGACATTTAACTCAATATCCCAGAAGGATAAGGTTTCTCCCTCACTCCCCTCCATCTTCCGCCTCTGTCTATCCCTGAAGTGTCAGGAGCCTGTGTGTGCAGGGACTACTACAGAGTAAACCCCTGCAAGCTGGGACACCCATCACCTCCAACTCCCACCGTGTGGCTAACATGCCACGCCTTCGTGCCAGGCTGAGGGATCACCATGTGCCGCCTTTACCCATCAAGCCCTCTCTCATGTGCTTGTGAACTCTATACATGTTCCCAGTTCTGTACAAGTGTTAAGTACTCTGGTGGTGCAGCTGTACACACACAGATATCTTATGCAACTAAGTCTGTCTCTGCTGACTTGCACGGTACAAGCAAAGTGAGAGGGACAAGGCGACATTTGTCACTTAAAGACATGGAGCCAGGAAAGACTGACATATTTCCTCAAGAAGGTTATTGTCATTAACAGCATATTCAGTGGGTTTCACACTACTTTATACTACCCAGCTGAGCAAAATCATGCATTTGAGAGATAGATAGTGAAATGTCTGAACTCTCATTTACAGTTGTTAATCATAGACACACTTAAAATTCTCTAGTTTTATTAAATACACCCCAGACAGATCTGCCAGCCAGGCAGTGCAATTCCTAAGTCTAAGTAATTACATTTTAATTACTTATCACTTATTCACTTATTTTGTTTTAAAATAAAACTCTGGCTCCAAGCAACAAGTTAAAACTGCAGTAGCATCATCTTTACCGCACTCAAATCACATGCATCCATAAACTGCAGATATTCTGCCATTCTTAACTTTTATACACATACAAAATAAATCATGGTGCCAAAACATCCACAGAGCAACAACATAAGATTTAAAAACATAGGACATGTGTCGTATGCCAGTAAGGACATAATTAGTACTGGGCAATAAGGCAAAGGATGAAGGAGCTACAGCGTCAGTGTTAGCTGGGTACTTGTTACAGCATTAGCTAATAGTAATAATAGAAGTGGCAGCTGAGTCTCTGAATCCAGAATTCCTTGTGAGATATAAATAGAGCAGGTGACACTGGGCTGCTGGACATGGCACCACCACAGCTTTGCAGCTTTTTTATGTCAGAATGCTGGACCTTTAGTCCAGGCTCGTAAGTTTAACTTCCAGATACAGGCAGAAAATAAGATGCTGGAGGACATGTTTGACTCCAGTGTCTTCAATATTTGTGTGGTACATTGGGCTGAAGAGTTCCTGGTTGTTGACACCATTCCTCACACTTAGGGCTGTACTATATAAGCCACAGGGGAGCTGACAAGAAAGTGAGCCTGTTGATCAAAAGTAGCTTTCATTTTAATGATGGAGTGTCATTTACTCAGCTGGGTCTGCATTTTTAAAGGCCGCTGCTGTCAATTTACAGACACACTTTTTATTGGGAAACTCAGCATCTGCAGAACAAAGCACAGCATCTCATTCACTTTACTGTATCAGATAAATTCAGATTTTGCTCAGCTGCCACAAGAGGCATTTCTATATTAAGAATGCAGAGTTATTTCTACTTTAGTTTGAACAGAGGTTGGTAGCATTAAGTAACATTTACTCCAACGTATGTAGTCAAGTGACATTTTGAGTAAATTTTACCCAGATACTTTTTACGTTTACTCAAATAACTTTTTGTTGGAAAAATCTGTACTTTGACTAATATACAACTATCATGCTACATTCACTGCTGAAGCAGTTTTTTCAACCAATATCTTAGTCATCTTACTCAGTTGATGACTACTTTTACCATGCTCAGTAAAAATAGTTTGTGAACTTTGTTCTTGTGATTAACTAATTAAAATCAAATTATTGAGCAGTTCAATGTTAATGAAAGAATCATCAAGCAATCAATACATCACCCTTAAAATAGTTACTGACACAGTCCCGGCTGTTACGACAACAATGTTTCATAAAACTACTGTTGAACATTTAACCTTGTCTCACAAACAGCAGGTTGGACTGTTTTGACTAGGTTTTTTGGGGATGTCTGCACATGAACAAAATCATCAACAGTTTAGTGTTTCAGTCCAGCATAGCTGTATGCACAAGTATGTACAGTATTTGGTATCATCTGATGAGCTCTTGGAAATATACTACATCTTCAGTGCCTTGTCTATTTTGAGTAAGCTTATCTAACCAAGACACTATTTTTGGGTTGATTACTGTGACTGAAGTGTACGTCGCAGTCACAAAATTGGCCTGACTCCAGTAATCTAGGACCCAAAGTTTTTTTTTTTTTTTTTTTACCTATTTCTAAAAGCGTTGAACACTACTCACACAGTGACAGTCACATCTGAGTCCTCAAGACTCACAGACCAACACAAAATTTAGAAACATAATCCTGTAGAAGTGCCACAGTAAGAATTTGAGACCACATAGCCACTGACAAATTCTGACGACCACGGGTGACCTTAAGTCTCCATCGACCTGCTATAAATGTACAGAGGATTGTACTCCAGAAGTAGAATGAGGCTGAACCCAACCCCCACCCATTGGCTAAGACATATCGGTAGTACATTTGCAATGACAGTACATGCATATTTCAGTCTCATAAACATTGTTTTAGCTTTGACTACATTATTTTTTTCACTGAGGTTTGGAAAAAGTAAGACTGGACACTGGTTTCTGCGTCAGGACAATATTAAATAAATGGGTCAACAATTTTGTGATGAATTTCCTTTTTATTCTTGACAAAAACGTTTTCAATTTTGAAAGAGTTATTAGTGTAAGATTCTACAAGGCAGCAAATTACAAACAACCAATTTCCATTTTAAAAAAAAGTTTAAAATCTTTTTTAAGTCCTCACACAATCCCCTCAGCTATACCCTTCACCTCTCACCTCATTGGTCCTGTAAAAGGAAGGCCAAGTGATGGACAGAGCGTCTTGAAGAAGGGTGTTGATGACAGGAAGATGAATGAATGAAAAAAAGAGCTTGAGAAATGCCTAAGGAAGAAATGTGATCCTTTTTTGATAAATATAGATTGAAGAACACAAAAGAGATACAGGGCTTGTGGAGCAAAAAAAATTTTTTTTTTTTTTAAATTAAAATTGATAACTTAGTTAAGGAAATGGGACTATATGCAATATATTGTAACCACAGAAACTGGAGTACTATTAGATTTTATCTATGTACTTGAGATGTTAATGGTTCCTTGGGGAAATGTAAAGCAATCACTATGCTGCTCTTATGTGTTTTTGTTTATTGTTATGTGGCTCATCTGACTCGTGAAACCAAAGGGGCTCAACACTGCCTCCCTGTGGATAACAGCTGGACATCATAATGACTGACAGCAACAATTACTGTAACTGAAAGTCCATTTATATTTTTCCGATTTAAATTGCCGATTTAATACTTTGAAAAACTCTGATGAAAGAATCAAAGGATTTTGTAAAATGAAATTTAACTACTCAATCATCAAAAATACTGGCTACTTAAAACTGTTTATTAACTTCAAGTGCCCACTATTAAAGGTAATATGGAGTAAATTATATGAATAGATAGATGGGTAAAAACTAGCCAATATAACCATGGAATCAAATCAGAATGCAGTAAACTGTCACTGTGAGAGGAGCGAGGTTTAAAATACACTGAAAAATGTAATCTCACAATCGTTTAAACTTTAATATTTACTCAGACTTGTTTCAGTATCTACTTTACCTATTTGAGGTCTAACTCCAGTATCATGGGTCTGCAGACAGATATGGTGAGGGACAACAGCCACCTCACAGCTCTTTGTATATCTGGTTACCAGTCCATCAAGGGGCTTAATTACAAATAGAAATAATAGAAATGACATGTAGCCACTGTAGCTCAGATTCTCGCTTTATTGGTCAACTTGATGAAAGACTACAAAACGAATTCACAAAAAATCTCTTTCAAGTAATCAAATCTGTACAAACCTAAACTGTATGGGGTTTTTACAGCTCTGGCTCATATGAATCTGAAGAGTCACATGCATGTGTGTGTGTGAGTTAGCATGTGCTTGCTCTTGTGAGACAAGGGTGACATACCCCTTCCTATTCCAGGATACTGAGACATCACACTCAGATAGGGGCAAGACACTGCATGCACGCACACGCTCACATGCACATACCTGTGTTTGAGATTTTACAGTACAGAGGACAGGGAAAACAAAATACTCCCCCCCTCCACAAGTACACACACCACCTGAAGGCAGGGTTTGCTGCCAAATTCATCATGTCAGCATTTTCCCACTGTCTCCCAGACCCTGCTTTTTCAGTCAAAATTACTGTACAGACAGACACTGTGGTTTCAACCTTTCCACGGGAAGAGTGGTAAGAGAGAGGGGAAAGTATAAATCTCTAATACTCTCACACAAATGTACACGTGCACACATGATTTTAATGCTCACCGGCAGATGAGACGCATTTGTCATCTGCGCACGCACGCACTCACTCAGACAATTCGTAACATTAAATGTTTTAAGAAGTACAGATAAAAAAAGGAAAAAAGCCCTGGGTATAGGTTTGATTTCTGGCTGTTTGGTGAAAGAAAGGAGAAGAGAGGTAGAGAGGGCAGGAGGGATGGGTTAGAGGTCGAGGGCAAACTACTGGTGTCATTTCTTAGCTTTCCTTGGGGGAGTGACTGGACGACCGGAGCCCATGCCCCCTCCGCCACCATAGAACAGCTTCTTGTCCGCAGGTTTGAGAATCTGTGAAAGGCAAACAAAGATGACAAAACTGAGCAAGATGCAATCCTTCATTTTTTGCAAGTAGCAGTTTTGTAGGCCAGATTTATCAGAATAAGAATTTTAACAATAAGGGGTCAGGTTGGTGTCTTGTTTACCTGGAATGAGCACATGAGGGTCTCATCTACGCTCATCATAGCGCCAGCGTTGTCGAACTCACCGCAGTAGTTTGGGGCTGAGAACAGCGTCACCAGCTGCCTCTTTGCAAAAAACTCATATCCATCCTCCACCACCTGAAAACAGATGCATGATGGGTTGTTGCAAGTTGACTTAGGCCATTTCACCTGGATCCAATAAACCCAGGGTAAAATAAAAACAAAAAAAAAAACTGAACCATAAGCTTGTAATTAATTTTATGAAAAGGACAAAATATGTGACAAATAAAATTCTCACTTGCACTGCCTACCTGTTATCAGTAAAACAGTTTTCAGCTCTTCCCACTGCGCTATAGATGCAGGTACAACTTGTACAAAACACAAGTACTTCAGCTGTTTCACCTGACTGTTCTTCAAGTAGTCACTAACATCTGGACATGGCTTTGTTTAATTTAAGTGCTACCCCTGTTTTATCTTCAAGAAGCTTGTGTATAAAGGGGGTAAAGACACACAATGGGGAAAAAGAGACTGAAACCATTTTAAATAAATCCATTAACCACCAGACCTTCCCTCATCCCCATAACAATGGTGTAAGAGTTTGCCAATTAAACGATAAATATATATAATATATATTATATAGCTATATAAGAAGAGAGGTGGATTGCCTTTTACCTTATCTGCATGTTTTACTACCTTGCAATCCCATTCCAAACATATTTAACTTCAGAAGCATGATTATATGCTGACCTGATGGGCCCGACAAATGAGGTCCATGTCGTGTTTGTGGAGGAACTTTGTGACCACATCGGCACCAAAAGTGAACGAGACGCCACGGTCGTTCTCGCCCCAGCCTAGCACATCCTTGTCCGGGTCAGCCCACAGCAGGTCGCAGAGGAGGCCCTGGTCAGGTACATCAGTGGGGCGCATGACCCTTCGCACCTGCTCCATAGACTGGAGGTCTGGGGATAGCCCTGGTGAGGAAAACATTTAGATATTAAAAAGTAGAAAAACTTCAACTGTGCGTCTGCAATATCACACATACAGTATGTTTCTTGATTTGGTTAAGTGGTTGCTTCATTGCAAGATCTAATGTAGAAATTTTGAGTAAAATGTGAGAGAAAAACAGAGGCTGAGTTAATATGACGTAATAACAAGGAGCACTAGTAATGGTGGAATTTGTCATCTTACATTTAGTTGACATTTGTCTTAACAAATGTCTTACTAGGCCTTCAATATAACTGAAACCAATCCCATAAACAGAATAACTGATAAGAATAACTGAATTTTTTTAAAACTGAGACAGAGAACAGATAGATTATACTTTATGCCCAGCCCTTTGTCATAAACATGGAAGGTAAACAGACCAAAGTGTCGACCTGTATATAAATTACAATCCGAATACAGGCAATTTTTTTTTACTTGCAAGCATATTCTTACCATTGATGTGATCAAAAAAGGTGGGCGGGGCTTTAACAGCAATGCGCTCAACAAATAACATACTATATCATTTCTGTGAGCTCTGTCTTATGTAACTTTATGTTCAAAGAGGGAGGTGGTGTGTACCCTCATGATTGTGGGCACATGTTTACATATTTTGTGTAGTGTCTCACAGACATAAGATAGCTGTGACCCATTGTTGGTGTCACTTTGTCTGAACCCTTAGCTATTTTCTGTTTTGACAAGTACTCCGTAAGTAATGGAAACAGTTGTACAAAAGTAAATGTGTTGTTTAAATTTCTGCTTAATTGATTGTTTTTAATCAAATGCACTTGTTTACGCTTTAACCTGCTTTGGTTTTATATTTTTTTTAACTGTCGAGATTGCTCCTTCGGTTTTGCTTTTGAGCAGAAGACGTCTTCAGCTGTTTAAGGACATTACTAGCTCACATAAAGCATATTCGTTTGAGAGACATACGACACGTTAAAGCCTGTATGATTAGAAACCACCAAATGTTTGGGCAGAAGGCACTAAGGTAACTTTGTACATCCTCAATCTTTATGTCATAGTCATAGGCCCAATCTATTATATAGGTATAGTAAATTCCACCTGTTATCAGTAGATGTGATTAGAAACAACAGACCGGCTTTGTAAGCCAAGTCTGCTGATGCAGGGAAAGGAAATATAAATAGACTCAAACAACAAATTATGATCCCACAGTCCTGCTGGCCTTTGGCCATTATGTTGATAGTAACAACAGTGCAGAGGCGAGTTTGTGCATGCAAGTTTTGGATTGAAGCCAAATGAACCGTTTGATGAGGATACCTCCATGGCAACAGAAGATCTTCTCATCAACAATGGCTGCAACAGGCAAACAGTTGAAGCAGTCGGTGAAGGTCTTCCACAGCTTTATGTTGTATCGCCTCTTACCTGCGGGAAGAAATCAGTTACTTGGTCACAATCTAATCTTGAGGCCTATAAAATCTTAACAGCTGCTGCACCTATTGCATCACATTAGAAACACAACATTTTACATAATCCCGGCTGTAAATAGCAGAGAAGGCCATGTGATCAACCACTGCCTATTCTGCCTGATCATGCTCCTTAGCCCAAAGCCTGGTGTATTCAGAGGTTATCTGTGTTGTAGCTTTCGCTTTTATTGCAACTAATAAGCCTGCTTCCTCATAAACTTGAAGAGAACTTCTTCAGGTCAGGTTTGTGATTTATCAAAAAAAAAAAAAAAAAAAAAAGTTGATTTTGATTTTCTGACTACACCAACAGTTACGTTTGTAAACTCAAATCAAAGTGAAAGGTGCATTTTTTTTTTTGCACACAGGGGAGAATTTTTACTTGCAGCATTTTTGTAGTTTGTGAAACCTAACCATTGAGATGGCCAATGAGACCAGAGGAAACATTACAGGCAATACACATTACAGAGTAATGTACTATGCACAAAAGATACATTTAAAATGAAATAAATCAATTGTACAAGTCTATAAAGTAGATCTTATAAAAACAATTCTATTATAAATAGTGTGGCACCACTTTATCAAATATAATTGCTTATTAACTGACATATTCTATGTCAATTTCTTATGTAATGTAAATGAACATCAAGATGAGTCTCATTAACTGCATTACCTTGACTACACTGAGGCCTTCCATTATTAACAAACAGCAGATAACCACAGAGAGTAGTGGAAAGATTGGTAATGTCTGTAATCTGTGTACAGGTCACATGACTTACACTCATCGTAGAAGCCATATATTCTGTTAATGGAGGCGCACTCGTGGTTTCCTCTCAGCAGAAAGAAGTTTTCTGGGTATTTGATCTTGTAAGCCAACAACAGGCATATGGTTTCCAGGGACTGCTTGCCTCTGTCTACATAGTCCCCCAGGAACAAGTAGTTGCTCTCAGGTGGAAAGCCCCCATATTCAAACAGCCTCAGCAGATCATAGTACTGCCCATGAACATCACCTGGTGAGGAAAAACAGTGGAGTGGAGACGGCAATGTTGGTCAAAGTTATGATTATCATGCTGTGTGTGTATGTGCACAACAAAAGGTAAGGGACTTGGATAGCGGTACAACAACACTTGGCACCCTGCAAATTAACAACAACACTGAATATGAAGATTGGCCACCAATTATCTTAAATGGACACTGTTACTCTAGTGTTGCATGACTTTTTTTTTGTAATGACGCAACAATTAATTGAATGGGCTGGTGACGCTCATTGCAGTGCAAATACTGGCCAGTTCCTGACATTTGCAGGCTGTTCCTTTAAACTAGCATTCCTCATTAACTGGTATCAGCAGTATGACACAGGGGGGCAACTCCCAGGAGACTTGAAGTGCAAAACAGCACTGTACTGGCAAGCTTATATTATCTGTTTATCCCCCTCAGTTCTGTAATTATGTGACAAAGGTCACAGCAATGCACTATATAGTGTCCAGTGAATTTAAATATTTTCTTTTTAAACTAGATCTATCATTCGCAAATTCTGTAGCAGCTGGTATTAAGAATACACAGCATAATGATAAAGTAAGCTTTCTTATAATACACCAGCACTCTAAGCTGCAACAGCCATCCAAGTGTGTTAGTAAATGCTGTGTGACCACATTTGAGAATTCCCTTGACTCCAAAGAACACAACTAAGCCTCACCACAAATCTTGAGGGGCGCCTCAAGTTCAAGCAGAATTGGCTGGCTGAGGAAGATCTCCCGGGATTTGAGGCAGAGACCACGGATTTCATTCTCTGTCAGTTGAACATTTTTGCCAGGTCTAGAACCTTTCACTGTGAAGGAAAAATGGAACAAGAGTGAGAAAGTGTGCACTTGATCAACAATTTATTCTTTCTCATTTGTAATGGAAATGTGCAAGTAGAACAATACTATTGAAAAATAGTGTGCAACAATATATTTGCAGTTGCGTAAGATGTTGTATTTTATAACTAAATAAAATAGTCATGTTCTGTTTTAAGTATGACAAACTACCATGAGCAGTTGGTACAAATATGGTTCAGTATTCAATTATGAACTTCCCTCCAACATCACAGCCAAGATAAATACATAAAATATGAAAGAGATATTAATTGAAGTAAAAAATAAAATAAAAAGGAAAATGCAATTTCCCAGAGTTACTACCTCTAAAATGTTTGTTTTGATACATCTAAAACTCCCCTAAGTTTGCTATCATAAAGCAAAGACAAGTAGTAATTTGAACATTTAAGCATTTGGCATGACAAACAAAGAAACATCAATCAAATCTCTAAATATCTACTTATGCTCTCTCAACCCACTTATCAATTCTGCAGAGTTTGGCTCTAAAATAATGTTTGTCACACATTGAGATGTGGAAGAAAGGGTGATTGAAGAATTTCACAAAATAAACCTAAAATCTTTCTCTAAAAGAGTTTTTTTATATGCACGAGTGAGATGAAAAAAACGCTTGAGAATGGTACTATGACGCAAAATTCAACCAAAGGGCAAGTTTAAAAAAAAAAAAAAAGACATTTAGATTTTTAAAAAAAACTGACCCCGACCTATATATAGTGGATGGTAGACAAACTCATGACTTCGTGATAGCACCTAGGGTGTTTAACTGGGGTATGGGGAATTTTCGAAATTGCATCTGAGCCCGCCTTAAAATGTAGCTGGCGTGGATGTAAATATGTAGCAAAAAAATACAACAGGACCACGGGGTATAACTCAAGCAATAACACTTAACGATTTAGGGTTTTATATATAAGCTTTGCTATACTAATATCCAGTTTACCGGCGATTGAAACGCACATTGCTTCACATCTTTGACGTGATAATTCAGGGTTATCGACACCAACTCTCACGATGTATGTGTGGATATTTTTCGAGCAGTGAAGGAAAAAAAAAACAAACAAAAAAACACGTATATATGTGTTGTTCGCGAATTAGAACAAAGAATGTTAATTTGCCTATTTACAGCCTGCACAATTCAAATATCTGTGTTTCGTTAACAAGAAGCAGGAGGTGAGCAAAACTGAGTAACGTAGCGGAGGTGCCTACCGTTGTCTAGCCTCCTGTTAGCTAAGATGGCTACCTCAGTGAATAAATATCGACCGAAACATTCTTACCTTCCAGCAGACGCTGTATGATGGAGTCGATGTTCAACTTGTCGGCTTCTGCCATGCTATTTCCTCTATTAGTCTCGTCGGTTTCTAACAACTTCGGCGAATTCAAAACGTCGTAACTGTTTACTAGCTTCCGAGTAACCGTTAGCTCAACTAGTTTAGCGTTAATCGGCTATCGTTAGCCCACTAGCTTGCTAACCTTGGGGCAGAATTGGCAACCTCAAAATTTGAGGCTGGGTGCTGGATTGTTGAAGGTTTGATGGCTGACATGTACTTCAGAAATTAACATTAGTCAGCTCTTTTCCATTACATATCCAAATTCTCTTTAAGCACTTGTATTTTCTCGTGTGAAAGCTGTTTCTGCCGTAGATAGTAGCACCATGCCATCGACAAAAAAAAGGCTAGATGAGCGTTAGCTCAAAGCCAGGATGAACGGAAGTGGCCGGACAGTTGCCGCGTTTCTATTGGTCAGTTTTGCTAGTAGGCGGTATTGGTGGGAATCATTCTTTTCTCGTATTGGCTGTTTCCAACGCCTGTCAGTATTTACTTATCTCAAACCACAATGTAAAAAGGACAACAATTATCGAATACATCTAGCGCTTTGCTCGTCTGAAAAGGGGAATTCAATCTAAAACACATACAACACACCGCTTTTGTCATTATATAGTCAAATATATGTGTTTGTATCGCTCTGTATTTGTTGCGCAGTAGAGCGACACCCACGGAAGTGACCAAGATGGGAAGGGTTGGCGAAATGACGCAATGTCCCAGCGCCTGGCAACACTCACCGAGTGATTCATCCTGGAGCTCAGAAATGGTTTAGCTAGTTTGCTAGTTCACTAGTTCACTGTAAGATAAACATGATCCCAACTCGGATAAACGAGAACCTTTCTATTTCACGGTCGTAGGACTTTGTTTATATCATAAAACTATTCAACCATGAAGCTGATCCATAAAGACATTGAAAAAGATTATGCCGGGTGAGTGACTGGCGATTGCTAATGTTAGCAAGCTAACCAAAATGTCACTTCACAGCTGACTGTACATGTGTCAGTCGTAGGAAATGCCCATATGTGAGTTACATTGGGGACTTCTGGATTAGGACGGATGATGTTAACATGTATAGCTAATAACACTGGATAGGAAACATTACTATGAGAGCATGATTGTGCCACTCACCCACTATTCTGTGGATACATAAGCGAGACAAAACAAAACCCTGACTGTGTTGTAGTTGATGTATACTCCATAATTACTGTAGCAGCGTGGATGCTCATGCACCATTGCACCCTCTATGTCATTGCTACATCATACAGTAAGAACATATGTACAGTTTAATCATGTAATAGCCAAAATCACACCTGTCTTATTACAAACACCATCTCAGAAGATGGTTTATTGATTGTCTACATTTCTTCAGTCAGGTGACTCTGATGCCAGAGGAGGCAGAGGATATGTGGCATACCTACAACCTGCTGCAAGTGGGGGACAGTCTGAGAGCTTCCACTATCAGGTAACCAGTGGCAGTGCTCAACTATTTACAACTGCAGCCATGTGGAGCCATGTGTGCTTTATGCTCTTGCGCATCTTTCTCAATCAGTTTCATTTATCATCTATCAGTACTCTAACCTCAATTAGTTGATCAGGATTAAGATTTGCTACTGGGTGCATTTTTTTTATAACATCAAGGCATGGTTTAGCTTCTATCAATTCACTACAGCCACTGCAACACACCCAACACAATCAATGCAGTCAGCTACAGATCTGCAATGTAGTTTTTTTGTTGTTGTTTTTTTTCCAAGAATACAAATTCCCAGCTCTTACTTGAAATCTCATGCCATTTAAGTACTTCAAATCTAATTCAGTCACGTTTTTGATCATCATAGGAATCAGAGTCATAGTTAATAGGTGTTATGATTTGTGCAATGTCTGTCAAGATGACTAAACGATATGTACTAATTATCTCTTTAGATGCCTGACTATGCACCCAATAGCCACATGCGCTATATTGTTATAAAACCAGGTTAATCTTGATTGAGCTGTAGCACCAGTCCAGTTTAGCTTTAACAAAGCTTTGTTCATTAAAGTTGGTCAGTGTCTGGAGACTTGTCTTGGAGATTCACAGCTAAAATCCCTTTCCCTTGTCCCCACAGGAAGGTGCAGACAGAGTCCACTACAGGAAGTGTTGGCAGCTCCAGAGTTCGCACTACTCTTACTATATCCGTGGAGACGATCGATTTTGACTCCCAGGCCTGCCAGCTGAGAGTAAAGGGCACTAACATAGTGGAGAACCAATATGTCAAGGTCTGTTTAAACAACACAACATGAAGCTTTAAAGTGGAGCAATTCCTACAGTAATAAAATTAGTAAAGCTAGAATTGAAATTAAGATAATTAAAGATTATTAAACATTCAAATTATATCTGATAAGTAGTCAGTGTTACTCTATTTTGCAGCTGAGACAGAGGATTATGGACAGTTCTATACATTATTTATGACCATAAATGGAACTAATTTACTTTTTTCATGTGCAAATATCTGAAAAGTATAAATTTGTATCACTACTTAGATAGAATAATCTCTCTCCTTTGTTTACTACTCAGTGCTAATGTTAACTCATGATTATGCTGTGTTCTTCACTCTTCAGATGGGGGCTTACCACACAATTGAGCTGGAGCTTAACAGGAAGTTCACTCTAGCTAAAAAGAGCTGGGACAGTGTTGTGCTGGATAGAATTGGTAAGCAGGTGCTAATGTTTAATTAGTTTAATTAGTTTAACTTGTCAATTTGTCTCATTCCTGTGTTTGATTTGTTTAAGCTCACACTTCACACTTGCACATCAACCCAGACCTGTGACAAGTTTACTTGTTTTGAGTCTGGGTAACTGTCCATGTGGATGCTTCTGTACAGTATATTTAGCTTTACTGCTGCTATCAGCCACTGTGATCTTGGACAACTCAAACATTCTGCTGCAACTATTCACATTTTCATTCTGACAGAGCTTTGTCTCTCTCTGTTAGACAAGTAATTGAGAAGTGAGCCAGTATGGTTAAAAGAGCACAGAGAGTCCAAATGTCAGAAAACGCTCACAGAGATTGAAGATTAAGGATCATGTTGAAAGTGTATGTTGTTGAGAATCCACAATGTACTGTTGAGTTTACAGTTTGCTTGTCTGCAAATTATACCCATTTGAAGAATTCCCAGGATGGATGGAGGCTATTGCATTGTCTTTGTTTTTATATTTTACTGTATCTCTTTTTATGCCATTTACTGACCTGAAATTCAAATTTCATTTGCAGACACGAGAGCTTATTCCAGAAAGCAATAACTACAAGTGAACTAAATATATCAAAGCTAATTGTGTCTGCATTCCCTGATTGACAGGGTGACTTCTACAGGAAATGCACATTCCTTGTGTTCATTTATTTACATAATCAACAATGACAGCACGTTGCCCTGGAAACAGACTATGGAGGCATGTTGAAAGCTGACAGATGGCATTCATGTATTTAAAAGAGTGCTGCTCTATTGAGTCATCACTGCTGTAATAGTCAACACATTAATTTAAATGTATCTAGTGTTTTTGAAATTAATTTACAATTTCTCAACTACATATATACACACTCTAATTAATACACATATCATACTAACAAAACACATACCTTAAATAGTATAATACAATAATTAATAGTAAAACTGGAAGAACACATTTGTCAACAACTGCAAGAAGTAACGACCACCTCAGATGATGTACTTATCATTGCTTTGTCCACCCTCTAGAGCAGGCATGTGATGCAACGCAGAAGGCAGACGTGGCAGCTGTGGTAATGCAGGAGGGTCTGGCCAACCTGGTGCTGGTGACCCCTGCCATGACACTGCTCCGTGCAAAAGTGGAGGTCACCATTCCTCGCAAGAGAAGGGGAAGCTGCACTCAGCACGAGAAGGTATCCCACTGCTACTCCTACTACTCCTACTACTCTGAGAAAGCTCAGAGTGTTGTTTTTAACAGTGAATATCGTCAGAGAAGAATGAATTACGAAGATAGATGGGGGAAATTATATTTCTAGATTTATATAAATATAATTTAATTTTAATATCAAGTCATAAAACAATATTCAGTAAAGACATCAAAGTCAAGCTGACCATCACAAAGAGAATCTGCATTATGATAAGAGGTAGTGAGACAAGTAGTAGTGAGAGTGTGTCTTGGGTGCATAGTAGCATTTATATCTATCATGAGACTTTATTTGGAAAAAGAAAAATATGAAATTATTAAAAAAAGAATGGAAAAAAATCATGTATCCCGTGTGATGTCAAACTCTTTGTCTTTCTGTTTGCAGGCGTTGGAGAGGTTCTATGAGGCTGTGATGCAGGCGATTCTTCGGCACATCAATTTTGATGGTAGGGCTGCTGTGTAGACACTGGTACATAAATACAAATAGTATGTTCCTGTTTTGTTTTATACTGTTCTCCTTTTTAGTTTGTTCCTCCTATTATGTTGCATATCTTGGTCTATGCTCTATTTTATGGCATCACTGGTTCATTATTGTTGCCACACTTTGTGTGTTTGGCTATTTCAAGAAATTAAACTTGGGACAAGTTCACATTTTGATGTCGTTACCTTCCCCTTCAACTAGTGGTGAAGTGCATCCTGATTGCCAGTCCAGGGTTTGTGAGGGACCAGTTCATCACCTACCTCTTTAAAGAGGCAGTGCGTCAGGACAACAAGCTCCTGTTGGAGAATCGCCCCAAATTCATGCTGGTCCACTCATCATCAGGTCATAAGTACTCACTCAAAGGTAGGAACTGGTGGACTGAGAATAAAACCATCCAATCTTATCACAAGGCAAAGACTTAAATTTGTGTGTTGTGGTGTTTTGCAGAAATCCTCTCTGATCCCACTGTGACAAGTAGGCTTTCTGATACAAAGGTGAATAATACATCCTGTGATTTGTCAACTTGTCAAATACATTATCCTGTAAACAAATGCTCTAAATGTGGACTTGGCACAAAAATGAAATAAAATAAAATTTGTTTATGTGTAATATTCAGGCAGCAGGAGAGGTGAAAGCTCTGGAAGACTTCTACAAGATGCTCCAACATGAGCCTGACAGAGCTTTCTATGGGTGAGTGATGATGTAAACAGGCAGTGACCCACAAAAGAGTTGTTTATTAGCTCTGATAATCCAACAACCTTTGTATTTTTGCATCCTCACAGCCTAGCTCATGTGGAGAAAGCTGCTGATGCACTCGCCATCGACACTTTGCTCATAAGTGATAAGCTGTTCAGGTTTGTATCAAGAGATGTTCCAGTCAAATATCTATCTGTTATCTATGTCTTGGCTGCTGGTGTTTGTTTTGACAGACACTGCTGGATAAACTGGTTGCAGATGGAATTCACTGTTTAGCTGCCACGAACCAAGATTTTCAACAGTTTCCTTCTGGATTGTGTCATCATTATTCAAACACAAATTTCAGAATAACATTAAGATAAAAAGATCTGAAAGAATATTTAGTGACTTTAATTATCTGTTAAAACTCTTGGCTTTAAACTTATGTCTCTTATAACTTAATGTCTCTGTGTGTACATCCAGACATCAGGATGTCCCCACGAGGAGTCGATACGTTCGGTTGGTGGACAGCGTGAGAGACAATGGCGGCAATGTCAGGTACCAGTTATTTTTGAAAAGACTGTTAACATTCACCAGAGCTGGCAGAATATCCTTTACCAAGCATAAAGCTTATGGCTGATTTTTCTGTTTTCTTCATGCAGAATATTCTCAAGCCTTCATGTGTCTGGTGAACGTGAGTTGTAAAACCTTATTAATTCTGTATAGTTACATAATCTGTACTATTTATTTCAAAAAATTAGATCAAATCTGAGCAATATGTAAGCACCCATATGAGTAAATAAAAAAAAAAAAGTCACATCATACTGTCACACCTGCATGATGAATTTACTGTTATCATTTCGTCATACTGGAATAATGACACTATGGCATTGATTGAAGCCCTGACTTTTTCTTTATTGGTGACATTGTCAGTTAAGGAAGTGAAGAACAAATGCTTAACTACACCAACATTCTTTCCACTTCCCCTATTAGCCCTGAATTCAGACTGTTTACCATCCATGTTTTCAACTATTGATTTATCCTTGACTGACTCCTTAGAGCTGACTCAGCTGAGCGGAGTGGCTGCCATCTTGCGGTTTCCCATCGCCGACCTATCAGAGCCAGAGGATGACAGCAGCTCAGATGACGACTGATTTGTAGAACTGGACCGCAGAGAAAAATCATTTGGAGAAAAAAAGGTGGTCGTCCATTGTTGCAGATAACACAAGAATGCGTCAACTCTGTGTATTATAAAACAATAAAGCTGCTGTGTTATAGTCTGTGTATTCCACCTCTGCAACATCCACACCTCTCTCAGACCTAATTAACACGTGTTTTCTTAAAGTGGCCATTATTACACATAATTATTTGCAGTTATTGGTTTGAGGTGACAGCATCTTTGAGAAGGTGCATGGTAAGCTAACATCAGAGAGCTCTACTTCATAACAATGCCAATCAAAAGGAATGTAATTTCTTGCCAAGTTTTAAATGAAAACTGTTTAAGTTTTGAGTAACACTTAGCAATAGAAAGAACAGATTTTTTTCCCCCAAATGTATATACAGTGTATCTTTCTTGCAATTAAACAACAGAAGCATTGAACCACTTGTGTTTGTCACTTTGTCACATAAATTCTCATCATGCATGAATGAAATATAAATTGGAGCAAAATATAAAAATATAAATACAATTTATTACACATAATAACATCTTCCATTGAAAAACTATTTTGGTTATGGGTAATATAACCCAAAACTACTGCATTTCAGCAAACTAAAAATCAAGTATACTCAGGATTTTTAATCAGATAGTGATATTTGAGTTCCACAGTTACAACACTGTAAGTTCCACTTATTCTTCTCTGGTAAATGTCAACTTATAAACTTCCCTTCTGAAGAATTTCAGCAGCTAGGACTAAAGTGCATTTCAAACAGCTTGCCTTCTTTTCATACTCCTTTTGCCTCAATGATTCCTAAATCTCATTTCTATCAGCGTAGCCTTGTGGGCATATGCGCTTGTACTGTTACACTTGGCATCACTCAGTAGGACACTGGTACGTCTTAATCCAGGCTAAATCCTCCAGTGTGCCCCAGTGCAAGTAGACAATCGAGCAAATAACCATGACATGCATTATCTGGTGACTGTTGCCCCAGTTGTCAAATAGGCCCGGGCTGAAGCGCTCAGGGATCTGGATGATGTTGACCAGGCCCCCCAGTACAGCCAGAGTGTCCATGATGACGAAGAGGCGCAGGGAGTTCGGGCTGCCCACCCCACTGCCGTACACCCGGAAAAGGAAGAGGCTGAAGCGGAACAACGCCTGCCAGACGAAGGCTCGCAGGCGCAGGACGTTAGTGCGTGCTGTGGTGGCACAGTAGATCCCATAGGCTGACAGGAGGATGTAGGCCAGCAAGGCAACCTGTTGCACAGTTGGGTAGCAAAGGAGGGTGATGTGAATGATGGGAAGTGCTCCTAGAGAGAGAAGGGAAAATGTACCAATAAATAAAACAACGTGTCCCTGACAACAAAGTCAGATATTGACATGGTTGTTGTCAGGGTTATTAGCTGAGCACATAGACCTGGGATTGAGTCAGACTTTTAAGTCACAAAAGTGAAGACCTGAAACTTGGTTCAGACTTGACTTTTGACATGTGATATGATATATGTGATATTGGTCTGAATCTCTACAGACCCGATTTCAGATTATAAGGCAAAACCATTGAAATCAACAGGCCTCAACGGTTCAGTTTCCTTCATCAGAATTACTCTGAAACCTTTTGAACATTGAAACTGAAGCCAAAAGCAATCATCAACAAAATAAAAGTGAATGCTAAATATAAGGTTACTGCTATGGGCTAGTTTGCTTAGTTTTGTTTGTTCAAAGGTGATTTCTTGGATATTATTTCTTGGAAGCAGTGATTTCCATTGGTTTCCTGGATGGCTCACGATGATAACAAAATTTAAGCAGCCACTGCTTTCAGCCAAGGGACAGTCTGGGACATAGTCCCCATAAAACCGCAAGCTGTTGACCTTACACTTTGTGTGATACATTTGGCCAGAGCCAGGCTAACAGTTAGATGTTCGGCTAGCAGGCTAGCTTCCCCTCCCCTGTCTTTAAAGCTAAGATAGCCTTTACATTTTGCAGAAGACAGGACAGGAGAGTGGTATCAAACATTTCATCTTTCCCAAACTGTTTGACTATTCCAATAAGAAATGTGAATCTATAAGAACTTAGTGGGAGTTTCATTTGCTAGTTTTTTGTGACACACATTACAGTTTAACAACAATAATGTACTGGACAGATAAATTGGTGTCAAGCCTCTCATGTAACTCTGTAAGATTATATTTTCCTAAATTATTTAACTAATTCTTTAAGAGAGATTTGGATGAAAAATAATGAAAAAAGGTGTGTTTGTTTTTCTTTTCACTGGTCAGTATTTGACAAACCAGACAACTTTTAATTTTCTCATGAAAGGTTGTGACATGACTTTGACCTCCAGGACTTCTTTGACTCGTCTTAGACATCTCCCAAAAGAGAACCTCAGAAATCTTTTTGACTAAATAATGTTATTCTAGAGCTTTTACTGCTTCTCACATTCATTTAACTGTTTTTCTTATGTAATGACAACTGAGCCAACTAATTCGTTATACTTAAAAACACCTCTAATTATTTGTGATTAATTTAAAAAGGCCAATAATTCAACCACCTACCAAGGGTGTTAACCAGACAGACCCCAAACATGTCCAAGGAGAGCAGGGTGTCATACACATGTTCTCCTCCCACATGGTTCATGAACACATGGTAGACCACTGACCCTATGGTGGGGCAGAGACAGGCTAGATAATGGACCACACAGATCCAGATGCTTTCCACCTCCATCCAGGGAATGCTGAAAGGTAGTAGCACCAAGAAAAGGAAAAAAGGGATGCCTGAGGTGACAGGAAGATGAAGAGTTGAGAAGGGACAGAAGACAAAGGTGGAAAATAAGGGAGGAAATGAAAATGGAAATTGTTTGAAATCTATGACATTGTAAGAGAAGATACTTACATTAAAAAAATATCAGATTTTTGGCCCCAAAGGAATTTAATTGGTATGTCCAAAAGTTTAATTGAGGTTTGTTGGGTGAATGCAGATGTTGACTTGGTTAATGGCATTTCAGTGATATTGTAAGCCTGGCGTCATAATCACCACAGTTAAAATGATCAATATGAGAAATGTAATGAGAGTTGTACTTGTGCTATGTATATGGCTGTTGGTTGCATGCATAGAGGAAATCAGAGCAATGCTCTTAAACTAATACCCTTCATTTACCCTTAGTAAGAGTGTTAGTCTTAATGATCTTATAGGATAGGCAAGGTGAAAACGGAGCATGAAGAAGAGGCCTTTGAAATTTGAAGGCTGCACGAGTTTTGGCTAATGCACAATCAAGTTCCTATCTTTGCTTGTGTTTTCACAACTTAAGTCAAGCTTCAGTTCAAGTCTTATATCAAAAGGAACAAATTAAAAAAATATGTTAACTGTAATTCTGCAACTACTCATCATCTATGCAAACTCGTGTTACCAAGATGCTTTGCTCAAAATACTTATGGGTATTTACAGTTGAAAAGTGTTGGGCAAATACACACCTTTAAAGACCTAGTTAACAGTAGGATATTTCCGGGGCAGAGATTCCCAGGGCAGATTACAGCTAATACCCCATATCCTCATTACTCAGCCTTGTCAAGTGTTCTTAACCAGCTACAAGTGAGAGTAGTAGACATTTGTGAACCGTTTTGTTTGTTCATATCCTGAATGGTTTAGTACAAGGTGGGAAAATCTTGCTGCATATTTGATTATTTTAAAAAGGTAATTTAGATGCACTTTTATTGATAATTCTACATTAAGTACAGTTTAACACTTATTGGTGCGGATTCCTAACGAAAGAATGAGCAACAAGTGAAGTTAATGCACTGTTCATTTCTGGACTTACCATGGGTGTAAATATTCCCCAGCTCATTGTGCATGTAGAAGAGGCTCCTGAGGCACTCTTGAGCCGTGGACACTGGCCGGTAACCAGTCAGGACATATTTGTTGAACTGAAGGTGTGGAGGGGTCTTTGCAAAGTCCAACAGCCGCGGTCCTTTGTAAAGCACCATCACTACTTCCTGCAACTACTTTCCTTACATTTATTTAACAGTAGAGGTTCCTCACTACATATACATCCTAAAAGAGGTCACACTCATGACACCACAGCAGTCATGACCACAGCTAGCTGGAAACTCTGGTCCTTGAAATCCATTATTTGGACAGGTGTAATTCCAAGCAAGCAACCTGTTTAGCTGGCCAAGTGGCATGCTTTCAGTAGGACCAATCAGCAAACAGCTCTTACTCCTAAGCTGGAGTAATCCCCACAAAAAGCCACGTGCAATGCTGCAGCTGCTCCTTGTCACAGCTCATAACTCACACACACACACACACCTCAACTTCATCCTGAAACGATGTATTCTGTATTTCCCTTATTGTACTCTACACACATTACCCACACTCGTTTACCACTGCGCTGCTGTCAGGATGATCTGGGGATTACATCACTTAAGAGGTGGTTATTTTTCTTAATGCCACCAATTTACTGACACTGGTAATTCCTTATAATGCACATTTAAATATAATAAATGGGTTTTGCCTTTTCTGTAACATAACAAATGTGGAGAAATACAAAAACTACATTTTCACAGTTGGGATTCTTTGATGGTTTTAATCAATCAAATACTGTACAATAATAAACAGATGCTTGTCACAAGTAGTAAAAACCCCTTTTCCTGTGCAAAATAAATTAGACTGAATTAGGTTTTATAGAAATGAAATCAGTGAAAACATGCAGCAGCCAAACACCATTTCTTCAATAACCATTTCTTTGCATGTACAGTAAAGAGTAAGTGCAGGACAAAATGGTAACACAGAATATATAAAGACTCACACTGAAACATAACTCAAAATGCTTAAATGTTGTTTTATCTCTAAACTTACAAGCAAACACAAAAATATGACTACCAGGACAGACAGGAGAAAATAAAAATATACAATTAGGTAACAATCAAAAATAATATACAATGGCAGAAAAAGAGGTTATACTTCATTGTTGTCAGCACAGTTAACCTGTATGGAGAAAAGAATACGGTTTAAAGATAAGTTTAACAGTTAATGAATAAATACATCAATCAACACACTTAACTATGCTTTAGTTCGAGTCTCCTCCTACCTTGATAGCCACTATTCCCAAAAAAGCTGTTCAAATCATATTTGCTATTCTTTGCTCCTGAAGAAGAAAAAATACAAAGTGTTAGGCAAAAGTTTAAAAAATATTTTTATCCTCCAATGTTATTTACATTGACATTTACAATAACATTATTACAAAGCAAGCTTACAGTATCCGTCAGGATTGTCTCTCATGTTTCGGGTCTTCCACTGCTTCTACCTTACCTACAGGTGATCTATCTAGCAGTGCTTTTAGCGCTCCAGGACTTGCCTTGTGGCTGAAAATGCAGTTTGAGTTGCTGCTGAATGTGTATCTGACGTGGCAGCTGCTGTTGTAGCAGGTCATCAGGTTGCTCAGGCACATCAACCACTCCCTGTGTTTCTGTGGCAGGTGCAGAATCAAGGATGAGGCCGGCTGCACCTGCAGGATCAGGCAGGTCTTCAACACCCGCTCCAGGTACCACATCAGGTGTGATGGAGGGCTCAGCAGAGACATAGGATGGGGCAGAGGGGTAGGCCAAGATGGGGCTGGGAGTGGGAGCTGCAGGAAATGCAACAACTATTGAGGAGAGACAAATAGGTAGACATGATAAAGGGATAAATGAGGTTACAGTGCTGTTTTTATTGTTAATGGAACTAAATGTGATTGTGTCCCTAGTTTTACCTTCAGGTTGTACATGTCCATTTATATAGCCCACATTTTCTGAAAATGAGAAAAACAAGCATAACATAACTGAAATCAAAAGAGCCACAACAGACAACTGTGCAAAAACACACACTATACTTACCATATCTATCAACAGACACCCCCCTGCTTTCGACTGCAACAGCTGGAGTGGGTAGCTCCCCCTTCACTAAGAGATCAGAAGAAAAACAGATGAGATGAAACTGGGGTCTACAGTCTATTTGTGCTGTGAGTCTCTGTAAAAGAAACCTCTTCTCCTGACGCACCATAGGATTTTCCCGCTGAGTCTGACTCAAGACGCAGGGACTCATAAGGTAAACCGGCTGTTCCTGTTTAAGGAAAGAAAAAAAAAAGATGAATGTACAATTTGTTTGTACATTTCTAACTTGATCGGGTAAACAGTATCAATAATGACAAATCACCATATTCTCCATCAGATCTGCCTTCAGAGGCTGATTCAAGGGGCTGTGACTGGTACATTCCCTGCTTACCTGCAAAGAGGGTGATGTGAAATCATTTAGCAAACATGCAATTTTAAAAGATTGACCAGAAGAGAAAAAAAAAAGATGTACCATATTTTCCAGAAGATTTTCCTTCACCTCCCAAACCAAGAGTTTGTGCTGCATAGGGAACTTCACTGCCACCTTAGTAAGAAACAGCCAAACATAAATGCTGTGTAAAACCAAATAAATGAACAAATGACATATAGATGTGAGATGCTGTGTTTGCTGAATCTCACCATAATTGCTTGTTAATTTTCCATTATGTCCAAGTCCAAGAGGTTCAGGCTGATATTGTGACCCAGCCAGACCTGGAAAAGAAATATAAATCAAATAAATACATATAAAAAAAAAACAACAACAAATACTTGAGTACGTTTCTACAAAACCAGCTGGCCTATGGTTTCATGGCTCAAACATACTCCCTTTCTTACCAAGAGTTGGACCTGATCAATACAACTGTCTGTCTGAGATTGGAACCAAAGGGAAACAGCTGCCTCCTGGCATCTCCAAAGCTCAATCATTGACATTTTAAATCTTGTTTATTTAACCAGTACAAAAGTTAAGAAACTCACAGCTTGTAACACCATATTTATCATATAAGAAATCTATTACCAAAACATCCTGTAAAGGTTTTTTTTTTTTTTTACCATATTTGCCAGTAGATTTGGCTTCAGTGCCCAGTGTAGCTGGTTGAGCTTCATAAGGCATTCTTCCATAACCTGCAGCAGAGGAGGACAGATAGGAACAGAAGAGAAACAATCAAAAGTTAAAGAGGACCTTTCCGTGTGACACAAGAAAATCACAACTGGAAACAACTGTGCAAATCATTCACCATATTTTCCAGCTATATTTCCATTATTGCCGAGACCAAGAAGTTGCCCACCATTGGGGAACCCACCATATCCTAAGTAGAGAGGGAAAACAATATAAATGATCATGATGCACTCTAAATGGATCTTCATAAGAAGCAAAGTGTAGGATTGTGTATTTAATGTGGCTGCTGTGGTGAAGGTAAAAAGGATGCACACTGACCATATTTTCCAGGAGCAGGATCCACTCCCATGCCACCACCAAGACCACCTGAAAGTATTGTGAAGCAATATTATCATTAATATCTGAGGATAGTCAAGACTTTTGTAGTGCGGCCTACAGATGATGAAATTTTAACATTATTTTGTAATGCAGTTAAATTTTATGCCATCATGGCTGCTATGATTCTCACCATATTTTCCAGATGACTTCCCATCACCTGCAGGCCCATATGGTCCTCTACCATATCCTAATAGAATTGGGACATAAGCAGAAAAAAGCTAGACACACTGTATATGCATTTAGTTATAGTTTAGAGAGACACTTAAAAGTCAACGTTTTGCTGCATCCAACACACGCAAAATAAACCAAACTCTGCAGCAGTGACATGGACATACCATACTTTCCTGCACCACTGGCTGCTGTACTTGGGGGCTGTCCTCCGAATTGCAACCCACCGATGCCTGAATCAGAGTGAGCAAGGCAGTGAGTTGGCTGGCACATGAATAATGACATAAGGAACTTGCTTGAATGTATAAAGTATTTCTAATCAAGGCAAGGTATAATCTTATTAGCTAAAGGAATTCAAAGCCATAAAAATAAGTCCTGTGTCTTCTCCAAGCTTCATTGTAGAGGATTGATTGATTTAATATGACCAAGAAGGACTCACCGTACTTGCCGTTTGATTTCTTTGCATCTATCCCAAGTGTCTGACCACCGAAAGGAAAGCCACCCATACCTATAACATGGGAGCATGTTTTGGTTCAATCTGTTGCCTTTAAAAGAGGAGACATCTCCTAAATTCTAAAAATAGAGCATTGTGTTAAAAATATTTGAATAATTATACATACCACCATACATACTCCCCAATTTCCCATTTGGATTGAGGCCAGCAGACTGGGGCTCAAACTGACTAATTCCTGCAGAAGCACACAGGAAAAATATGTGTAACACATCTGTTCATCATTATACCTTGAGATGAATATGCTGATTCAGACCGAATAGACAGATATTTCAAAATTACCCTCCTGCTGAGAACAAGTAAGTAATCAAGTGACTTAAGTGAAAGATCCTACAGGTCTGGTCTTACCATCTAGTCCAGCAGGAACCACTGGAGCTCCGTTGTAAGGCATCTGCCTGGCACCACCTGTCGAATCAGCAGCAATCAATCACTGTTTCACTGTTCACATCTTGTGCATCATCATGTTAGATTTTTCTTTAAATGAATATTCGCTGTCCACCTCTATCATACCTGATTTGCCATCAGCAGTGGGTACGCTCTGGCCAAGATCTGGGCAAAGGAGAAATCTTGACTTTAAACTGTGATTCAAAGAAAAATGTTATTGTTGAATATTATAATGCTACCTACTTGCATAGTCAGGCTGTACACCAGCATTGTAGCCATTTCCATTTCCTGCAAAAAAAAGAAATAAACTACCTCAGCGCACACAACCGCACTACATGCATATAGGAATGTCATCTACCAATTCATAGTAAGTTGTCTCATTTATGAATTCTGTACATTAACAACATTAAAGTAAATCTAGAAGTCTACCTGATTTGGATTTGCCTGCTTCGCCCGCACCTGCATTTCCTGAGAAAAATGGCAGAATTTCAGTAAAACTCTACAGACTGTTTTTTAAGCATCCAAATTCAGTCTCAGGTCATAACACTACAGTCGACCTGGCCTACAACAACCATCTGCTAACTGGTTCAATGAAAGGTTTAAAGTTTAGCCTTTTGAAAGTGCACCTCCATATGAGTTTCCATTTCCATATCCAGCTCCAAGGTATGCGCCTTGTCCATAACCTGAGAGCAGAACAATTATTAAAATACATACCAAATGCCTTTTTATAGTTATTTGATGAATTTCTCTCAACTAAGGACAGAAAAGACATCTCACCAGGTTGCTTTGGGTTCCCTGCATAAGGATATCTTCCTGCACATGTAAAACAAAATGGTATCACATCTAAATTTCCTGTTATAGTGAAAGACCAAGAAAATGTCAAAGCACATTCTTTATTGTTTGTTTATATTAACAGTAAATATTACCAGCTCCATATCCATTGCTGACTCCAGGGACAGCGTAGCCTCCAGCTCCATAACCTTTGGAGAAACAACGTTCAGATACAGTTATACAATGGAAATATAAACTAGAAGTAGCGTAAAAAAACAAATTAATAATTTACATGCCATTTCAACAAAACTCAACCCTTGGATCTTGCCCTTATCTGAAGGGCTGTTAATATGCAGGTGCATCAAGGTTTTACAGTTTGATGAGGTCATGGTTGACATTACTCCTAAATGTGGCTCGATGAAAACCAAATATTTCTTGGTGTGAAGCAGAGATTGTGTATGATACAATACTGTTGTCAGGCCTACAATAATTTCTTATATTTCATTATATACACAATGTTACTTGTGAGGATTTCAAACACACAAATATGGAGAATGAAGAGTAGAGCAGATTTAGCATTGGGTTTAGCACCATATCTGTTTTGAACAGCAGCTGCATAACCTCAAAACAAATTAGAGAATTGTAAATTATCATTAATAATTACTACAAATGTTTCTATGCAAAATGTGTTGTGCCATCAACTGAGTGTATAAGTACCTTTAGTTTTTGTGCCAGTGGATGCTCCTGCACCTGCATTATAACCTTAAATGACAAAGAGAAAACAATGTGTACACTGGGTTTTGATCATCTTCTTTAACTCTGTGTTTAATACTCAAGGCAGTGACCATACAAAGACAGCATGTTTCTCATCTTAGATTAAGGATTAGTGCAAACTGTTAGTGCCTTCAGTCTTTCAGTGAACCATTTAAAAATACAATGTATGTGCAATAAAAGTGAAAATACACATTTTAGCATGTATACATGGCAAGATCATTAAAACTACAGTATAAGTCATTTCCGTGGATGGTTTTATTAAAATGCAATACTGCCAGTTTACCTGGTCTTGGGATTTTCATCCATTGTCCGTTGGGCACTCCAGATGGTCCACAGTCTAGAATAACCATGTAAATGTGAATCACGGACACAATTCAACAATTCAGAGCAAAACATGTACATATGACTGAGCAACTGGCCATTAAACAAGCAGATATTGTAATGTTTTTGTAATTTTTGGGTTTGAACAAAGGGAAAACACTTATTATTGATCAATTTGATTTATTAATATGTTTTTATACCCTCACCTTCTCGAAGATTAGGCCAACACTAATTACTTCTGATTTAATGAATGACAGCTATATATAGCTTTGTATATGGCATATTAGTCCAAGACAGTAAAAATTTACCAGGTTTGGCTGGTTTAGTTCCCTGCCCCTTGGAGACTGAAGTGCTTCCTCCATTCACTGAAAAGAAGGAGGACAGAATAAAAGGTCAGGGCCTAGTTGGAATAGATACATCTATAATATTTTGTTGAATCATTTTCCACTTGCAACTTCATTTAGTAAATAATGCAACCAGTGTGTTAAACCTAAAACATAGTACAGTTCATGCACCAAATGCCTGGACTGCAATTTAAAAGGATTATTAGACATTAAAAAAGTAATAATACCACAAGGAACACACAATAAAGTAACACACTTGAAAAATAAAAGTGGACACATCGTGAAATGGTTAATTCTCAACCTGCTCCAAACATTAAGAGAATAGTTTGAAATTTTGGGAAATTCTTTCATTTGCTTTCTTGCCGAGTTAGTTGTGAAGATCAATGTTACTCTTGCCCCCATCCTTGCCCCCAATCTGTGTAAGAAGGACAAATTGTGGTTTTACAGGACAGTCTATTTGTTTCTAGTCTTTATGGTAAGCTTGGCTAACACTTTCCTAGCCTTTCCTTTATCTTCAATAAGCAGATTTGAGGGTGGTATAATCTTATCTCCCTCTCAACAAGAAAGAAAATCAGCGTTTTTTTCCACAAAACCTCGCTTTCAGGGTGACATATTGAACATACTGTGTGAGAGTTTCACCAAGAAAACATCTGAGATAAACACATCAATACAAGCATGCAACACAGAAACATACACACATTGTAATTACACAAAAATCTGTTGAACTAAAACAGTTATGACCATGAACACTGGCTAGGATTCACTCTCAATTTGTCATTTCTTCATCTGTATTTAAGATTAAACCTCTCGCATTTTATAAAATACCATCATGGGCTAAAATAGTGTAGAAATATTTATAAAATAGATACCATTTAGACTACCAAAGAATTAATTAGACTGAATTCTAGCCATAAAAACAACAAACTTGCAGTCTGATGGATCCTGTAAGAGTGACCATAATGCCCACAATTCACCAACAGACTTAGAGTTAGGACAAACACAGGATTCAGTCAACATTTACACATGCAGGCCCAAGATTTAGTTTACCAGTAGCCCC
Source organism: Rachycentron canadum (assembly GCA_038496675.1). NCBI lineage: Eukaryota > Metazoa > Chordata > Actinopteri > Carangiformes > Rachycentridae > Rachycentron > Rachycentron canadum. The sequence continues at coordinate 9,610,030 of CM076668.1, forward strand.
AGTTTCCCCTGCAGGGAGACCTTTGACCCCGAGCCTGACAGGTCCTGCCTCAGGCTCGGGCTCACTCTTGATGTTTGCTTCTTGAGGTGCAACCTCTGGCACACCCACAGTCAGTGTCTCTTCAGGAATGATGCTCCCTGCACTTTTAGCTGCCACTGTCTCGGGAACAGCTTTGGTGCTTTCAGGGGCAGCATCTCCCTCACTGGTGCTGTCTACCCCAAACAGAACGTCTGCCTCTGCACCTTTTTGCTCAGGCACAGCACTTCCAGTCACATAACCTAGAGGCCATACATCGACATTTATGTGTACATACTGTATTATTTTGTGAAAGGTTTGTAAGTTATTACAGCTAATGACCTCATACATTAATGAACACAGAATATACGATAAACTCTTGATAATAATAATAATATCTCAATTCATTTGCTCAGCTGCATTTACAGTGTGTGTTACAGTGAAACTAAAAATTTAAGGGCAACATGTTAAGAAGTACTAAACTGACAAAGGCAAACTAGTTGAGTGGCTACTCCAGATTGTTACACTGCAAACACACAGAGCTGAATGCAAACTTCAGTGCTACTCAATAATTTGAGTCTTCTGACAATATTTATTTAGCTGATGTGTGTGTGTAACTCCATCAGTTGTGCACAGTCCTTCAATACACTGTGCCTACAGTAAAAATTGGCAACAGTGCTATGAGCAGAAAATGTACAGAAATTCACATTTTACCAATAAATAAACTAATACAGTTAGTGACAAAATGCTACTTTATTTCAGTGTTATATTATTGCAACACTGCAAAACAGTGAACAATGCAAGTCACATAAAGAGTAATTACATTATTTCCTTATTTATTATTACTTATTAAAAATACCTGTACACAGATTTGAGGTGACTGTTCTTGCTACAAAGCACTGAAGAGATTCAGGTTTAGGGTACTTGCCTTGAGGAAAGACTGGTGCATGCTCCATTGCTGGTTTACTCTGGGGAACCATTACTGCAGGTCCAGATGTGGCTGCCTTCAGACCTTTTCCCTGTGGCCCCATGGGTGGAGGTTCAGGTGTGGATTCAAGTGCAAGCCTTCGGTCACTGCCTTGAGGAAATGCTGGTGCTGGTTCTGGCGTAGCCTTAGGGATTAGCGGCGTCTGCTTGTAGCTTTTTCCTTGTGGCACAGGTAAATGCAGCTTTTGATATTTCTCCTGTGTCATCATAACAAGGATACCACTGGTTGGCTCAGGGACAACAGTCACCGCACCTTGAGTTATTGCTTGTTGAGGTGCAACAGCCTCCTGTGGTGCTGCGCTTGGCTGCTCTGGAGAGAAAACTCCACCTTTCAGGCTTAACCCATTGGAAGTAACTGCACCTTTTGTACCCTTTCCATTTGGCATCATACCGTAACCTTAGAACCAAACAGACACGTGAAGGTGACATCCCAACCAAATTGTAATGGAAACCCACAGATACACAATTTAAATGATAGAAAAATACTTGTGAGTGAGTTAAGACATGATATATATGATTATATTATAGTGAGAAATCTCACCAGTGCCAAGTGTTTTAGCACCTTCACTGGGTGACATTGCTCCAACTCCTTTGGTAGTTTGTGGGTTTGAGCCTCTGTACCCTGTAATTGATGGTTTATAAATGTCACTAAGTGATTTCAGGGTGGAGATAAACATCCCAACAGCAATAATGAGATTCAAAGCCAATGAATAACTTTCAATTTCAAATAAATTCAGATAACTTACCATTGAGTTTACCTCCATAGCCACCCAGTGCAGCACTGTTTCTAACGCCATTGACTTGGGAGAAAATGCAAAACAAAATTTTAGCAAGGCTGGTAATTATGGAATATCTTAAACACCTAAATTAAAATGAATCAAACAAAAATATGATGTGAAATACCACGTCCCTTTTTTGGCATTTATAGGGTCACAATTAAATGAAACTCTTTGTTAAATGACATGTATTTAGCATTTCTGTTGAATAACTAAATTAATAACTTTTCATTGTAATATGAATTTTCCATGATGCACAAATCAATGTGAAGAGGTGTATTGTGCTTCAGTGACAATAATAAATGCAATGCATCATAAGCTTTCATGAGGGACAAAGGAGCTTTTTCTGTCTATGAAATGGAAAAGACAACGAGATAATGACAATAATTTCAATATAATCTTTGATATATATATTTTGTTTATTAATATTTATTAAATATATATTTATATAATTACACAGTAAACACATGAAAATAAAATACTATGAATTGTATTTAACTTAATTTCTTCATTTAATTTTTGGCTTTTAAAATCTTTCAAATATAATTATAATTATAATTTAATAATAACTGTTACTGCATATTGACAGGGCGTACCATTGAGTTTTGTGGGATATCCACTGGGAACACCAGCTCCAGCTCCATAACCTCAGGTCAAACACAATTGCACATAAATATACCATCACATTAAACCCATGCACTTTTTTTTTTCCTCTCCAATAAAAACTAAATAATATATATACCATTGGGTTTACTTCCATATCCACTGGGAGCAGCTCCATTTCCATAACCTTGAGAGCAAATAAATCATCACAGAAAAATCCTAACTCAATTTCCTATTTACAACTAAATTTGTGACTTGTTTAAAATACAAATATTACCTGGTTGGGGTCTCATTGCACCTCCTCTGGTGGCTCCATATCCTGTGCAACAATCATGAATTTAGTCTTGTTGAGATTCCATGAAAATAAAACAGTGTTTTGAATCATGAAATATTAAAAAGAAGCATCTCACCATTGGGTTTGGCACCATACCCATTTGGAAGGTTGCCATATCCTAAAAAAAATAATACAGAGTGAAGTGTAAATCAGAATAAAGTTACATAATTTATTATGCTAACACCTTCGTCTGATATGAACATCCAAAAATAATAAATAATAATGTGATTGTGAACATGCACTTACCTGGTTTTGCTGGGTTAGTAACTCCACCACTCAGGTATCCATAACCTTAACAGTTAGGTATCCAAAGAGAATCATATTAATCTATGTATAATAATAGTAATATTGTGAATGAAACAACACATAACAATAAATATATAAATAAATAACATTTCTTGTATGTTGACCCACCATTTGGCACAGGTCCATTTCCATTGGGGGCTCTGGCTCCTGCAAAACATTTACATTTAGCAACACAATGATTTTAGATGCTTTTGCCCATGATGTAATGTAATGTATTGTATTATATTAATGAATTTACCACTAGCTTTTGCACCCTGTCCATTGGGTACACCAGCTGCACCACTGTAGCCTGAAATTAGGAAGAGTCCAGGTAACTGTGCTGAGTTGCGTAGAGGAAATATGAAAATGACCACGTGATCAGCAGAGACATTCCTACCTGGCTTCGGTCCCTTCATTCCTCCATTTCCAAACTGGGGACCAAGACCCAAACCAGCTTGGCCATACCCACCATTGTATCCTATATACAACAACAAATATTTGTTTATGATCAATTCATCATTGTATCCCATTAGTGAAATTAATATGGACTGACTGGTGCATGACTCACCTCCCATGGGCTGAGCTCTGTAACCATTATAACCATTACTGCCATATGCTGAAAGAACAAACAAAGACGTTGTTACTGGTGTATCAAGAGGTGACCTCAGTTCTGTGCAAGGGCCTTAACTCACCCATCCCTTGGTTCCTGGCAAGCTGAGGTACTCCCAGACCTCTGCCGGTTCCCATTCCCAAACCTGGACCCGCAATCAAAGACATACAGATATATTACTTTTGTGTCAAGGTGAATGTTTTGATTTCCTCGAAAGTGTCAGAAGATGAATTACCTGCCCCATAAATTGGTCGGCCATATCCCTTTATAGGTTTACTTCCCTGTCCTTTTAAATACACAGACACAGAAGCTTAAGTTAGATCTAATAAAATGGAAGAACGTGTTTTATGTCTCAAAAATTCAGAAAGAATCAGGCTGCCCATTTCCATGCAACCACTCCACATCTCACCATTTGGTCTCGCCCCATTGTCATTGGATGGGCCACCTGCAGCTCCTTGACCTAAAGAACAGTTATTACATTCATACATCGTATTTACATTTATTTAAGTTTAGTTTTAGCCACATTTAGATTAGGTACACCACAATTAATCCACAGCACAGTGGATATAAGAACTTTTTATGCTGTAACTTTACTAATCACCTTTATGTTGGATTAAGACTTTCACAATTTATCACAAATCTGAACTATTTAAAAATGTTGACATTATATGGGTCTTCCTCCTAATGTATGTGTGTTTGTCTTATCGTAGATTTTATTACTAACATCAAATCAATGAATATATACATATTGTAAAAATGCTGTAGGAGCTACTCTACCATTTCCTTTTGTTGCAAGTCCATTATGTCCATTGGCAACGCCATTACCTGCAAATAGATACAACAATTTTTTTTGTTTGTTTGTTTTGGTTTTTTTTTTTAATAAAATGCAAATACTTGCTATACATGCCTCAGTTGACCATAACTGGTTTTGAAATTGGGTAAAAAAAACGTAAATTTTGTATATATTCTAAATTATTTTATCACATTAATTCTGTTTTTGTGTTGCTTGTCATTTTAAGACAACACCTTAGGGTCTAATGCCTGTGATTCATTACGAATAATAAAAAATATAAAATGTAAATTGCTGGTTTCAGCAAAAGCAAGTTTATGTAAAATCTATGTCATTATATTTGAAGCAAATAATGAGAAGGTTATTGTTTTCCATATATTAACAGGATCATTTGTTTTTGAACATAGAGCATTATCTGTAGTCACCATTGGGTTTAGGTCCATTCCGACCCAGTACACCTGCAGCAGCACCATAACCTAAAAGCCAATGACAGGGACAAACAGAGAATATATCGAATGACAACTGCCTTAAAGATGAGAAATAAACACCCAGACACACAGAGACTCATTTGCTTTTCTGTAGGTTTTGGAAATGTAAAATGACTAGAAAGGATTCACTGCATTTCAAGCACCATTGCAACAATAATGCAGCAGACCACATTTAATGACTAAAACTGTGGATTTACCATTAAACTGGCCTCGGTTTCCATTTGGTGCTACAGCAGCAGGAGCTCTGTAACCTGGAGATTAAAGAGATTGTGTGAGCTGAAGTGTGGTCATCTTGGCATTGGGACTAACTGCTTAGCCCGCTAATGTCGAAGAAAGGCACATTGCTGTTGCTCTACACAGCTCATGGTGCATAAAGGAATGAAGCTTGAGGCCAAACTTGCAATATTTCTTCTAGACTGGTTGGTAAATAGTAAATTAATGCCAAGACTAGCTAAGTAGCAATAAAAAAACAAACAAACAAAAAAAAACAACTTACAAATAGCTCCTTTAATGCTGTTACTGTATGTCAGTTTGAGCATGATATACTTCCAAGAGTCTAACGTTAACTTTTAATAAATTATACAGCATAATCATGATATCATCCATCTAAATCAACCAAAATATGATCTAGTATATCACCACAATAAAAATACCATTGCCTTTGGTTCCTTGTCCACCATATCTACCAGCTTGAGCACTGTAGCCTGCAACATACAGAAAATTTCAGTTTAACTGCCTTATTACTCAGTTTCATTTTTGATAGATATTGGTGTGTCATCAATATCATACCATTGCCTTTCAACTGCTGTCCACTGGCTGGTCCAGCCTGAACACCATATCCTGATAGAAACAAAAAAACAATGATTATATTATAGTAATCAATGATCAAGTGTAAATGTGGAGAGATGTACTCAACATAATGTATCTACCATTGGGTTTAGCTCCATTTCCACCTGGTAAAACTGCTGGATTTCCCCCTAGATTAGAAACACAAGGCATGTAGAGAGATACGTTTGTGGAAACCAGTGACATAATTTAATCACTGAGCAAAAGTGTGTTGCAGTATAGTTATTTGGGGGAAAAAAATTTTAAGAACTACAGTAAGTCATTATCAGTGCCACCAGTGCAGATGGGTTTTTCAGAATAATACACAGAGCACAGTGGCATAGTTTGAAGGTATTTTGGATGATTGATTGTTGCTTTGTGACCATTAAAGAGAGCAAGTGAAACTTTGATTGACTCCTGCAGCAGATTTTCCTTCACCACTGTCCTTCTGTATTCTCACCGTTTTCCCCACACCAATCACCACTGGTACAAAAATATGGCTAAACACACTCTCTGTGGAGGACACTCACTTTTTATCTCTTTTAAAGTTAAGCCACTTCAAAATGTTTTTTTCTTTGAGTTTTGGTGGATTCATATCAGACTTCCTACCCTGTGGTTTTCCACCTTGTCCATTTGTCATGCCAGCTGCTGCTCCATAGCCTTAAAAAAACAAGACGTAAGATCATAATCAAAATATTCACTATATTCCAACTGATGGTTGGTTAGAGTGAATGCAGATAAATAGTGAGCCTACCTTTCATCCCTCCATTAGGAACACCAGCTGCTGCTCCATAGCCTTAATTAGATTATACATGTGGTAAAAAAAAGGTTAAATGTAATGACAATGTGCTAAATTTGCACAATGGTGGTGTGAAAAAAGAAGAATTACTATTTAAATTTACCTCCATTTGCACCTGAAACTCCCACTGCTGGCCCATAACCTGAGAGCAACATTAGGAGAATTGCATTATCAATTAAGATCAACAATCCATGCATGTTTATGTAGCCACACTCTAATCACTGACCTACTCCTTTTGTTGGGTATCCACCATACCCATTTTGTGCACCCATTGCCTGACCCACACCTAAGAAAAAAAAAAAAATCTTAACTTCTTAGGAACAGGTGAGTTCATAGCTGGGCAAATTTGCTCTTAATTTACCTTTTGATGGCATCAGCATTCTTCCTACACCTCCACCATGTTTGGATTTTCTTCCTAATAAACAAAAAAGACACTAAACTAAAGCTTCAGCCTGTGTCATAATTCCGCAATTGCAATAATTTTGTGTGGTGTTTCATGAAGACAGAAAACTGTACAAGTGTAAAAAATGTGATGAATTCACCATTAGATTGTGGTCCCTGTCCATTGGATACACCAGAGGCCGCACCATAACCTTAAACACAAGATATTTGATGTAAAACTACTGTAATATAGAACAAATCCAATGTAATCAACATAATGAGATGAAACATTATGTCTGTGGCTGTTTGATATTTGGAAAGTTACTGATATGATCTGTTGTTTCAGCACATTGTCTTCTGTCCATGCATAATTTTTACTGACACACCTAGTTTTCCACTTAAACCTATTAATAATCTGGGGAGGGTTGTGCTTTTAAAGAAAAAGCACAACCTAATAAATGTAATAAAAATTACAATACAGTCCCCAAACTCTTTGGAAATGCCACTATTTTATTCCACAAGTTTGACATTTAGCCCGTTCTTAAAAATTGAGTCACTGCACTATTTTATTTTATTATTTATCTATTTTATTCTGGTAGATAGTACTCCAGACAGTAGAACTTTTTTTGATCTACATTTACACAGTTACACATTAACTTTCATTAAATCCAGTTTGGTGGTGATTCAGGAATCTGACAAACATTTTCAGTGGAGTGACTGTGTACAAGCAGTAAAACCATTCTCTACCCATCTCACAGAGGGATGTTAAATTTAGATGGCTGCTGCCACTGAAGCCAAGCTGCCTTTGATTTCATAAACTGAGACTGCTGGTTAAAGAGAAAACAGAATATATGGCTGCTTCGCATCATCCTAAGAAAAGTTGGTAGAGGGCCAACCACAAGGAAGAGTTATACAGCTTGCGTTGCTAAGATTTCAGTTTAACATGATCGTTTGAAATTTGACAGGTAAACCCGACCACCAGAGAGACATTTGTCTCATCTCTCCATCTGAGCAGCAGGTTGTACTGTGTCACTGCACAAGACTGGAGAACTTACAGTATTTAAACAGTGAATAAGTTGACTCAATGCAAGAAAACCAACAATAAGCAGAGGATACAAATACACCAATGAGCACACAGTTTGTAAAAAAAAAAAAAAAAAAAAAAAATTGTTTAATCAGTTCCCTTAGTTATTTAACAGTATCTTCAATTCTGGCCAAATTTTGCATAATTCGGTTTCTATATTAGAGTAGATTGTGTTCCATTCAAATCCATTCATTTTAAACTGATTGAAAGGTAATGTGAAACCATCCCTCACTGACACAAAGTACATTTCATCTGTGGAAAGGCCCCATGTATTGACTGGTACATTACTGATTTGATTGCTGCAATTTAAAACAGTGGACACAAGAAAAATGTGCACTGTAGTCGACTAGAGACCAAATATTATTAGTGAGTTAACGATATTGTATTGAAACTAATTCTACCAGCACAATTTAGCTTCAGAAACAATGGACTTAAAATGACATTTTGAGGATATTTGGTTTATTTTTGGACATAATCCCCTTAGCAACAGCTTTTCATCAAACACAGTATGAGGGGAAATAATGAGATACAGTATTAACTGTATCTCATTGTGTGTTTAAAATAACGACTGCTGTACGGGGACACGGAGAGGTCCCTCTGTGTGAGATACATAGTCAATGTTCCCAGAAACAATAAACTACACAGCTTCATTTCCTCTGGAAAGATTTTTATAACTGTGACTAGTGAGTTTAAAACAGCCTATTTGATTTATTCAATTCCTGTATTACCCAAGGCAATTATTTCAAACTGATTCACAGCCCCAATCATGTCAACATTTCATCATTACATTTGATAATTTTACAATACACCTCCCACTAAAGAATATAGATCCAATATAAAAACATCAAGACAAGGCAGTTTGACCACTCCGCTAATCACATTATCTCACACAGCAGGGGTCTTCACCTCTGCACTTCAGACACTCACCACCTGTGTATGCTGTCTGCACCAGCCATAGGATCACTGCACCCTGAAGAAGTAGTCGTCCCAACATTGTGGACCTGGAGGGTAAAGAGTTTAGACCCAACAGGAGAATGAGGAGGGTGAAGGAGACGTTCCAGATTGGGCAACGTACCCTGATTGTGAGGGTCTAATATACACTCTGGCCTGAGGCGCTCCTCCTCTCACCACCTCGGCTCATAGATGCTCCTGGCTTCCACATCTCCCCCTTCTTGTTAGGACAGACGCCCGAGGTGTACACTGAATAATTGGGCACTTAAAGCACATTAACACTTAAGGGAGAGGTACAGAAGCAAAGAGAGGGAGTTCACCAGATTGGACAGTGACTAATGAACTGGTGCATCACACAGGCTGGATAAAGAAATACTGTTGTTTTGCACTGATTTGTGATTATTGGCATTGTATAAATTGTTTGTTAACCTTATAAATCCAATCACTCACAATTACCTGACTGTACATATCCTTATAGTCCATTCGTATATGCAGTATTCTGCCTCAAGGTGTTGGTCATGATGATGTTGGCTAACATTTCCTAATTGCAAACAAAACAAATAAAAATTTGTTCCCTTGGAGAGTAAGTTTGCCTCAACAGATTTAAATGAGCTGTAGTCAAGTCAAATACAGGATGTAGAAGATGACAGGCATCTTATAAAAAGATCTAACACAGTGTAAAGCATGAAAACAGCCATAAATGGATAATATGAGCAGTCAGCCATGGAAAGATATATACTCCAGCCTGGTTAAGACAAATATAAACTAAATACCAAGATAATAAATCATCTATGACCCCACCACAGTGACAAAATGAAACACAAGCATGCCGTGATCTTAATAGGCAGCAGTTCAACCCAATATTTAGACTTAAGGAGAGTTTTTAAACAGGCACCTTGGTAAATATTTCTACAGACTTAAACTAATACATAAAACTCATTATTGCATATGTGGTAAAGACTGAATATATATTGTACAGAGAGCTCAATGTGCAACATGTCTGGACCAGTGTTATTTCTGAATGGGCTTTATGGCAATGATGACATTACTCACCATTTCAAAGGTGACATGATGGAAACCGAGTGAACTTCATCCTCTATTTACACTTCTTTGAGCCCATAATGTCTCCATGGTCCCAGCCTACACACACAGATGAAGATGAGAGTGGCCCCTTGTATATTTAAAGCAAAAAGCAGATAAAAAGAGAAAATATATCTCACCTTTCACATAGATTCCTCACCTAAAGTCCAAATCCTCTTCTTATGAGGTCAAGGAGAGGTTAACGTCCCGCTCCCCAGCCCTCTCACATACTTGGCTACTCAAACTCACTCACCACCTCTGCTGCCACTGACAAACCATCTGTCTAACTTTTTGCCACCTGGTAACAAATGTGGCTTTTGATTTATCACTGGTCCTTCAGCTTCTTATGTATTTCATAAGTATTTAGCCAGTTAATTCATGCTTTAAGCATTTAAGGAGCCCTTATGGGTCAGAGAAACTATTGAGTAAAGGTTTGTTTATGCAGGACGTCAACAAAGCATCTTAACTGGGAGGCAAAGTAATGTGTAGAATGAATAACATGATAGTTGTAGATGATTGTGTTGATATGTATGTAATGACAGTAACAGCTACATTCTTGCCAGATAAATAACTGGTTTTAAATCGGAGCATGCACAATCATATCTGATGTTTTCAGTAATGCCAGCTGCATGGCTTTAAGGACAGTGGACCACTTTCATCCAGATTGAAATATCTTACAGCAACTGTTGACATTCATGGTTCCCTGAGGATGAAAAGACTTTGGTGACCCTCCTGACTTTTCTTCTACGCTACCATGAGGTTCGGTGAAATGTGTTAAGTATTGGATGAACTGGCATGAAATTTAAGACACTGATGTCTGGTTCCTGCAAGTGATAGCTGTCCTGAGTGGAAAATGTCTGTTTATAAATTTACCTACAAATCTTAACAGAACAGACAGGCGCAGTAGTCCCCCAGACAATGGCGTATATTCATTGTTAAGGCAGTTTCAAGAGGACTGAAGACAATGAGTCAGTGTCTCCAAGTTTCTTGTTTGTCTTGACTGACATCTGTCTTGTTTGGAGGCTCAATGAGTACAACCAAACTGTTACTGAAACTATTTTAAGGACACAGATGACAGTTGTCACAATGCCAAACTGTGTCAGCTAATGTAATAAGACAGCTGTTCACGTTGAAGCTGGCTTCACTGATCTGGGTGTTTGGTTTGAGGTGGTGGTCAGGATGTTAGTGTGTCACTGAGTAATGTATTAAAAAAAAAAAGACCACAGTGCAACCACTGTTTAACAAAGACCTCCCCGTGTCAACAAAGCCATGTCTGTGTATCCCTGCCCAGATGTGTGCAGCTGCCATAAGGGTGCTGGCCAACAAGGCTCTGACTCAGGGTTTGGTTTACAGCCAGTGGGATCTGCCAACTCTTGAGTGTCCAAAGCTGGTTGGCAACTGCACTTGACCTGCTGTAGACAAGACAAAGCCAGACTGACAGCTGCAAGCCCAGTGAGAGGTCTGAGCAGGACTCTGAAAGACAATTCAATATACCTAATGGTGAAGAGATGACATGTTTAATACCAAAGCAACATATTTGATTTGCCATCCACTGTAAGCTGCACTCCAACAATCAAATTAATATGATTTTGTGCTCTTAAACACAAAATATCAGATTTTTATACAACACTTCTAATTGTTGCTTTCTGGAACATTTTTCATTCAATATTTGGGGTAAAAACTGTCTGCTTTTCCTATACTTTCACACAAGCATTTTCTGTTGTGTACTATGGAGCTCAGGATACTGGAACAGATCCACTTCAAGAACATAGATATGGACAAAGCAGAGGGTTTTGATAAACAGAGAGTCAAGAGTGAGCCATAATTTACAGATCTACCACACCATGGTATATTTAACCAGTTCAGCATTATACGGTATTATTGTTGTGATAATTATAGTACATTACTTATACTTTAACACTATATACATACTTCTTCAACCTGTATACACAACATGCTAATCCTGGCAAAGTGATGAGATAAATGATGGGGGGGCGGTAAAAAAAAAATAAAATAAAAACTAAAAATAAAAAAAATCTAACCAAATATAAACCTAACAGGGGAATGCACTTGTCTTCTGTAACTGTTCAGAAAGATAACTAGAGCGCAAAACAGTTATATTACATTGTCTTTAGGACTACCCATGTTCATGGCTTCACTTGTTAGTCTCAGTACCAGCAAGATACAGGGCAGTTAATTTGAAATATTTATTTAAACATATGCAGACACTGTTTATTCACTGTAGTTAGTTGGTCCAGCCAACTTAAAGGCAATAAGAAAATATGAAATGTCTACCAAGGCTAAGATTTTTTAAAGCCTTTGTACAGTTGCCAGCCATTGACAAACCAAAACAAAAAAAAAAAAAAAAAAAAAAGTAAAAAATGATATAGCAGTCAAGAGTCAGGGCCTTATATAGGGGCACATTAAGTCACTTCCTGGTTGAGCAATGAAGTGTGCATTTGAATAAATCAGTGTGTTTCTATTGGTTTTACTTTATCCTGTTTCATATCACTGTTACTGTTTATTTTCCCAATGCCCTTCCTGCTGCTCTTGTTAGTCATCTGTTACTGGCATAATTTGCCTTCTTGAATCCCATAGTATTTAATTTTCCTGCTCTGCACAGCACAGAAATTAATGTTTGCATTCTGCCACTTTAAGGACTTCTTCCCCTCTTTACTGTGCAGAGTCACATCATGTTTTGCTGCTGTTGCCAGTTTCTTCCTGTAGGAATGTCACACACTGGCGTTTCAGCACAGAACAGGCCAAGTAGTTTGGTTAAAACTCAGCTCCTTTTAGCAAAAGCCCCACAACATCTGGGATAATATACCAATTTGTTAGAGACTTGATGTGAGCCAGAGCCTAGAGTAACCCAATAGGACTATAAACTGGCTTATTATGACTTGCATGGATGCTGCTAACTTTGTTTGGTCCGTTAATGAGACATGCTGCACTACACAAAGCAGAAATCAAAATGTCCAGAACTTGGACTGTGAAAGCAGAAGGAGGACATGGTTCAGAGTCTAAGTGCTAGAATGTATTTTCTGCAAACCAGATCAAACCGATAAGCATTTTTAAAGATTTTTTTTATTTATGTTGCAAGTGCTCTACAAGGGTGCAATTTAAATTATTCCTGTTTCCAAATGAATACAATAAATAAAAATCTCTTTACAACTCAAACATGTAACATGGAAAATTACAAATACACAATTTTAGTATCACTTCACATGTATACACAACGCATGCTTTTTTTTCCCTACAAAAAAACCCAAAATTGCATGGTTTATGTTGATGGCCCATGCCATGTCAACTTTCTTACATGGTTATTATAATGAACATATAGGTCCAGCTGTACAATCATAAATTAGCATACAATCCTCAACCTGGTCATCACATTTGAGTTATATGAAATTTCTTGCCCTAAATGGCTTATAGATGGTACTTTTTGGAAACTTGAGACTTCCCCAATAAGCCAATACTGTTTTGCATCACAGAATGCTAAAACCAAAAAAATGTGGGTATTCAAACCAGCAAAGGATTTACCACCTAACCTATGAGAAAATTAGTAGTATTGTTTTATTCATCTGAGATTACTAAATAGTTTTTACTGTTTATGTGTAGTTACTCTCAGAACAGCTCCAATAATCCAGGTAACTACATTGTACAGTAGTTCAGAATGTGCTCTTGGTTTTTATACTCCAAGTAAAATTATTATAAGTTTGTTTAATGAAGCACATGTTATCTCAGATTCCTTGCCTTTAATGTAATTGGCTTTTAGATAATACATTTAGAAAAAAAATTGATTAGATAGAAGCCAGATAAATTAATCAGCTCCCTCTGCTAGTTCATGTAATCTTACCAGCTACATTACATGGAAATCTCATGAAATTATCAACAATTGTAAAAAAAAAAAAAATAAAAAAATAAAAAAATGAATAAGAACAAAAATTGTAATTTGAGTAACCTGCACTGATGTAACCTACTGGAGACCAAAGGGAGGAAAGTAAAAAGTTCAGATAAAGGAAATAATAAAAAAAAAGAAAAAAAAAAGGAAACAGTTTCAAAGTGCAAAAACGTGAAGGACTGGGGGAAAGGAATAAGAATCAAAGCATTTTGAACAGTTTAGAGTATAATATATAGCTTCTGTTATAACACTGAGGAGTTTTTAAATCAGGGCTGCGCTTCTGCTCCTTTCACTTTGGTGCTCACACCTCGTCATCAGCTGAACATCATTAGCTTCTGTCCACCTTAAGAGGGAAGAGCCAAGAATCCAGTCGCAGACCTAAAGATATTTGAATCAGACTAAAGGTGTATAAAGTGTATAAGGTAAGTGTATACAGTGTGAAAATAAGAACTTACTCCATGTTGCTTTTCAGCTGATGCACAGTTTGCTTGTCCAGGTAACGGCAGAACAGAGTGAGCAGGTTTGAGGGCAGAAGGAGTGGCTCCACCAGTGAGCACTGGGATAGCTGTCCTGCCACCTGGAATATTGTGTCGGTCCTACAGGGAAACAGGAACACAAATCAAAAATCACATGTTGATGACATTATCTCCCTTTGTTGAATATTTACTAAAAAGCTACCCACCAGGTCTCAAAGTCACCGATGCTGGGCTCAAGAGGTACACCTGAAGACAGCAGTTTCTCTCCGTGGGACAGGAGAGCGTAGAGTAAGGACAGTCCAAACTAAAATGAAGAAAATATCAGAAACTTCCAATAATGACATGAAATAAAAAAGCCAACAGCCACAGAAACACACACCTTGTTCTGACATGTCAGTGTAAGGCACTCGTATGTTGAAAGAGACTCTGACGATGTCAGATCTTTGAGGACCCTAATGAGCTGACTGAACGTCAGGCCTCCAATCACATTTCGAAGGGATGGGTAGAGCACTGGGAGCGCCTAAAAAGTAGATATGCAGATAAGATTCATACCAATAATTTCAAAGCAAAAACAGCAGATAAGCAAAGCAAGTTCATTCTGGACCTGTGAACAGTGTGTGTGTGAACAATATCATGTGAGCTCAAAGTCTATATAATCTATAAGTCTCTGTCTATATATTTTCACACACATCTCATGTTCTTTATTTAGCCGATGGAGCTGAGCTGAGCAGGGCTGCAGCAATAAGTCGACCGCCAGAAAAACAATTGGCATTTTTGCTTGTGAAATAATTGAAACACTTATCAAATAGTTGCCAAACTTGGTCTTCCAGTCACTCTGAATTTGCAGCAGTTCTTGATATGCAACAGAAATACTTTGGTTTTGGGGCTGCTGGTCAGATAAAACAAGCACTTTGAAATTCCTTTGGCTCTGAAAATTTATGCCTTTAATCATTTTATTGATCAGTAAAAAAACATAACAAAAGCAAATTTGTAATAAATACCAGAGCAGAAATAAACTTAAAACGTCTACTAAAAACATCATCCTACCTCTTCTGAATCTCTGCTCATCAGTGTAGGAAGGTTAGAAGTCACAATGCGCAAGATTTTAAGTGCAGAATCGTGTTTCAGCAACGGGAGCAGACGAGCCAGTAGCCTTTTGCCTTTTGAAACCACCAGGAAAGGAAGAAACTCCCCTCCTGAATCTCTACATCAGAAAGTTCATTGCTCAAATTCAGTGCCCACCAAAATCTATTTTGGTGCAACTTCAGTAGGAAACCACAAACATCATAAGTCATATCTAACTTTACAAAGCCAAATTTAAAAAAAAAAAAGTGCTGTAGAGGTTATTATGTGACTCACAGAGGGTCATGGTGTTGCAGCTGGGAGTAGATGTGCTCCACCTTCCTCTGGGTCTTGTCCATCAGTCTTCTTTCTTCTGTTTCAGACAAGACTGTGGTTTTCATCCTCTCTGTTTCCTCCACCTCCAACAGAACTACAAAGAGCTGCAGAGTGCAACAGGACTAAATGTTAGTTATATTTATATTAAAAAAAAAAAAAAAAAAAAAAAAAAAAACCCAGCAGGTACCTTTTCTATTTTGCTGAGGACCTCTAACCGCTGTTGTCTGGTGTCTTTTTGTTCCTGTAATTTGGAAATAACAGTGACACTATAGGAAATGGTAGGTTATTAGGCTTCAAAGGTGAAAATATCTCAGACAAGTCACCTCAAGCGGACCCTGAGCTTGGACTGCGTGAACTGCACTGATGGCACGGCGAGGAGAGTAACACGTGGACACAGCAACTTGACCTAAAGAGCCTTCAATGTGGACAACTGGAAGGGCAAAAAGACTTCATAATTGTAGACAAACTTGTAGAGAATTTAAAGTAGATAAAGATGGGTTTGGTTTCAGATGTAAATGAAATTAAATAAAATAGTCTATCAACAGTGGCCATACTAGTCACAGAACATGTCTGAAACCCATCAAGGACACATCAAATGGCAAAGAGGTGAGGCAATAAGGTGATGAGAGAAGAACCTGGCGTGTAGGCGTCAGTCTTTGTGATGTAAGGTGTGGTGAGCTTGGGTGGCTCCCTCTTGCTCCTGATGCCAAGCTCCTCCTCAGCCATCTTGGCTTCAATTCGTCGATAGTACTCCTATGACAGTTTAAAATAAGTTTAAAATACACTAGCCGTCAAAGTGCACTCTTTGTTTATGCATGTAACAGGTTACTTGCATGATATAGGAAGTACCAAAATAGAGCAAATGGGGATTCATTTAGTAACAGCAGAGAAAAAGAAAAGTCTTCTGACCTGGTAATAGTAGTCCTCAAGGTAAGGATTCTCACTCTGCAGCTGAATCATTTGCAGCCTGGTGATCCACTCCTTCTCTTTGGCCGTCATGAGGTTACAGTAAGGATCCCAACCTTCCGATTTTCTACAAACATGTCTGTCAATAAAGCCATTTCTTCAACATAATGAATATGCAAAGTCAATATCATTACTTGAGGTAGTACCAACCTTTGGAATATACGTCGTTTTTGACTAAGTAATCGTTTATGTTGTGGGTGGAGCTGGGTGACGGGACCAGGGTACCTGTGGGTCAGAAGTTTTACTTTACATGAAAAAAAAAGAAAAAAAAAGAAATCTGTCAAACAGTGATGTCTGATCTTCAATAAGCAGAGGCTGACAAAGTACATGGAGTCAAGGTATAGATACGTCGTCCCGTTGAGTACATGCTTTTAAAAATTCTCAAATGTTCAAAAGCTCATTTTATTTATGCCATTGTTGTTTTGCTGCTTCAAAGTAACAAGTACTTCATAGACATATAGACAATATTTATCTTCCAAGTGTCACTAAGTGAAATTCATTTCTAAAAAAATATAACTCAAGTAGAGATACTTGAAAAATATACTTCAGTATAGTACAAGTAAATATACTTTGTTACTGGCCACCACTGCCAAAAGGCACTTAAATTATAAACACATTAATACCAGGATTTGTAAACATTTCTGAGTGTAAAGTTTAAGAGTTTTATATACTCATGAACAAGACTGTCAAGTCATAAATACATTTGATACTTTGCTGGCCACAAACCAAACATCTCTGAGATAAACAAGATCACACACCTAAAATGCTGCACTGGATTAGACGAGGGGCTGTCAAAGGGAGACGGTCTTGGTGAGTTAGCACCAAAGCGAAGTTGCATCATTTTAGGAGTCAGAGACTGAGGAGTGGAGGGGCAATGGCGTGTTGAGGGAAACATGAATCTCCCCGTCTGATTTAGCACACATAAGATGAATTAGGACAATCGAAAATCTATAAAATAATTTGTGTTAATTTATTGTATTAATGTAGTATTTATTGTGGAATAAACCTGATCAAAATTCTGCCGCTGGGTAAACGGTTGACGTGAGAAGATGGGTGATCCTGGCATTATTGGTGCTTGCATCTGGAAGACAAAAGTAATTCAGAAACCAAGATTAAATGAAGTAGACAGGCAACAAATGTGAACTAATTCCACATTTTAGGAAATTAGCTTATTCACTTTCATTTACAAGCATTAAACTGAAACTCATGGAAGACAAACTCTTGGCCATGAAATTGTCCAAGCCATAACCCTAAAACAATTTTCTCTTTTTACCATTAAGTATTTTTGTGGACTAAACAAATAAGGTGCAACCGGTTGATTAGTAAGCTTAAGGGATGTTGGTAGGTGGACTTTCTTACCTTTGGACTGAGCTATGCTATCTGCACCCCTCCCCCATTTCCAGTCTTTACGCTAAGCTATTGCTAAGCTGCGTGTTGACCAATGTATATGCAAATGATAGGGATTCTCATCCAACTGTCGGCAAAAAAAAAGCAATTAAAAAAAAATATTGAAAATGTCAAACTAATCCTATTGAATTACTGATTATCTGGAAAATGAAGGATCCACCTGAGAGGGGCATCTTTGGCCAAACTGTCTCCTGTAGTAGGGTCCTCTGAGTTCCCCTCTCCTGCCCCTGAAGGAAGAGACAGGATATGGCAAATCCAGGAAGTTGGAGGTCAGGTGCTGACCTCGGCCTCTGTGACCATCAATCACACAAATTATAGCACTGTCCTAAGAAACAGAATAAAATAAGACAAATATTTGTTCAAGGAAAACATTGTCATTCAGATTATCACACTGTCTTTATTGAGCTTAACCTGAAGTAGTGATCCTGAGATTCGTCTGGTTTTTCTGTAAGAGGGTGCCATCCACTGAGAAAAAAACAACATTGTGAAACAAGTACAAAACGAGAAGTAAAATGTCTGTAAATGTTGGCACTTACATCATCCTCAAAGGTTTTATGGAACATGGCATTCCCACAGTCCACAATGGCGCTGTCAAGACTCTTCAAAGTAAAATGAGCACAAGCTGATTGAAAGTGAGTTGCCTAAATGCAATGTTCAGACATTAAATACATTAATCTGCGTCACCTTGAGGCTTGGACGCCCCTCCACTATCCTCATCACAGCTGGGTCTTCAAATATTTGCCCCCGGCCCAGCCCTCCCCTGTGTCCTCTACCTCTGCCACGCTGCCCAGGTAAAGGCCTGGGCACATACTGAGGCCTCTGCTTGGGAGGGAAGGGGGCCCTGTGAGGAGGCAGGGGTTTGGGGTCTGGCGGTGGTGGTAGTGGTATTGGAGGTTGCTTTCCAAACTCAAGGAAAGTACCACTGGGGTCCTCTGTGGTCCCATGTGTATCAAGATCTGTGATACAGACAGGTGAAGAGATTTAACCTTTTTACACTTTAAAATGTCTAAACATTATATTCTGTCAGATTCTTGTCAGATAAAATTAAACTATCAGAATTTAAAATCTGATAATTTAGAGGTTCAGTCTCAAAGTCTATTTTTTTCAGCTTAACCCTCAAATGATTTGCTCTGTATTTGGATTTTGTTTTCCATAGTATTTCCAAGTGGTTAGTGTTTTTCTTAATCCCAATAAAAAAAACATTTAAATACATTATGGAGGCTGTTATGCTTCTTTTTGTGCCTCAGATGAGCAACAGGGCCTTTTCTACAGTCAGAATTTAAATACAAACCATGATACTTCAACCACCACTTGATCTCTTATCTCCACAGTGCTTGAATAACAGGATTCAAATCAGCTCAAATCAGATCAGCCCTAAACCTACCGTACATCTCACTACTACTATACTTTGAAGCAGGTGTAACTTAATTATAATCACATCTGTATAAACTAATTCCTTTATTGTATAATTCTTATATAGGAGTATTGTACCTTCATCCTCTGTTCATCTTATATCTTTATGCCCCAATTGTTAATGTGCTTAATAAACCCCAACTTCGATCCAAAGTACCTAGCTGTACAGGTAAACTTGAACTTCATTTACAGATTTATACAGTCACCAAAATTTGAGTTATGGTACCTTAACTTTAAATTCACTAAAGTTAAAGAAAAGGTTGAATAAACTCAACATCAACATTCCAAAAAAATTTATTTCAGACCCTCTAACTGAAAACTGCATTTAAGTTTGTTGACTTGAAAGTTGTTGAGAAAGTTTTTGCCGAGAGTTTGACCAGAAGACTGACACCACTCTGTACAGAAAATGATGCTTACAGTCCCCACAGCTGGAATTAGCTTGTCTGATGAAACATGACCCAACAGTCCTTAAATCAGATTATCATCATTTTACATTTTTTATTCGTATTAGGCTATAGTAATTTCATCTAACAGAGCAAGAAAGCAAATGAGTGCATTTGTCAAAAAGGCTCAAAATTCCTTTGAGACCTCCTGCCCTATCTGAGGAGAAAGGATCATATTCAGTTTAAATACTGTGACAAAAATGACAGTAACACACCCATCCCAAACGTCTCCTCATTGAAGATGTTTATCTCCTCATCCTCCTCAGCCATGGCCTGTAGGAGCCCACAGTCCATGGTGGTCCCATCCTCTCCATCACTCCACTCACCTCCATTCTCAGGCCACTGGGGCTCAGACACCTTCTCGGCCTCCTGGGTGGATGGAGACAACTTGGAGGAAAACCACTAACACCACCACCACAAGTTCAGAGAAGCGACACTGAGTAAGGCTACTTTCTTTCCTTTTCTTCAATTAAATGTTAAGCTCCTGGCATCTACATGTGAGTGGGCCCTGAATTGACTCTACCGTTTATCCAACACAACGATATTCGCAAATTAAGGAGCAGACGATCGAGACCGACTTACTTGTTGTTCTGAATCACTCATTGTGTAATTTTTCACACTTGAAGCCGACGTGCGACGGAGACTTTCTTCGCAAAGTTACCTGCTTTCTCTTGTCAGACATCGAGGGAGGCTCATTAACTTTTAATTGAACTCACCTGTGTGACGTGCCCACGTCAACACGCTGCACGCGGCTGTCATCTCGTCTCTGACGCGGTTTATCGACGTTTCAGCGGTGTTTTTTGGTTTGAATGATTTAGCTGAGTCCCACCTTACTGTCGATTAAAACCACGGACAGACTCCGGACGCAGCTTTTAGTCTCCAAACGACCTGCTCCTCTGCTCCTCAGCGGGAGGTGAGTGACATCTAGTGGACAAACCGCACACTCAGTTCATACTCACCTACAACCACCACCACGCACCCCATTCATGGAATAACCGATTTATTATGCACAGAAGAAAAATCTTTAATGCATCAGTGGATGAAGAAGTTAAGAAATCAATTCTAAATCAGATGTTTATGTAGGATTAAATCTCTTAAATTGACTGTTTGACCGCGGGCAAAAGTAACACACCTTTATATTATTTACTCATGCCAACCCATAAATTTACTGAGGAAAATAAGCACATTTTTCTATATTTTTCTGAGACTTCAGCTTTTTTGAAACTAATAGCATTATTATATAAACAGAATTCAATATCATGAATGACCTATAAAATTTATTTTTTTCTTTTATAAAACCTATTTTTCTTGCTTTAGCTTTTTTACATCTGCTTACATTTATATTTTCTGATTATATTTTGTTCTGATGCTTATGTTCCTAATGTTCTTTGTTTAAAAAGACTTGTACCTTTACTTATTTGTACACTGTTTTTCTATTTTCTAATATTTTCACCCTTGATTCTTTTACACACAAAAGCAAAACAAGCTGTGTGTCTCATTTATTTTATTTTTTGGAATTGTTTTTTTGGCAACTTGCATAGAGCAATAGAAAAAGAATAATGCAAAAACATATGATAGCTTAGTTTGGTACACAAAAACATATAAAGCATTCAGCATACAATGTATAAAAGCAATTGCAGTGACACTTATACTTTAGCAATATAAAGCAAATATATTAAAGGGCATTTCCTTGCACAACAGTAAAAATCCTTCATTGAAACAATAAGTTTTCTCTCATCATACTGTTTTTTTTCTACCTTTGGCAAAAGAATTCAATTTTCAATATTCAATTTGAATCAATACAGTATGCAAAAGATTTACATACATGACAAGCATCATGTTGTGTCTGTCTAACCAATACTAGAGTTTTATTTCTTACTGCTAGTCCAAATGCAGTCCACTTTTTTGTCAGGTAAACTAAAATGAGTAGAGTTGGATGATTCTTTTTTTCCATCCCTCTATTGAATTAAATATTCTTAAAACCAAGAAAGAGACCAGCTCCACCCTCATTCCCACAGTAAAAAACACAAACTGAGAACTCAGAGTCATACAGCTTCTCTGATCCAGAGGATGGGGGGCAAAGTCCTGCTGAGTCCTCAACCAAAGAGTTTGATGAAGCAGGGGTGGCAGTAAGGCTTGTTCTCCTGCTCCTTGAAGCAGCCTTTACTCAGGGGCTTCAGGCAGAAGTGGCACACGAGGTGGTGGGGGTGGAATTTGGCACCCATGGCGGTGACGCAGCGGCCAAGGATCGGCTGTTGGCAGGCCTGACACATGCTGCCTCGGGACTGGTGGTAGTGGGCCTCGCACAGCGGCTTGCCCTCATGTTCAAAGAAGCTGCCGTTAACAAAGGGGCTGTAGCACTCCTGGAGCAGAGAGAGACAGAGAAAAGCAGCAGGATTCAGTCATGGCAGAGAGCCCTGACTCATGGAACTGTAATTAGAAACATGTCATGAGAAATGACAACTTTCTCATGACATAATTCCCACTTATTTTTAGTTTTTTGGGTTTTTTTTTCCAAAAACCTGTTTTATATGGTAGTTTTACTGAATATGGTGCCTTTTTTCAGAAACGCCCTGCTCTCTCTCTCACACACCCACACCCACACCCACCCATGCACACACATCACAACCGCAGTGATCCCACCAAGCAGCTTCATCGTAGTAGCTGTGGGTCAAGTGCGTTGCTTAAGGACCATATTAAACAAATATGTCAGAAAGTTGCCATGACCCATTTCCATTGCCGCAGCAAGGATTTTGGAAACACTGAGGTCCACATTGCGTCACCCACCTAAGAAATTTCTGCCAGTCCACCAACCAAACTGTTAATCAAAAAGTTGTTTTCAAAAATGTTTTCAAATATTCTGTGAATATTATTTGCCTACATTATGACCTGGTGTCATTGTGGTGGAAAATCACTAAATTTATGTAATACTCAATTCTCAAGTCTTTAAAACACTAGACTGTAAACTCCTCCATGTCATTATAATGACTAACAACTTCCAGAAACGTTACCTTGGTATTCTCCGTAGCCTCTATAGTCCCACTCATCTACTTGACCCTGACTTTTCATGGCGTAAACCTATAATAAGTGTAACCATAACGAATCAAAACACTAGGTCATTTTGCCAGTGTGGCAGCAGCGCCACACACCAAGCAAATGTTTGGCAAACACAACCGACATTATTTATGGACACGTCCTACAAGCCAGCAGAGAAACACTCACCCTACATACGAAGCACTGTGGGTGCCAGAGAGAGTTGAGGGCTGAGATGTAGTTTTCCAGAATGGGCTGGCTGCAGCCTTGACAGCGGGAAGCAAACAGAGTCAAGAAGCACTGCTGGCAGTACTGCTGGCCCTCACGGTCATGGAAACCTGCAGAGGAGACAGTTGTATACAGTTCTAGTCGTCCATTGATAAATGTTGAATTAACTCAATAATGCCAAATGTTGTCTGAACCTTTTCCATGTAATTGTGCTTTGTGGTACATTAAATTTGAGGGTTTCCTGATTTGATCTTTAAGCAGCTGACTATTTCTTTTTTTCTGTCTCACAGCCTGTAATATTTTAAATTTCATCATTCCCATGCCAAGAAAATACAACGATTCAGTGTTTCTCTCCAGTTTTTTTAACAGAGATGGACTCTGTTTCGTGATGCACACAAATTAAAACTTTTTAGGGCTTCATATGGTGGATAAAAAATACATGTTGCAAGGTTTTTACAAACTCTTAAACAAATTAGAATCTTGAAATAAAGATTTAATGAACATCATGTTATGTTAAAACAATAGTTAAATTAATTATTAATTGATAGATTGTGTATGTTTGACAGAAAGGTTGTATGTGAGTGTGACCTTGCTGCTTCTGTGAACCCAGACAGGAAACAGTAAATGCCGCCCATTACCTTCCTCTCCAAACGCCCGGCTACACTTCACACAGCAGAAACACTCTGGGTGCCAGTTCTTGTCCAGAGCGGTGACCATTTTCTAAACAGAAAGAGAAATAAAAAGTTAAATGGCTTCATACATGTTTAGATATTAATTCAAGCTGTTTGTGCAAAAATAAACTTAAAATGAAACGAGCATATCCAAGTGTCTCACATTTAGTATGGGCTTGTTGCAGTGTGCACAGTGAGGGGAGAAGAGGGTGAAGTAGTCCGACTCGCAGTATGGTCGTCCGTCCTTTTCAAAGAAATTGCGACTGCCCAACTCTGTCTCACACTCGCTGCACACAAAGTGTTCCGGATGCCACACCTTCCCTAGAGCCGTCACTACCTGCATGAGTGAACAGTGAAGTCAATTTGAGTTAAAATACACTTTTAATGCATCAATATGTGGACGTATACTGATAACTTGCCTGTCCTACTACTGGCTTCTGACAGGCCGAACAGTTTCCCTTGGAAGATGTTTGAACTCCTTGTCGGCTCAGGTCTGATTGAAGCAGCCCCAGCATGCTGTCCAATGAGCCGCCAGATGAGGGTTGTGGTGGGACGGTGGGCTGCTGCGGTGCTGTCACCACTGGAGTGACGGGTGCAGCTGGCTGTGGGAAGAGCAGGAAAAATGACGCATGGCACATCTGTCACATGTGTCACATCTGTCTTTGGGATTTTAATTCTCCAAGAATTAATCGTCATTCAACAGTTGGTCTAAAATTAAGAGCCATGAAAGTCAGTGACTCCTTTTTTTTACATCTGGATATGAGCCTGAGAAACTCTGTGGGCACAGGGAAAAGCCTCCAAATACTTAGAAAGAAAACGAGCATAGCGCAAAGTGAAAGGCACAGAATTGTTGTGCTTCCTGTCATCCTCCAAAGTTTAGGGGCAGGGGCACTGACTCAACAGTGGGCTGTATTGTGTGTTTTTGGGTTGTTTGGCAGTGTATATACAAGATCATAAATAATAAGAAGAAATTAAATAAATTTCTCTTCGTTAGTCAATGCCTGAAGGGCTTCGTATTAAACTCTATATTTTGCAGAATCCCAATATTTGTCCACTAAGAGTAGCTTTAATATACAGGAATGCACTGCAGCTTCAACATAGTTTCATTCATTTTGTGGAGGATGTCTTGTGGATCTGATTATAACCACCGTAACGCTGGCTGGCTATGAGCCCATATTGCCCCTCCCTGCTGGGATAATTGTGGCAAATGTAAGAAATCACTTGTTTAAAGTAAAACATGACAAGATCGTTGAATGAAAGTGGGTAAATAATAACACGACATTAAGTACTGAACATCACAAGTGATGTGTTTTCATCTGATCCCATAACCCTGTGCTTGGACTTGTTTATAACTCACAGCTGGGTTGCACACTGGAATCAAGCAACCTTATAATGACTCAACCACTTCCTTTGCTGACTCACCAAAAAGGAGAGTAACCAGATTATACCCCACACCAAATGTAGATCTATAACTCTGACTTCCAACTATCTGAAGCTATTTTCGAAGCTGGAAAATCTCTCCACCAAGACTAATTTCCATTCTCAGACCATATCTGGTGACTGATTTATACTATGAGGCATGTGCTGCGGACGGGCCACACAGTAACAGTGTAGTCATCATGAAGTCAAGTGACACAGTGAATGGACAGGAGCTGTGTTAAAGCTTGGAACAGCTGGGAATAAATGGCAGGAGAATTGGCATGTGCTTGTTGTCACATTAAGGATTCACAGTGAGGATGTTGACAGGTTAAGGTGTTGTGTGGACTCACTGTGGACTTACTGTGCTCTGAACTCTGAAATCAGACAGAGAAGCCATCAGTTTGTCCAGTTCCAGTGTAGCTGATGTTGCTGAGGGCTTTGCAGGGCTACAACAAAGAAGATCTTTCTTGTTTCAATAAACCCACAAAATACACTATTTCATAGATAGATGAATACCCTAGATAACCCAGAATAACTGAATTGAAAATGGCAGTGAATTGTAATGAAATGACAGAATGTATATTGATGACTGTTCAACAAGTCATCTATCTTGCTGCAAATCATAGATGACTACTTACCTTAAATGGGTAAAGTGTTGAAAGTACTGAACTGGACAGAACTTTATTAATCTCCATTATGAATAATATTACATATAGGTTATCATTGCACAAATAAAATGAGCTGAGAGTTAATAGCACAATTTGACTTTCAGAGCAGGTGTGTGTGTGTGTGTGTTCCTTTACACTTGTCTTTCTCTCTCATGACTTTTCAAGAATCTAGAGCAGAACAATCACTGTAATTGCAGTGAACTCTGTAGTTTGTTAGATCTGGTACCTGGAGGAGGAGGTTGTGGCCTTATCCTTAATCTTGTCCCTCTCATCTTTCTTAGAAGAAGGGAACTGGGCCAGGATCTCATCTGATGACAAAATACAAAGTCATAAGAAAATATTCACTTCAGAGGGACATAAAATAACACACAAGCACACACCCACTAACCTGTGATATTGAACTGGGTGGCATTGAGCTCCTGTAACAGATGGTCCAGTTCACTTAGACCTCCACCCAGCAGTGAGGAGGAGGAGAAGGCTGGAGGAGGATCTGCTGCGCGGGGAGAGCGCGGTTTACACACTGTGCTGTAAAAAAAAAAAAATGCAGCATCCAAAAGGAACACAGATTATAAACCACTCTGTCACTAACGTAGTTGGATTCATTGTGGTCACTTTGCCATGAATCATTGGTGACTCTTGAACTTTGTCTATTCATTAAGGAGTCACAGGGCAGCTGAGCACATCTGTCCATGTCAGTGGTTTAAGATCCAAACATAGTCATTAACAAAAATAGACAAGTCAATTATAATTTCTCTTGAATTTCTCCCATATATTTGTATATTTGTTCTCAATGATGTAAAATGTGAATCTTATTCTTCAAGTATAAATTGTGGACAGGATTTCAGAGATCTGGAGACAGTCTAAGAAACGTATTACATACAGATCCTGCATCATTCTGATGACAGAGAGATTATAACTTTCATTAAGAAGAATTATTAATTATAACTTACCTGTATAATTTGTCCGGGTTGGAGTTTTGCGAGGACTTCATTGCAGCAGAAACTGTCTAAGAGACAAAGCAGATGCACAGTCCATCTGTATGATAATACAACTTCACAGAAAATGTGTATTGGCAAACTTCATGCTTGATAACTGAAAACTGGCTCTATTGATTGTCTACCTGCTGCGGGGTGTATGCGGGTGGCGGTGGTCGGGCCTGGGCGGAGTCCTGGGTGGCAGATTCAGCATTTTGAGGAGGGTCAGAGGTGAGCAGTACAGGACATCGAGCAAGAGGAGAGCCAGTGTTCTCCAGATCAGCAAGAAGGGCATCTGGACGTGAGTGAGGGAAAAGAAACTGAGTCAGAGTAAGAGAGAGAAACATAACATATTGAATAACACCATGAATGTAATGAAAGTTTGGTTGGATTTACAATTCAGATTAGCTTCAGGTTGGTTTGTAATGAGAATTAAATACAGTTTACAACCCCATAATATATATGTATATTTATGGTAGGATTATCAGTTTGTGTATGGGGTGTTGAGGGCAACTCAAAGACATAACAATCAAGAAATGGATGTTTAAAACATGCAATGCAGCACACTGGATGACATATAAATGTAAAATAAGCATAACTGACGTAGTGGCAGACAGAGAGAAACACATACAAACACATGCACAGACAGTTACGTACCAAACACAACAATACGAGGACTGAGAGGGTAGTTAGGTGGCTCAGGCACTCCTAAGGAGAGACAGACAGCCTGTTTGACTAGTACATGACACAGAGGACAATGAGCGTCCTAACACACTAATCAGTCAGAGGACAGGACAGTGAGAACTGGCATAACCACAAGATAATCCATCGACATGGTGCAGTTATTAGTGCACACAGACATCTCTGCATTCATATCCAAGACATGCCAGTATGAAAAGGAAGCAAAGGAGGAAGTGTTTGGCAACTGATATCTAATTCCACTCCCCCTACCCCCCCAAACACACTCACTCCTCACTAAACTCTCTCAGGCTGTGCAGCTGTATGACATCATTTACTGCTGACAAGTCCATGTACGTGCGACCAAAGACCAGAGCAGAGTGTGGAAATTGGAGTGAACATGAGTAATTACAAACTCTACGGTGTCGTGGAGGAGCTGTAGTTTCAACTGAATTTCACTGTTATACTCAGGGAATTGCTCACTGTACTTTTCAAAATGCTGATAGGACACTGGCCATATGTTTTTTGGGCCATTTAATAAAAATATTGGTGACATAATCAACCTCACTCCTATATAAAGTTCTCCCCTATTAGGTGAGCTCAAATAATAAATTACTGAAACCACACATGCTCAAAAGCAGCTCAACTGTGCTGTTTTCAATGGTGTGTTATTTAACACCAATAAACAGACAACCCAGCAATTTTGTACAGCACTTCCTAGGGTTGTGGGAGTCAAGAGAGACCCATTAAAGAAGAGCAGTCAAAATCATTGCAGCAGAGAAAAAAAGTATCCTTACTTTTGTTCCTGAGAATCACTGGATCCCACGATGCATTTCAACAACGTCTATCTATAGACCCTCCCTTCCTTTTATAACCTACATCATTCAAACACAATCCTGCCAATTCATAATGTAGGCTGTGTAGTGTCTGAGACCAAGATGAGATAACTTTGATGACAAAATAACCATTTTTAAGGTTGTGTTCATCTCATATGTGATGGATGATGGGAGAGACTTTCATGTAGGAAAGGTTAAATGGTGACGATACCATGTAAATAAAATTTGAACTACAGTGCTCAGCTTATTTTCTGACACTTGAACACAGTGAAGTTTTAAGAAAAATCCAAATTTCTAATTGCAGTAGTTATGATAGCTGATGTGAACGCCATCTACTCCAACACAATGTAAATTCATTATACAACTGTTTTTGAAGATTAATAAACATACCTGAGTGAAATTGGTATGATGACATTTTAAATGTATTAGATAAAAATGGATATTGATAGAGTTTTAATTAAAAGGAAAAAATCCTTCATAATCCATGACATTTCTTCATGACACAGTGGATGGACATAGGATTGTACATGTTCAGGTTTTGTCTCTTCTCTGTTTTTGTCATTAGATGTGATCATGTGTTTTAGTGATCTTTTTTGACGTCTCCTAACTGGTTTTCAGGAACTATAAGTCACCACTCATGTCTTTTCAAGATGTTACAACCAAATGAGCTAACCCTTGGTGGGAAGCATGTCCTGTTCGGTCTGATTACTGTAGCTGGCAGTTTATCAGTTATTGTGACAGTAAATATTTTGCCTAGCAATGGTTAAAGGTCCCTCAGGGGCATAATCACCTCTGCTTGGGATCCCTGCCCTAGATCAGGCATAAAACCAGTTAAGGATGAAATAATAACCACAGGTCAGCAGGACAACAGAGGCAGGATCTGGAGGACCACAGTTGTCATTTTTCTATATAATGTATAGTTAAACTCAAGAATAAACACTGATCCCCAGCTTCTCTGATTCTTTTACAAACTGTCACCATGGATGTTTTATGAATGTTTGAACAAGTTTTTCATCCTGGTAAAGTTGTGTTTCAAACATCTGTGGCAGTCACAGTTATGGCAGACATGTTTAACATAAACATAACCAGTTTACCCAGCCTGAGCCCACCCCACCGGTCATTTCTGTCCCAGATGATTCACACTTCTGGTACGAACATGTGGTGAGAACCTTTTGCATATACTACTTGCCCTCCTCCTCCCCGCTGTGTGTCTCTGTCTCTTACAGACACACACACACATACTTGTACAGACCGAACTGCTCATATAAGGAGTTGAACCTTTCTCAATGGGAATTGTGACCATATTTAGAGCTGCCTGCCGACTTGTTTATCTTGGCCAAAGGCCTCTCTAACAAGTGGTCTCTCTCACCAAAAGTCTTGCCAGATCCAATACATGAACTTACAACATTGTCGGGCAGCAGCATAAACTGAGCGATTTGAACATGACCACTGCCTCACTAACACTCACCCAGTCACTCGGTCCCACTGTGTACAATCCAATCCAGATGTGCTTGGCTACATCTAGAATTGCTTGAAAAGCATAAATTCCCATCTTCTGAAGTGGACTTCATGAAAAAAAAAAAAAAAAAGCGAGCAAATGGGCAGCCGAAGCAAAAGGCCTTTCTATTTTCATTGAACTCTGTGGCTTTTTGAAATAGCGATGTTGCCCTGGGCTATTTCAAGGCCTTTCCAATGCAGCTATTTCCAAACAAAAAGCTTCTCATAATGTTGTTCTGAGAAAGAGGGGGAAAAAATCTTCCTTCAACTTCTTTATCAGTAGAAAGACAGAGCCAGTCTTCCCCCTTGATGCTGGTCACAGTCCTCTTTCATGTCTGTACCCTTCAAAATGGAAGACACCCTCTCTCTCCATCCCTGATTAGTTCATATTAATGGATGGAGACGACCTGCTGTGGATCCCTTTGAATCTAATTTACAAAGAATTTATTGAATTTGCAGGCCATGCATGCATGAAGCACTCAATGGCGGTCAGGCAGATGTAGAGCAGTGTATCACAGCTCCTTGTGTAACCTGTATGAGTGTGTGTGCATGTTTGGCCTGTGTGCGGGAAAAGGTGAAAATATTATCTTCAACATCTTTACAGGAGGAGAGCACACAGCGGAGAGGATGAGCAGAAAATGCATTACATTAAGAAGAATTGCTCTTACAGGGACAAAAAACAAAACAAAACTCAAGTTGAAAGACAGTTATATCTAAGGTTTCAGTGCTTTTCTCTGCCTTCAAATGTCATTAAAATGCCAATAAAATCCACTTTATAATCCAGCCTCACACATGTCCTTGGGAAAGGATAGAGCTTGTACTCTGCTTAGACTGCCAGAATCAACAGGGACCTTACTTCCTCTGTTTGGGCACACCACCCCTTCCCCAAGATCCCTTCAAGATATCTCAACATGTAGTTAGACCGCTGGAAGCGAAGAACGAGACAAATACTCACCCAGATCCTCCATGGTTCGGTTTCAGCCGAGTGTTTTCCCCTTGGTGTGATACAACACAGACGTGGGCAGCATGAAGTAGTAGTGATGGACGAGTATCAAAGCCAGATATGCAGCCTCGGTACTATTGTCTGCGTCGGTCCTGAATAACTTCTTGGACACCGTTATCCGCCGAGAGAGGAGGAGGAGGAGGAGGAGGAAGAGGAGGGCGTCCCGTTTCTTTTTCCTACACGAGCGTCTTCCTGTGTAATTCCTACCAGGACCTCAGACCGGAGAAGGCGTAGTTAAATAAATGTGGTTTTAAACCCCGGACACGAGAGACACAAGACGTCATCCTGGACATTCCTAGTCCTTATTTGGGAGACAAACTCCAGGGTTTCGAGGCGCTGCGAGCTGCACAGACTGCGACTGGACTCAACTCATGAACTTGTCAGAATAAAAAATTGGAAAATGCGTTTACTTGTCCTCACAGGAAGCAGCCCCGGAGAGACAACACCCTTCTTTAGAGAAAAGGCTGTGAATGAAAAAAAAAAAATAGATTTGACCATATGGAGCTTGTTTCACACACATATAGGCCTGTAAGTCACAACTGTATATAACTGTATACAGGCCATTAACAGCATTTTTTTTTTTGAAAATATTCGTTTAATTCCAATGAATTATTTTATCATTTTAAAGAGCCTTAAAAATAATGTTTTATTATTCAACTGTTCTGTCATAAATGTCTATTGAAAGTTAAAACAAACAAAACCTAGACTATATAAATGTCCAAAAACATTTTCTAATAGCTTTTTTCCTCCCAACACAACTCACATGATCCCATACACAACAGGAACAAAACAAAGACATATGTATGGGGGTTGAGTCTGCAGTGCACATAGTACACTACAGTTTGCAACTTCATTGCATTTTTCAAAGGATCCCAGACACGTTTTATTGTTTGTTTAATAAAATAGCTTTTTAATTCATTGTATTTTAAATGTGCTGTTGAAGTCTGTTGTAGAGGTTGGTTGAGCGAGGGAAAACATATTGTGTGCTATATTGAAGTTGTTTCAATGTGTGTGTGAATGTTGGGCTTTGTCTTTTGTATACATGTTGTAAAATTCATTTGTGTGAGATAGTTAATGATTTTTTCTTGTAAATGCTGGCTCGCCATCATGGTTTCCTGGGACGCTTGATGGATGTGAGGTATTGTTAATGAAATTTGTTTCACTTTTTCTTTTCCTGTTATGACAAGTTAAAAAATGTTTCATGGGCATTTTGCAGTTGTATTTGACTCCACCAGAAAGTGAAAGAAAACTGTTGATATGCTGTAGATATTTATACACCTCTTTACATTTCTTTACCTAAGAATATTTTAAAACAATGGTGTCATCTAAAAGAAATTATAGTATCTATCAGAACAGTAGGAAAATTACAGGTGTACAAAATAAAATTAACAATGGCTTCATTTAACTTAGCTGCTTCATTTTCAGGGTCTTGTACTTTCAGAGTATTTGTACATGTATTATTTGGATGATGGCAAGTGAATGTCTATTGTGAGACGGACCTTTCATAGTAAACCCTTAAATTCACTTATGTTCTTGAAGTCTGGAGACAAACCTTTGTAAAACAAATCAAATAAAGTCACCCAGCAGTGTAAAAAACAAAACAGGAAAAACTTTTAATCAAGCAAGCTTACAGTTACAGGCTATGTTTATGTGATTAGGGGAAGGTGCCACACTGATGTTTGTGACGTGATGTATGCATTTTCAAAATTAAAATTTAACACAAGAAAATGCTCCACCTGTGTTTACTGTATGTCACAGACAGAATATCCTCTGACCAGAAAATCTCTCTGCTGTCTGAGAGGTACCTGCCTTTGGTCTCAGTGCATGAAACATACAACAAAGAACTGACAAGTGAAACATACTGAGGAAACAAAATGACAACATCAACAACAAAAAAAGAGTAACATTTATCATAAAGATGTTCTTTCCTTGTATGAAATCAAATCCAAAATGTACAACAAAACTTGCAGAACTAGACCAAAGAAACATTTCAGCTGAAGATTCATCTGTTTCTGTGAAAATAAAGCAATTGTTTTCAATTTGTTCATGCAGTTTGCCGATTCAGACACCGGACTCCTTATCCATGCATGTTACTTCTAGAGCACTGTGACACACAACTACGCCTTCACCTTTTCCAAAATATTAATGATAATAATTATAGTATAACTCACACACACACATACACACAATCATACCTTCCAAACCAACTTCCTCACTCAAAATGTTTGAGCCAGTTGGTGCTTAGGAGCAAGATCAAGGAGCAGAACTGCATGTGATGTGGAAATCATAAGGAGTTAAAAAATAAGAATTTTTGAAGCAAATTGGGGGGATGCTGGGATGATAGCATGAAGGTAACATGGATAGGCTTGGTTACCTACAATGTCCCCATCCATCAACTGAAATTATATTACATATTCTCCACCCCGCTACTTCTCCACTGCAGTTAATCCACACACACACCCACTTCCATCCTTAGCTCCATTGCTCGTTTCCTCTCCCTGCTATCACTGCACCGCCTGTTCATTGGCAGTGCTACCAGAGTCCTGAGGCTTCATCACATCAGGGAGTTCTGGGGGGCTGGAAAAGGCCTCAATGTGCAGCTGCTCAAACATCTCATCTGGAGGGGGGGGGGAGAAAAGGAATCATTAGCTTAGTCATGACAGAGAATTGCATGTGGCTAAATCAGTCACGTCAAAACGCCGCTGCTGTGCACGTTTACTGTGCGAAGTGTTTCTGGGTGAGTGAGTTTACTGCTTAAAATGTGAATATTTCCAGTCTGGAAGTTAAAAATATGACTTTTGGTAATTCCAAACTGACATCAACAAGGATGGTCATCATCACTGAGCTCATCTGGAAGGTAAAGAAATCTCATACGATGAGAAATATTTTCTCTATTTCGACACATTGCGTGTTAATATGAATCATATGCAAACTACATTCACAGATGGTTTAAAATCTAACATCACACTGACACTGCATTTGATATGTTCTGTCACACACAATGTGCCATTTTCAGTGATGTCCCAACCAGGGCACAGTCGGCTGAATGTGACCTTAGTACAAATCACGGCAGGATATATTCACCCTCCGTCACTCATGTCTTGTACATTATTAACTTGTAGAAGAGGCAGGAATGCAAACTTTTTCAGCTTTTATAATGCTTGCAATATTCATCAGTGTAATAGAAAGTACAAGTTGTATATACCGCCACAGAACACACAGACATTGAGGGTCTAAATGACATTAATACACATCACAAAGCCCAAAAGGTTTCCACTCCACCATTCTGACCTTTCCAAAACAAGATTTAAAGAATAATTCCCCAAAGAACAGCAAGATATAGATGATGTGCACAAACACGTTATATTTTGCAGAAATAACAAAAACCGAATGTACCATTTATGCGAAAGGCCAGACCAACTGTAGCTGGGGCTTGAGGTCTGGCAGTCTGGTTGGTGAATCCACAGTCGCCCAGAGTTTTGCTGTCCTCTAGCAACTGGTCATCCTGTGGAGCAACAGTTGACAATGTCAAATAATTCCTCCATGGCCTCAACATCTATAATTTTTTTCTTGAAGCAATATGGAGACTTTGTCAGATATTTACAGAAAAGATTTTAGATGCTGCTCGGAAAAACAAGTAATGTGCTACCATTGTCAGTGAGGCTACAAGCTTTCTTGTAGGTATTTTTATTTCACAAAAATATTGAATTAATATCTCTGATCCTGTGAGCTGTCTGTTATATGACAGGACTCAGTTTGGCATCTGATATACTGGGCCCTAAACTCACTTTGTACAGCCGCTGGTCTTCAGGCGGTCTTTTAAGGATTCCTTCAACAATACGCTTCAGCTCATAGACGGTGGTAGATTCCTTAGCATCTGTGAAGATTGTTGTCTTGTGACGCCGGATCATTAGGAACACGTCCTGAAAAGCAATGGGCATAAAAATCACGTTACAGAAAAAACTATATCCAATACAAGTTAAGTTTTAATAGTTTTAGTTAAATGTTGCTGCCAGTTCAAAAAGGACAACTAATTCTTTTAACTCTGATAACTTGTAACCGGGTTAAATGACATTAACCCGTCTCTATATAACATAACATCTCAGTAGGCCGTTAAAGTACTTAATAGCTGCCCATCTGGTGACTGTTTACACCACCTTCCTACACAATATGGACACTGTGCTAGTTTGTTATCGTAGACATTTATAAAGAAAATGTAAGTCTTTAGTTGGTGTCTTTGCCAATGTGTCCAAATGCAGAGGAGTTTCTGACAATTCATTGATTCATGAGCCAACTAAACAGTGAGCAGTGGCAGGGAAACGAGGCTATGGGCTAACGCTAAATTAGCCAACACGAACCAGACTTTTAAGACAAAAATAGGCCTGACAGTTAAATCTAGATAAATACACATTGAAGCCGTGACAGTGACACTGTATGTGCAGTTGATCTGCCTCGACTAAACGGGTTAGTTGTCTGAGGTTACATCACTTCCAAGGTTAGCCAAGCTAAGATAAATTACCTCGCTACCTCTCCTCACAGTTAGGAAAGCGAAGCTAACACAGCAAACTTAGCGTTAGCTTCCTAGCAAACATAAACTGAAATTAACAGTCGTATAAAGGATCGTATCATTTGTTATCGCAATGTAA
Source organism: Rachycentron canadum (assembly GCA_038496675.1). NCBI lineage: Eukaryota > Metazoa > Chordata > Actinopteri > Carangiformes > Rachycentridae > Rachycentron > Rachycentron canadum. Next base: position 9,645,695 of record CM076668.1, read on the forward strand.
ATCATTTGAACAAGACACTGAGCGTTAACTCAATGTTTATATACATGAATCGATCCCACAAATTTGTTAATAATAAACATATAGGTACCATTTCAAGTGGTCAGCTAGCTAGCCAGTTGCGCCAGCCCTGCGTTGAACCCCAGACTGCACCGCTTGCGGATATTGCGCAATTCAGATACGCGGTCCGTATTCACAGAAGACAGTTACGCAGCACTGCGTGTTATTTTCAGAATTTGGCGCCAGGCAGGTTCACGCTTGAAGGATGTAAACGTAGTTTGACTTGGACACAGCAACTATCAGAGTTATGAAGACCGTCTGTCGTTAACACCGAGTTATGGTTTGTGTGACAATGTTACTAAACTGCACTTTAGCTAACGCTGAAACGTCAGTTACAGCACTTTATTTGAATGTAAGTTAAGCAGCTAGCTAACTTTGTTGTTATGTTGTTGATGTCTGGGTCCGCCCTGGGTTAACGTTAGCCAACATTTGTTTAGCAGAGGTTACATTTGTCAGTGATAACCACGAATATTTTTTTGCAAGGATCGCCGTTAACGAACTGAAGCTAATTCAGCAAAATAACCGGAATTCACATTGAAGTTCAGCACTGACGTTGTCAGACGTGTCAAATGTTAACGAGCTAACGTTACATCCAGCGGGTCCGTCGTATTATCTCAACGCCCTTAACTGTCTACAGGCAGCTAATAACCATTACTGGTACTGATACTGGCATGAGACAACTGCCTGAAGAAAACCTGTGTCAGGTCGTGTTAATGGGTGTAACCAAGCTGGATTGAAAAGGCTTCATTTTATACTAATTTTAAGCAGTAAGTCTGAGTGTGAAAGATTAACAACCTGAAGCACAGCAAAAACAACATTGGTACTTCCATGTTAACTGTCAGTCAAGACTGATAAGCTTTTATTTTGACTGTTGCAGAACACTGTCTGCGAAGAAAGGAACTGAAAGGTGTCTACACAATGTCAGTGGCAGTGGAAACCACTGTGTCCAGGGTGTCTCTCCCTCTTCCAACCCACTTCTCCCATGCGGAGCAGTCCTTCTCCCTCAAAAAGCGGCATGTCCCCTTTTCCTTGTCATCCATGTCCACCTCATCCTACTCTTCCCCAAGCCGGATCTCATATTCTCTGCCCCCGCTGCCACCCTCCAAGGGATGTCCCCCTCTGAGCAGGGTGTTCGCCCAGCATCCATCCCCCTGGACACCCCTGTCTTGTTCCCTTCGAAAGTCCCCCCCTCCGAGTTCTGTGTATGATCCCAGCAAACAGCAGTCGTATTTCAGTCAGTGCTTCACTAACTTGGGCCTCCTGGGAAGAGGATCTTTCGGAGAGGTCTATAAGGTGAGTAAGACAAAATTTTGTTTATTAATCTCTAAGATGAAGTAGCAGTTTCAAGACAAATTAAAAATTTAGAACAACCTAATAAGTGCGGCCTGTCACCTTTTCATAACAAAAATATTTCTTACATAGGATTAGGTTTAAAAAGAGGTATGTTAGACAATGGTATTTACTTAAAATCCTGACTGTTTGGAACATCTAGGCCTTGGCTTTTTATAGGGGAATCCCTTAATACGGATTTAGACACTTTGGAGATCCCTGAATAGAAGAGAAAGCATTTTGTGTTTCTCTAGGTACAAAGCAACAAGGATGGTCATCAGTATGCAGTGAAGCGCTCTGCTCATCGCTTCAGGGGTAACAGTGAGAGAAATCGGAGTGTGAAGGAAGCCAGGAACCATGAACGCCTGTGTCCTCACCCTCACATCCTGAATTTCGTGGCAGCCTGGGAGGAGTGTGGCCGACTGTACATTCAGACAGAGCTATGTAGCACCAGCTTGCTCCTCCATGCAGAGAACCAGCCTGCTGGACCAGGTCTGTCTAAAAAGGATAATAATGCAGATACTGGCATTGGCATTTGATACTTAATGTGCTGTGTTTCTTTCTCCAGTTAAATCTTAAATCCTAGTCACTACATGACATGACTTTCTTTTAACAACCTCCAATCCAGATGAGCCTTCAGCGTGGGCTTACCTATGCGATCTCCTCTCAGCGCTGCAGCACTTGCACTCTCATGGTTTCATTCATTTGGACCTCAAGCCTGCCAATGTACTCATCACTGACTCTGGTCGTCTCAAGCTTGGAGACTTTGGGCTGCTGCTCGAGCTCAAACAGAACAGTACAGAACCAGTAGAGGGGAAAGGGAAAGAGGATGCTCAGGAGGGAGATCCCAGATACATGGCTCCTGAGCTTCTCCGTGGGGAATATGGACCTGCCGCAGATGTTTTCAGGTATAAGAAGATTAAGTCATATTCTGAGCTGTGTAACTGATTGATCCAAATTAAATTAGTGCCTAAATATTGTCATTTTCATTTAGTCTTGGTGTTTCTATTCTGGAGCTTGCCTGTAATATTGAAGTTCCAAATGGTGGAGAGGGCTGGCAGCAACTCAGACAAGGCTGCCTCCCCTCAGAGTTTACCAGTGGTAAGATCCACTTTCTTTTGTTTCCATAAACTATCCCATATTCTATATTGAAATGACTTGTGCTTTTACCATTTCCACCTGTATTTCCAGGCCTGTCAACTGAGTTGCAGACAGTACTGCAGATGATGCTGGCCCCAGAGCCCTCTGAGAGACCAACAGTCTCTGAGCTCCTTGCCCTCCCCTCTGTTAGGAAACGCAGGTGGAAGAGGCGCATCTATCTTACAGTTGCTGAGACTATGTTGACACTGGCCTCCATCTGCCAGGTGAGATGTTCTAAGATACTTTTTAGATATTAACTTTTGGAGTTTGGAGTTTGGCCTTGCAAGGAGTGATTTATCAACCGGCATAGTCCATGATCTGGAGCTTTTATCAAGTCTGAGGTAAAAAGAAAGTATTACAGTGATGCAATGTTCAGAATATAATGCTGCTTTCTGCAAAAAGCTCACAAGATTTAAACTGGTTTATGTTAAAATAGACATTTGATGTAAACCTGAATCATAAGAATGTACTTCTTCAGTGTTGTAATTTTTAGAGTTCTTTCTGGTCTTTCTCTACAGTTGGTGGTGTGCTTTGGGTGTAGACTCCTTTCATCCCTTCACTTGTCCTTTGCACCTCATTGGACTAAACCAGTGCCCTGCACTCCTCCTAAAGACAGTTGGGATAGAGATTTAACCCTGCCCCTCAGTGCCATGAATGCTGACTCAGGGAGCCCAGAGGATGATGCAGTGTTTCTGTTCGATCACACAGACCCAGAGCTTTCCCCTACCTTCTCACACAGGTAGGGAATTCACGTATAAACAGATGATGATCTTTTCAAGCTTGTATCCTTTGCTCCTGAAATTGAAGGAGTGAAAGCGATTTTCTCACTTTGGATTAGCTGATTATTTACATTGCATTTTATTACATTACATTATTTACATACATTTTAGCAATATTCCGAGCTGATCTACGGATCAATATCGGGGTGATCCAGGCTTATTTTCACAGCAGAGTGTCAGCTAAAATCCAACTCCTCTGCTTTCAGGCAGCTGGGCTCAGCATCCCACTGCATAAACTAGTGAAAATTAGCCTGTTTGAATATTCAGACGCTGATGTTTGAAAATTTAACGGATTCATTAAGCTCCACTATTAATTGTTGTTAGTAAAGCAGTGTAGGCAAAAAGCAAATATAAATAGAATTGGATTCAGTGACAGCAGACGTCCAATATTAAAGAACTCTTAACTGGTAGTATTCTAGAAATCTCTCAAAGTTTTAATATTCAGTGGAGTAAAGAAACAATGTCACATCATGTTCCTGTACCTTGAAATAAATTTGTTATTTCTGTCAGATTCCCTGCCTAATTTTTTTTACATATTTATTCCCTATTTCACAGAGTCAAATCCAGACTGTCTGTGGAAAGCACATCCACTCCTCTCCCAGGTTTACCGATAAACAAACATCAGATTCCTGCCCTCACCCCCACTCACTCAAATCTGAGTGACTGGTGCTCCTGTAACTTGGCTCAGACGCCCTCCAGCATCCACTCAAATGGCTCCTGCCACACACTGACCCCTAGTGCAAGCCCCATACATGCAGAGCTGGACACCATGAATGAAAAGGCACAGAGCCGACAATCCACGTCCAGCAAGTCTTCACAGAGGCGCAGTCGCAACTGGGTCAGAGCAGAGGAGGCTTTACCCCGACCCAGCTTTGAACCAAAGAACCTGCTCAGTCTGTTTGAGGATACAGCTGTAGAGGGACAACCATGAACCATCAACTGCCAGTTTACGTTCAGGAACATGGTTTTTGACTTCAAATTGTCAGGTGAAAAACAACCTAATGTATGAATGTACCAAGTTCAATACTTAGTTTGTGTGAATTTTGTTTTTGTTTTTTTTTTTTTCTTTTGCCGTTTTGTAACAGTCCTGCAACTGCTTCTTTTTTGTATTTGAAAACATGAGTTTAGGAATAAGGGTTGAATATGTAACCAGACTGTAAAGCACTTTTTTACTTCACTTATTGTGTAAATGCAATCTGTTGCTGAAAAGACAAGTCGCGATTACTCGTTTAATAAGTTATCATTATCTTGGTGTACTCTGAGTCATGTGCCTCAATAAAATGAGGAAAGCAGAATCTCAGGAATGTTTTTTTTTTGTTGTTTTTTTTCCACATGCTTTATATTTTCATCTTGTTATATAGGTTCATATTGATTGGAAAAGCAGTTTTGCACATGCGTGACTGGGGGGTGACCGATCCACTGATGGAGCAGAAATCATTTGTTTCTTTACTGAATCAAAGTGTGAAGGCTTTGCCTCAGACACTGGTCAGTCCTCAGGATGGTTGAAACTGGTTTATTGTCTTATTCACCAATAGATGGCAGCAACGGATCTCATACTCAATGCCAACCGCCCTCAGGACCCACGAAGCGGACACTGTCTCCTGCACAACAATTCACCGGATTATTTATTTTCCAAACCCTTTCTAGTCTCCGTCTTCAGTAACCGGGTGTAAAAACTATATCCATGGATCTTAAATGACACCCGGTCTGTCCTGAGTTAGGATTCTGCAGCCGGGACCCGATCATCTGTGGAAATGTAAATATTGTAAACAATGAACGATTTCATCCGGATCAACATTAGATAATCTGGTCTTCACATAACGCCGCAACAGTATTTTATGGAAAATTACATTAGGTTTAAGGTATGTTTCTTTTCCCTCTGTTAACAAGAACACGTGATATTCCTGCTTTACTGGTGTTAATCAATTTAATAGTAAGATAATACTCATTTTTATGAAGCCATAATTATGATATTGCCATAATAAACAAAAGGCATAATTAATATGCACAGACCTTGGCTACATTTTTTGTTTTCAGTCCACAGAGATGTCCAAAATTGAACGTCTTAATGCCCGAGTGGAGAAGCTGCTGTGTAAAGTGGTGCAGGAGGTTCTGGAGGTGGTGAAGGAGACGGTGTCAGAGTACCAGGAGAAAACAGCCAGAACACAGAGAGAGAACCAGAGCCTGAAAAGGAAGCTGCAGGAGCTCCAGGATAGGATCAAGTTGGAGTGCAGGGGTAAGACAACACAACTGAGCACTTCTAAGCAGACATGTTGAAACTCATTCTCATGTGCATCATCTTTGTTGTCTTACAGGCAACGTGCCACAAATTACCCAGAAGGCCAAGGAGGAACAGAGAGAGAAAGAAGAGCTGAAAGAAGATGCAGGACTCCTCCCTGCTGTTAAGGACGTTGCAAATTCATTTGAAGACCCTGACTGTGAATCAGCCGTCTCACTATTAGCAACCCCCTGTCTCTCCCCTAAAGCTACGACAGAACCACGTTTAGGAGGAGATACCTTGAACAATTCAAGAACTCTAAAAACTGAGGCTGATGATGGGATGTCAACGCCAATTACAAAACACATAGACCACATTATTACCATTGAAAGTGATGAAAATGATTTCACTGATTTGCACTTAACATCAAATAAAATGAAAGTAGAGCCCACACTGGATAAAGACACCACACATAAACACACAAGTTATTTTTATGAAGGTGCTACAATGAGCTCTACATCCTTACACGGACAAAACATAGAGCCCCCTCAAACCAATTTAAGACTCTACAATGCCTCAGGGGTCGTCTTCAGTCTGGGCCAAAATAGCATGGAAGAGCCACAATCTCAAAGATACACTACTATGAACTGTACTGGTGCAGAAAAAAAACAGACACTAAATACTAAAGCAGGAGGTTCAAACTCAGGAGCTTCCCAGAGAAACGTCAGAAAACACTACTGCTGCTCGCTGTGCGGTCGCACCTTCAGGCACGCTGGCGACTACAAGAAACACAACAGGGTGCACACGGGGGAGAAGCCGTACTGCTGCTCAGTGTGCGGGAAGCGCTTCAGTCAATCGGGATACCTGACGGTGCACCTGCGCTACCACACGGGAGAAAAACCTTTTGGCTGCAGCCACTGTGGAAAAAGTTTCAGTCACTCGAGTAACATGAAGAAACACCTCCAAACACATCTGTGAGGCTGTTGTGTTTCTGTAAAGCAGTCATACCACATTGTTTAGCTGTTATATCCAGACATGTTCTTATTCTTCTTACTTATCACATCTGATATTTGGGGATGGACACTGAAAAGGTTGTCTGTTTTATAGACGACATAGAGTGATGGTAAAAGGTGCAAAGTACTGGAATCTGAGCGTCTTTTTGGAGGTCAGCTGAGCAAATTGCACCCGTTAAGAAAATAATGCAGCCTTATGGAAAAGTTATTTATTACATGGTTAAATGTGCCTTCTTCTATCATAACAGAAAGCCTATGGTAGAGGACATGTCAAATTTAGAATCTAAAATCTCCTGTTTCTGCCTTACTGTTTTTTACCAGATGTTCAGCAGCTTGTTTATTGTGTTATTTACTGTATCCTGGAGTTTCTTGTGTGAACCTCCAAATCAAATAAATGTATTTGGGACTTCTGTATGGTAAAGTGTTCTGTATTGCCAAGATAAAGTTGTGTAAATGGGGCACTGTAATTGATCTCAATTATGTCGACATCATAAAACCTGATGTTGGACTTTTGATCATCCGGGCCCATTACAAGTCGTCATATTTCCTCACAGAAGGGATGGCATAATGTCTTTCCCGACAGCACTGAAAGAGTATTTCACAATTCCTGAACTTCCAGCAATCACTTCCCTTTCCTTACCAACCGGATGTGACGTGTTTAAACTTGAGGCAGACTCTGAAGGAAGGCGCACTAAAGCAGAAGTGTCACTTCTTACTCCATAGAGTCAAACTACACGACTCACTGCCACTAGAATGTGATATAACAGATTCGAGTGGTGAGATTCCTCTATTTATTTGTTTGTTTTTTTGTTTGTTGGTTGGTTGCAAAAATAAGCATTTTGAAGGGGATGAAAATTGCCTCATGCTTTTATTTTTAATTCAGTATGGATTTGAACCTGGTTCATCCTTGAATTAGCACTACAATTAATTTTTGTAATGATTTGTGGATGGATGTTGAAGTGTTAAATGGAAATGCTAAAACTAAATTCATTTTGTCTGAAACCTTTGTGTGTTTAATCATGAAATTTTGCATCTGTGTTTCAGAGTTTCTGGCGAGAGTCGTCATAATGCAGAGTGTCAAGTGTGTGATTGTTGGAGACAGTAGAGTAGGAAAGTCCTACCTACTTTCTACCTACATCAGAAAGATGTACCCAAAGGACTACATACCAGATTTCCACAACTCATACAAGACCCAAGTCAACATAGACAACCACACTGTTAGCCTTGATCTTGGAGACACAGCTGGTAAAGAGGGATATGAGCATTTACGCCCTCTCTCCTATAACCAAGTCAGTGTCATCATCATCTGCTTCTCTGTTGCTGACCTGGCATCCTATGAAAATGTTAAGCTTAAGTGGCTTCCAGAAGTTAAACACCATTGCCCTAATGTGCCTATTCTCCTTGTGGGAACTAAAAGTGATTTGCGTGATGATCAGCAGGTCCTGGAGAAACTGAGGGACCAGAATCAGACCACAATCACTCAGCAGCAGGGAACAGCAATGGCAAATCAAATAAAAGCTGTTAAATATCTTGAATGTTCTTCTATCAAACAGGATGGACTCGATGCGCTGTTTGATGAGGCGGCGCGTGCCTTTCTCAGTCATGCATCACCCAGAAACAAACCCTGTGTTGTCTTCTAAGTTAAAGTTGTATATAAGCATTTTATCAACTTTCAAGTTGTAGTTATCAAGTACATAAGTAAATGTGCATTTGTTTGTTTCCATGTATACGTAAGACAGTTGTGTATAGGAATATCATGCATTTCAGGAAGACTTTTAGAAGACGTTTTGTCAGGCCATTTTAGTTTGCTGCGTTGTGTATGTTTCCTCCTGTGGTTGTGACCTGACTGTATGAATAAAGTGTCAAATCCTAGCTTTGACCAATTTCTTGTGTAACATTTTATTAACGGTATGAGGAGGAGCAGGTGAAGTTAACAGCCCGCGATCAGAGTGAACAGTGTTTTTGTATTTAATGCATAAACATCCGACTTTTATTTTGAAAATTGCCGCACAGCGGACGTAAATCGGGTTATGCTTCCGGAGTTTGTGAATCGTCATATGTTTTTATTTGTGCTTGTTAATATTGTTTACGGTGTTTTAAACTAGTTTTTTATTCGGTTGTCGGGCCCGCCATCCATCAAAAGGTTAAAATGTTGCTAATAGTGTAACTGCCTGTGGACTTTTTGACCTCTGGACTGTTAAAAAGGGAAAATATAACGTAGACGGTGTTAGCTAACGTAGCTAACTAACGTTAGCCTTCCACGTTATAACTTCAGGACTACCCTGCAGGTACTGCAGCTCCAGACCTCTGTTCTTCAGGTGCATAAATAAGGAACTAAGACTAATTTAACAGTAGCGGTTTAACACCTGTTTGCTTTATTTGAAGTTAATATCAAATAAACCGTGTAAACAGTAAACATATCACGTTGATGTTGAACATGTTATTACCTTACAGAGTCTTTAACATGGAAAACATAGCAGTGTAATCCATATACAGTCACATTATAATTAACTGACAATCAAATGACACCCAGGTATGATAAGATATGGGTACCATCAAAATATTAAACCAGAATCCAGCAGTTTCCAAACCAGTATTAAGTGGGAAATCCAGAAAAATATGGCAGTAGTCTTCCAGTATTTTAGCTTTGAGATTTTCATGCTTTTTAAATGCCTACATCTTGTCAATTCTTTTGTTGAATGTTGATATCTTGTATATTAATTTAGTTGTGAAAAATTCTCAAATTTCTAAAGTTGCTCATTTACATTTAGTGAATAGACATATATATACAAGCAACCAACTGCTAAGTGTTTTTCTGCCATCAGTTGCTGTTACATTAAACCAACAGTTCCTATTCATTTTTATCTAATAACAGATGTGTGCTTAAGTGCTAATTTTGCAGAAGGATATGCAGACGATTATGCATAGTTGTTCCACAGTAATTTTTTCCCCACCGAGTGCTTTTCTGTTTCAGGATGTCTAAACTTGAACGTTTGAATGCTCGCGTGGCCAAGCTACTGAGTGAAGCAGTGCAGGAGGTTCTGGAGGTGGTGAAGGAGACAGTGTCAGAGTACCAGGAGAAAACAGCCAGAACACAGAGAGAAAATGAGAGTTTGAGGAGACGACTGCAGGAGCTCCAGGACAAGATAACAAAAGAGAGCACATGTGGGTACAATTGTAATCATGTAATTTATTATGAAAGATAATGCAACATTTGCATAGATATAAACACTACTGCATTTGGTCTTCATTTCACAGCTGTTCTACCTGCAAGTAGGCTATTGTCTGAAGAAGAAAACCCAGAGAATCACGGGCAGGACTTTAACTTGACTCTCACAAAGCAAATGCCAGTAAACAGCCAGAAACCTGACCATGATGTGAAGCAGGAATGCAAAGAAGCGGAAAGCTACAAGAATTCTGAATCAAACGCCGAGTATACCTTAGAACAAACATCAACAGAACAATGCAAAGCACAACATGAGGATGGGGCACACATTATCGAGGAGGCATTGACTGTCAGGGATCCCAATTCTGTCTCATGTAACAATCTGTGCAATACTCCCTCCAGCAGTCCCCTCGGGGTAAACCTGGCTGCCATCAAAAGAGAACTAGAGCCAACAGACTGCACAACATCAGAACCACTGCCTCTTCAAGAGCGGTATAGCGCATGTATGGACTTAAGCTGCAGTTCTTCTCGTCATAACTCTACTGAGGCCCTTATACCACCAGTTAGTGCTGAACCTTATGGTCTCTTTGTCCATTCAAGTCACAGCATACCTAGGAGGCATGGATTTACAAAAATCAACAGGACTTCCTTTGATATGAGAAAAATAAGGGAGCACTTAAGAGGAGGTGACTCACACTTGTGTGTTGTATGTGGAAAGACGTTCAGCAGGGTAGGGAATTTGAGAATCCACCAGCGTTGTCATACTGGAGAGAAGCCATACGGCTGTATACAGTGTGGGAGGCGTTTCAGTCAGGCAGGAGACCTGAAAAAACATAAGAGGGTACACACAGGAGAGAAACCATACTACTGCAACCAGTGTGGAAAGAGCTTCAGTCGAGGGGAGAATCTTAAAAGACACCAGAAGATCCACATTGGAGAGACACTGCAGTTACAGCAAGCATGGAGGGAGCAACAGCTGTGATCATAATACCAGACAGAGAGAGCAAACCATTAAAATCAGAAAATATTGATGAAAATTTCTGGTCTGTGCCCTTAGTTTGGAAGATATTTAAATAATAGGCTCCCAAGTACACAAAAAGCTTACTCTCCTCTCTAACTCATGAGGCATTGGTATAAGGGATTTCTCCCTGGGATTTTAGTCAGTTGTGTGCTCACAGTCTGTCCTTTTTCACAGCAGACATTCTAGCATATCATATCCTATATATAATTTTTAAAAAAAAACATTAAAAAGATATGTCCTAAGGCTTGATGATGTGCATGCCAGCTCACTGTCATTGTGTACTGAAACACTAATGGGATGGAGCCACAGCTAACAGGATTTGTTTTCCCTGCTATTAGAGTGATAATGTTTCCTGCTTAAAAGTCTATAATGATGAAACAGGACTTAACCAAAAACGCTTCACCTAATGTAACTGTTAAATTAGCAAAAGAGTGAAGATTTGAAGGAAAAAGTGCTTCAAAGGTATTACACACCCATCAAACCTCCAAACAGGTGATTTGAATTATTTTTGGCTAATTAGCGCTTCCCTCAGGATCTAATCAAGTTCAATGAGCCAGAGTAAGTGAAAACACCTGGGATGGATTTTAAGATCGACTTGAGTACATCTGCACAACTTATTTAAAATGTGCATCTGTTAAAAGGATAATGTAATGTTAAAATGCTTTTCATTTTTAGCAGTATATTAGCTTTTAAAAAATGAGCCATCTTTACTTTGCAGTAACAACTAGTATTGACTTTTGTCCAAGGAGATTTATATCCAATGAGTCTTTAGTCTACAGAGCAGGTTTTAAACAGTCCAAGGCGACAGTGACAGTGTGTTACAGAGCAACACTTCTTGGTTGTGTACAGAAGTGAATGATAAATATGATGATTGAACCCTGAATAGCATGATTACCATTAAAATTTCCCAATTATCTGGAATGACAGAAACTTGTAACATATATTTATTACAGATTTTTTTATTGGTTATTTATGATTTTGCTTAATTAATAAAAAATAAAAGCATAACAGACAAAATTCACTTTACATCCCTGGTGGATGTGAGTCATTTTTACTTTTTGAGTTATTTGGGTTGAGTAATACTATAAGGCAAGAATGTGTAAATAATTATCACATGCACCTACTTGACTTTACACAACAGATGTGCGCACACACACACACACAGCCAAAAACAGCATGTCATCATCACAAGCTCGCATGACATTTGTATGAATGAATATACACACATACATGTATAAGTGTGTATGTTGTTAACATTTGATGTACGTAAATAGTTAACGTAAAGCTTATAGGATTGTCACAGAGAAGCTAACACACATTACTGACTTCAGTGGAGTTGCCACACACACAGTAAAAACTGAAAATCCACATAAGCATTACACAAACAATTTCAGTACATTACGTTAACATATACACTTCATGTTGTACATTATTTCTATGACAAAGAATACAATGCTATGTGCTACATTTCAGTTTGTCAGGTTGTTTGTGTAATCAGCTGGTATAGGTATTGATGTGGCTGCTTTCAGGGGCCTCATGGGCCCTCATTGCTTGACAGGTAATACAGCCTTGCATATCAATATAAATGCTGCATTTATTTCTAATGCAATGCAGATCACCTTGGACAGGGTGGACAAAGTCTTAATAATGACAGAAAACCCAGTGCCAACATTTAAAAGCTTTTACATAAGTATAATTTAAAAAAAAAAAAAAGACTTTTAATGAAACAGGTAGGTTGGTGCCACTGAAACACAAAGCAGCTCTGATCAGGTACAGTCAGTGTTCATTATTATTGTTTTATTGTTATTTGTGCAGTTCAGGTTGTTTGTCCACAGCCTAGTTTGTGTTGTTGACGTGGAGCTGCCCTCACCTTCACTACCAGGAAGTGATTGGCACACTCGCGGAGGAAACTGAGACACATTAGGACACTTCAGAAAGGTGAGTTGCCGTGAACAGTGAGGATGTGAGAAAATCAGCTTGTCGCAGTTTCTCCACTAAATGTCGGCAGGTTACACACAGAAACAGACCCTCACCCGGACAGCGGCGCGGACAGATGTTGAGCCATTTCCGCCTTAAAAACTACTAACAAGTTATTAATGGCGGCCACTTTGGCAGGTCTCCAGCAAAACATTAAAGATTGTAAACTACAGGTTACTTGTAAAAAAAAAAAGAAAGAAACTGGACTGTTTTAAAAGAGTTCAAATTGAAAGAAGTTGTGGAGCATTTCCTTGTCAAAACACGGAAAAGAGCTTATTTGTCGTCCAGACGCGGGTTGTGTCTGTTAAACAATAACGTCGTTAATATCAGTTCTCCATAAAAACACTTGGTAATAAATGTGGATACTTGAGCTACTTTACATTGCTGTTGTGTTTTGTGTGTGTGTGTGTGTGTGTGTGTGCGCGCGCGCGCGGAAGGTTGTGTTTTGAACAGCCTGTGATGTTGAAATGAAGATTGATGAAAAAGTTGTCACCTATTTTGAATCTTGCAACTCACCTGTGGACAAGGAGGGGTATCTCTACAAGAAGGTAAGACAGTAGAGACTATATTATATTAACATTTTAAAAGGTGAATATAATCCCCTCCTTATATTTGTCATTGTCTTTTATCTATTTAAGCTCATTTTATTTTATTATTGTCTGTATGCATTTTGTTATTCATCATGTGCATTAGTAAATTTTAAATAGTTTTATGGTCTTATTCACACTAATCACCTACAAAGCACTTGAATTATACTATGTTGTGCGAAAGGGATCATACAAATAAAGCCTGGAAACTGTTTATTTATTACAAGTCTTACCATAGAAGTTAGGATGTGAATTCATATGAAAATTACCACACTGCAATTAAATAAAACCTGGAAAATGAAAGTGCATTAAATCAAATTGCACCTTTCAAAATGATGTAATATCTTGAATTCCTAAATGCAGAGAAAAGCATGATTCTAATTCCACTGTTTATTTCACCAAAGCAGTTGTGAAAGAAATTGAGTAAATTAGCCATTTGTAAATGAGTCAGTAACACACGATTGTCACACAGGGTGAGATCAAGACTTCCTATCAGAAGCGCTGGTTTGTGCTGAAGGGGAACCTCCTCTTCTACAAGGACAAGCCGACTGACCGGGACCTGATAGGAGTGATTGTTCTGGAGGGCTGCACTGTCCAGCTGTGTGAGTCCGAGGAGCAGTTCGCCTTCTCGCTGGTGTGGAGCGAGCCGGGACTGCGAACGTACAAGTTTGCTGCTGAGGATCAGGCCAGTCAGGAGAGCTGGATCAAAGCCCTCCTGTCAGCCAACCACAACTACCTGGCCCTGCTGGTGATGGACATGGAGAAAAAGTACAGAGGTGAGAGACAGAAAGGCTGCATGTCTTTCTCTGTGGTCGAAAGACAGCAGCCTTTGTTCTGAGGAGCAGCTGTGAGAGGCGTTGCATCACTGTTTACTACTACTACCAAATCAGATACCATGTACATCATGGCACAATAAGTCATGTCAGTATTGTTCGACAACGTCGGAGAGGGATCAATTCAACTCTGTTTAATTAAGTTTAGTTTTACTTCAGGGTTTTATATTTTTATATATATATAAAATACAGGTCTTTGTATCCTTCCTTATGTTTAACATGATGATGATGGTAATTTTGACTGAATGGGAGTTCAAGTACTTGTTTTTTAGGACAGAGACGACACAGGTAGAAGTCTCATGAAATTCCATGAAAACATTGCTGAAGTGCTAATGCTGGAAACGCTTTGCTACACATTTTGGCCAATTTATATCTTTTGCAGCTTTGCTAGAAAATAAAATTGTTACTGGCCACTGTTGATGTGTTGACTGTGTTGCATGATTTAATAATGCAAACAATGGCTTCTTAACAGTTTAAAATCTGTAAAAGAATGAAGTTGATATGTTTGTTGTTTATGTGTAAGAGTGAGTCAGCCGTTGATTGTCAGACTAGTGGTTTGATCCAAGGCTCCTCCTGTCAACACGTCTTTGAGCAAGACACTGAAACAATGAAACACGTCTGCCTTTATGTTAATGTAATTCCAGCTGCTCAGTGATGTATTTCTCTGTCTTTGTCTTTCCTCAGATGCATTGGTTGCATTCTCCAGTGAACCAACCATCAACATGTCAGATTTCAACACAACAGACGCAGGATATTCTGCAGCCTATCAGAGCAGACAATCTTCAACACTGCCCTCGGTCCCAGTATCAGCTGTGGGAGCAGGAGCCAGTCTGAGCTCCAATCCAATGCTGCAAAGTCCAACTATTTCATCCAAAACAGCTAGTAAGCGATCACCCAAACTGTGGGCCAAGAGGAGCTCAAATGTGGTGCCTATTAACACTCCTGCCCCACCCATGGGGGAGTGGTCAGGAGCCTGCATTGGCACTAAGGAGGAATTTAGTAAACTGCATGAAGATTTTGGCAAAGAAGTCAGAGAGCTCATTGCTAATTGGTCAAGGAGAGGACAAGCAGAAGTTGTTCAGGAAGAAAATTTGATAGATTTTGGATGATAAAAGTAAAGTGTTTTAATACCTTTCAAATGCAACTGTAGTCACAGAAATTATGTAAATAGGTACAAGAGCTTCAAAAATATTAAGATATATTTAAGACATATTTGTATATGTAGATGAAGACTGTACTATTTCTTATGTCATTAAATAATCATTCATATCCTGTTCCAGTGACATTTTTTCCTTATTACAGTGAAATGATTTCTTGAGTTTTGGAAATATTTTTGTACATACGCACCTTTTGTGCCACACCAGCCAATCAGAACTGAGAATTTTCTGTGGCCACAGTATGAAATTTCTTCATATATGAATTGAATATATTCATTCAGCATGATATTCATGATGATGTGATACCTGAGGTTTGAAACAGAGATACCATCATGATTTGATTCATTATTTAGTCTGTAAAATAAATAATAATTGGCAAAAAATACCCATCACAATTTCCCGCAGCCCAAGGTAAGCTCTTCAATGTAATTTTGGCCAACCAACAGTCCCAAACCCAAACATATATCCAGTTTACAGTGAAATAAATAGCATTTGATGTTTTGTTAGCTGGACTGGTTCATAAAAAACCATTGAGGTTAGATACTAAGCTTTATTTATCAGTAATCAAATGATATTGATATATTATTTGTCCACTATGGCGGTATATAAGAGTGAATTACTTCCAAAACATTCCAGTGACTGTGTGGGTAAAAAGGGGACAGCAGTTGTGTGTTGGCCAAGAAGGGAGAAGTCTGTTGAATTTTAGAAGAGAGTCAAAATGGCTGAGAAAGAGAATGACGGGGTGGCAGAGCTATTTCAGTCTGAACAGCTGTCTTGTTTTTATGGTCTTTGACAGAGCTTGGTCTCTTTCTCCCTCTGTGTCTCACTCTCTCTCTTTTCACCTTCAAGCCCATACTTGAAGTTGCTCTTCTGCTCGCAACCTTCTTCACATAAGATTTAATTTCTGGCTTTTTTGCTAATATCTCTCAGATTGTAAGTCATCAGTGGCAGGATGTTGGATCAGATAAAATCACTGACTGAAACTAATAAGCAGCTATAAAACAGTCACAGACACATTTGTTCCTTTTGGAAAATTAGGTCATATTTTGTCTCTTGAAATACAGGCCTACAAATGACTAAAGACGCAGTATCAGCGCACTCTGCTGCTGTATCCCAATACATACCTTAGCTGCACAGTGACGTGATTGATGGCAGCCTATGTAGCTCATATATGGCGTTAGATGGGTGCGTCACTTGCCCCCTATTCCAAAGAAACTATACTGGGAACCTCCAGGAGCATCCCAAATTAGTGCACCCGTGGTAGGAAAGCTGCTCATTTAGTCCAATCATCATCATTTCCTGTTTCCGATCACAGATGTAACTAATTACCACAGAAATACACATTCATATTATACATCTCCAAGCGCAAAGAACAATGAAGAGAAACACTTGACTGCTCTATATGAACATTTTAAAAGCTCTGTTGTTTCTGCAAAGGATGTGGAAACACATTATAGTTATAGTTTAGTTATACAAAAGATATAGTGAAGGTATAGTGTTTCCTAGAGCTTGTGTTAGTATCAAAGAACTGTTTTCATTTCTCATTGATGGAAGGTCACTGTTTTTAGAGACCTAGTAGTCATGTGTCATTGCTGGAGCTGGACCAATGTCCATCAGCCAACTGTTTTCAAGTTTCATGACTGTTTATAAACTCTGGTGGCCACTACTGAGCTGATAGTGGGCACAAACCTCAGCCCAAACCTATCATTTAGACAGGTGATGATTCATGGATATGTTAACTGGAAATAAATGTTGACACTTTGAGCATCTCATGGCTGTTAATTGCTAGAAAGCGATGCTCTCAGGTTGACTGCAGGATAACTGTCCCATCTGTGTGTTTATCAAGAGAGTAAAGCAGAAGTATCCCCTCATCATACACTACACTGGGTTTTGTTTTCTCACAGAGAATAGAAAAGAAACAAAAATAGCTTTGACAAAGACTCTCAGTATGTCAGGAAGCAGGAGAAGAAGAAGAAGAGTACGGGGACAGTTTAGTTGTCAGTCAGCATGTCCTGTCAGTCAGTTTGGCCATATTAGTCCACAGATGACACCAAAGTCAGGCTTGTGTGTTGGCATTGAATTCACCTCATTCCAAGACCCCTGGGACCTATTTTGGAGCATCGGTAAGCTGATCCACCCCGCCACCTCCTTGCTCCTCCCTCTTTCTCTTACTTTCCCTCAGCTCTGTTTTCCAGCCAAACCTGAATGTGTGGCTAAAGTTAGCCCCCCGTGGGCTAGTATATAAGACCCCAAGGGCCCATTGCTTACATGTCAGTCACATCGGCTTGGCGTAGGCTTCTCTTCTTGACCAACAACAACCCCACAAACTTGAGAGATGGTGAGTGTGGCCATGTTCTTGGAAGAACAGTCTCTAGGGATCTAGGATCTTCTCTACACTAAAACTGATGAGATGAAAGCATCACTGATGCATTTACTATCTGGATTACCAACATCTCATGAAGTGAAATTGTCTCTTAAACTGAGCCTGCCAAACTGTGGATGTGGACCAGTCTTACTTTTATCTGGTGGCTTGAGCTGAAGTTTGGCTAACATCTTGATCCTTAACCAGGATGAAATACTGAAATACAATCTGTTTGGGGACCAGTATCTTGTGATTGTAACCCACAATCCCATTACATCGTACTTTACCCTAAACTGGGTTATAGATTTTAAACAGGGCAGATTTTAAAAAAAAAATTAAAAAAATCACACCTTCACAAGAATATGTGACTCTGTTGGTAGTTAGTCAAAAATACAGAGCGATTTGGATGCAAGAATAACTAAAACCTGCACCTGCATTTTTTTGTGTCCTTTATAGGGCAACTTTGATAGTGTTTACATTTTGCCTCGAAGGTAGTCAGGATCTATCTATATCTGTTTGCTTGATATTTTGTTTGTTTCAAGTGTATTTTACCTTGCATTCTTTTCCCAGGCACCCAAGAAGGCCAAGAGGAGACAGCAGCAGGGTGAGGGTGGATCCTCCAACGTGTTCTCCATGTTTGAGCAGAGCCAGATCCAGGAGTACAAGGAGGTAGTGTTTTCTGCATCACATAACACACACTTCAACGTTTTCTAGTTGTAAGATTTGAGGTCCTTCAGCGACATTTTGTGGTGCTCATATAGCTGATGACACCACGAATCATTTGACCTTAGAGGTAATGTGAGGAAGTTTCCAAAAGACATAGACCTGCCTGACAGCAAAAATGTCCTCATCAGCATGACAGGAGAGTAAATCTGAGCTTTTCTGATGACAGCAGCTACCTCTCCTCTGTGGTAGCTCAGTAATCTTCCTCAGAGCCTCCACACTCGCTCTGTGACCCCACTGGAATGCTGCCCAGCAGCTGGGGGACAGCCATATTAATCAAAGCAGGACAGAAGGGTAGAGGTAGAAAAGACAAGATAACATTTCCCTTTCATTGATTGATTGAGCCTACCTCAAAAAAGCTGTATTTCAGGATGTATCACTGTGTTCAACAGGGAAATTAGTTATTTGTTCAGTACACAGGTAGAGGTGAAAGACAGTACAGTGGCTACAGTAGCTTGGCTGACCCTTCCGAGGCAGCGGGAGGTGAAAGAATATTTGGGACAGGGTCAGAAGATTTAGTCATGAGGCAAAAAGGAGGGAGGAGAAGGGGGTGGTGGTGGGCTGACAGCTGTAATCAATACCTTCTCCTTAAATGTCGCAAGGGGCTTGTCTCACATTCCGAGACCATTTTAACACCTTAGAAAGACAAGTGGCCGACCAGCTGCCAAGTCCCAAAAGGTTTCCAATGCCATCTTTGGTTTCAGCGGATGGTACACCCAGCTATGTTGAAAGAGAAGTGGAGAACAGCTCCACATTTACACGTTTATGTTGGCAGACTATCTCACACAAATAATCATCATAACCAGGTCTTATGATGCAGGACTTGTGAGAAATGTGAGAATCTCAATTTTCATTTTTAATTAGCTTCATTTCAGCTGATAGTTTTGAACCATGTGAATGACATCCAAGGAGGTGGTGGTCCTTCAGTATGGCCCCCTCCCTGCAACAAATCAAGCACAACAGAATGTTTTTAAGGTATTATGTCACTGTTCCTGGGCAGGCTTTCACAATCATCGACCAGAACAGAGATGGCATCATCAGCAAGGATGACCTTAGGGACGTGCTGGCCACCATGGGCCAACTGAATGTGAAGAATGAGGAGCTGGAGGCCATGGTGAAGGAGGCCAGCGGCCCCATCAACTTCACTGTTTTCCTGACCATGTTCGGCGAGAAGCTGAAGGGTGCGCTGACACAAAACTTTTTTTTTTTCAAAAAATTGTGAATGAGATTGAGACTAATCTTCCTTTTATATATAGGTGCTGATCCCGAGGACGTCATTGTGAGCGCTTTCAAGGTCCTGGACCCCGAGGGTACTGGCAGCATCAAGAAGGAATTGTAAGGGTTTTTACTTTTACTCACAACTTTCTCAGCTCTTTGTGGCATAATCTTAAATCAGGATAGGCGACCTCATACTTATTGTTCTCCATTTTTTCTCTCCAGCCTTGAGGAGCTCCTGACCACCCAGTGCGACAGGTTCACCGCTGAGGAGGTGAGCTCATCAGTCTTTGTATCACTCGACTTTCACAATCTGTCATTAGCCTCAGTTGTTCAGAGGTTGTAAGTCATTTCTCTAATCCTTCCTCTGCAGATGACCAACCTGTGGGCTGCTTTCCCCCCTGATGTGGCTGGCAATGTGGACTACAAGAACATCTGCTATGTCATCACACACGGAGAGGACAAGGAAGAGTAAATCTCCCTCTCTCAAGACATCTACCTCCGTTCAAATCCATGTGATCCACCATCTGCTCACTCCCTCTTCTCCAACACTGTGGCTTCCTTGCATACGCTCGCGCCCTGGCCCACTCTTTCCGCTTGCCAGCTCACTACGAAAAGACTTGTCTCCTTTATTGAGATACTCAGTGAGAGGACTGAAGGCTGTGGGGGTGTTTGTGTGTGAGTACCAACAGGGGAACATGGGATTATTTTCAATAAAAATAATCTTGTGACACTGAAACACTCTCTCTCTATCTCTGTCTCTGCCTCTTGTTCCTCTTCCTTTTCCTCCCATCACTCATTCTGCCTTTCTGTGTTGAGGCCAACAGTGCATGTATCATATCTACGATGCAGTCCAGCATATACAGCGGTCGAACAAAATAATGTCTCTTGGGTGCTGTGGTGCATGCACAGTCACTTGCTTGAAACAAGTAAGCAGCCTGACCCAAGTGGTCTGTTAGTCTTAACCAGACACAGAATGTTTAATGGATTTGTTCCATTTTTGTATTGGAAAGGAGTGCACAGTAAAAGAGTGGGGTACTGTACTATAATAGTTTACCTACCCCTCTCTTTTGAAATCTGTCTATCCTTCTCTTATACATAGGTACAAAAGGAAAAGTTGCAGTGAAAAGAGGAAAGCATGGTTTTTTAAAACTTTAAATCTTGTAAATAGAGAAAGAGATGGTGAAAGATGGTGAGTGGGAGGCAGGAAAGAAATAAACAAAAGTAAAACATCTTTGTTTTTGACTCTCCTTCCTCCCTCTCACTGCTGTTTCTCTCCTGTTGATGTGACTGTGTCTATGTCTCCACTGTAACAAATAAAGAAGCACAAATAAAATCCATTATCTTTCGTACTACACTGTGTCTATTGGTTTAAGTGGGGGCATGGGTGAAAGCACTGCTGGTTAAGCCCTATAGAGCACTGACTGCACACTGATTGCAAAGTGGTAAAGCATTGTCAAGGTTTAGATAGGGTGCTTTCAAATGGTGATTAATAACTGTCGATAAGTAGTCAACTTTAATGCCATCTATAGAAAACTTTAATACTATTCATGGGATGTTTTTATAAAACAAGGAATTTCTCAGGCAGAATGCACTTATGAGCCTACATGGACATATCAGAGGGACAAAATAATGGAAACACCCACAAATACATGAATGGTCTGTAGCCTCTTAAGGTGAAGGACTACACTCTATCTTCAGTGTTGAGCCACATCTGAACCACTTCTAACTGTGACAACATATAAATCAATTTCATTGTATGTATGCCACAGAAATGATTACAAAAGTTCAATGATGTTTGGCATTTGGATGATCAAGATCTTTGGGAATTCACGTTGTACATAACCTCCAAATACAAAAACCAAAATACTGATGTTAACAACCAACAGCTCCAGCTTTGCAGCCTATAAATGAAGGGTTTTTAGATTACCTTGGGAGATAATTTTGTGCAAGGCAACTAATTTAGTTTTACATTTTAATAATCATTGAACCTTTATACAGAATACATGCTGACCTGTGTGGAGAGATGCATGCTTTATGGGGAACACCAAAATGATCAATTAAAAAAAATAACAAATCTTTTTTTTTTCAGTTTATTCAACCCATTGTATTTAATTATATACCATATTTAGGTTTTCTAGATGAGTCGGTTTGTCCACTACTTTGGTTCAGAATAAAATTTCTCAGTAAATTAAATGAAGTTATAATGTGCATTTGTTTTAGCAAAAGTGATCAATTATCAATGACAGTGATAAATAAGACCCAGAGAAAAGATTTACATATTCAAAGTACTACCTCTTTTCTTATTCTTATTCCAAAAGAATATGGCTTTTATCAGCAGAAAATAAAATATCTACCACAAAATATATATATTTAAAGGCGAGGTGCAAAAAGGTCAATGAATCACGTGACCAAGTGACGTTTAACCCAAAACAGGATGTGAAATTTCCTCTAACTACCAAACATTTGCATTTGAAAATTAAAGCACAACACGCGTCTTAAAGTATCAGCGCTGACTCCGCCGGATAAATTCGCCAACAAAACGGGAATTAGTGCAGAGACCAGACCTCATGTGAAGCGATAACACAGCTGTTTTGATGTACAGCTGTCTTGACTAACCAAAGGCGTCACCGGAGCCTTTTATTTTGGGAGTGGGAACCGGAAGTGGTGTGCGAGTGTGAAACTTGTCCCTGGTCAGAGGGCAGGGGAGCAGTGGACACACAGTAGTGAGACTGTAAACATTTCAGGCCCACAAACGAAGAATGGACCCGTGGTAATGTGCACCGCCGGCTGTGGAAGCCATCGATGCCGCTGTCGTCCCGCCGTGCCTTTGTGAGTCCTGACGGGCCAAGACCTACCACCATGGCCTCAGCGTTACCCCGCTGCACATCTGTCAGACTCCCAGCTCTGGCCACCACTGTCCCGCCGCCGCCGCCGCCGCCGCTGCTCCTGCTGCTGCTGCTGCTGTTGCTGTTGTCGGTGACCGCGGTTCAGTCCTCCCAAGGCGACAAGGAGCCGGTTTACCGAGACTGTGTGAAGCAGTGTGTCCGGACCAACTGCACCGGAGCTCGGCTACGGGGCTTCCAGTCTGCTCAGCCGCAGTACATGGCGCTGACAGGTGAGTTGTTGTCGCTGCCGCTGGCAGGTAAGTTTGGCTAAGTTAGCCGGCTAACACTGACCCAGTATACTGACTGTATGTAGTGATGACATGTCCCTTTAGTTAAGACAAATGTCTCCCTTGGCTGTGTTTACATTCACTTTGTGTTACTGCTCCTCGTAGCTGCTCTCTGCCGGTGCAGGTTTGGATGACATGGATTTTTAAATCTGTTACATTTTCCCACCTTTGACGTTTCATGAAACATGTGCTGCTGTTTCATAAACTAAAGGAGCTTTGAAAAGGTGAAAGCCTGTTTTTCAGGACAGGCAAGGTGTCACAAAAGGTCTATTGTAACTCCACCCTGGGTTCATCATTAACTATTGAGCGGTGTTGGTTATGCTGGATGTCTCTAAATACTCTGATGTCCATGTGCCTCAGCCTCTATTTATATGGAAATTACTACAGATAGATGCAAATTAATGCTGTAGTGACTTGACAATATTTTGTGTTGCAACTAGGCACAAACCCCACCCTCAATGAAAATGTGTGAAATTTACAACTGACACCATCTAATCACAAATTTGTTAAGAAGAACCAGTAGGTCTGGTTTAAACCAACCAAAAACCGACTGCTGTAAATATTAGAAGAGCAGATTTAGATTTTTGTCAACAAATAATGGTCTCAATCTGTATTTGAATGTTTATAATTTGCATATAACTGTCAGTAAAGCAAACTGAACTGCTTTGAAGTCTTTAAGAGATAGATTGCCCAGTCAATGGAGAAACAATGAGCAACTTCCATGATAATCACTTCACTCACCTTCGCACTTTAAATGACTGGCCATTTCATTTCGCAGCTTCCCTGTCTTTGCTGCTGTGTTGCAGGTTGGACATGTCGTGATGACTGTCGCTATCAGTGCATGTGGACCACTGTAGGCCTTTACCAGGCTGAGGGGTACAGCATCCCGCAGTTCCACGGCAAGGTTTGTGTTTATTACAGAGGCCAGCATGTGTGTGGCATTGAGCTTCATCACAAATCTTATCAAACCTTGAATTAGATGCGGGATTATGTCCTTTAAAATTAACCCATATCCTGTTCTCTTCAATTAGTATATATTTGACTTTCTTTGACTCGCCAAATGCTTTTATACTGGCTTTGTCTTAATTGGTTTGAGTGAAATGGTGTAGATTCAAGCTTGTTATGTTTTATGTTTATTTTTTTAAATTATTATTTTTTGGGCATTTGCCTTTATTAATGGAACAGTTACAGGAAATGGGACAGAGAGTAGGGGAATGACATTCAGCAAAGAGTCCCACTGGGCAGGAGGTGAACCAGGGACTCTCATGATATGTTATATATGTTATTTCTCATAGTGGCCATTTGCACGCTTCCTGTGTTTTGAGGAGCCGGCGTCTGCCCTGGCCTCTCTGCTTAATGGCCTCGCTTGCCTTCTCATGCTTCTGCGCTATCGGAGCACGGTGCCACGCCAGAGCCCCATGTACCACACCATCAACGCCTTCTCTTTGGTGAGTCAAATTCAGAGAAATGCACCAGTACAGTCTACTCATACTACAGTCCTCACTTTAATGAACATGTAACAAGAGTCTGCATGTGTGTCTCTCTAGGTATCTCTTAATGCCTGGTTCTGGTCCACAGTGTTTCACACACGAGACACCTATCTCACTGAGGTAATGGTTGTTAACTGCTTGGAATCTCTATGGTCATGGCAACAATGAGCTGAGAGCAGCTAAACATAAGCCCTTTTTATATTAGAGGGAGTCTTTTGATTCATTGTGAATTCAAAAAAAAAATACCACTTGATGCAGTTTTATTGTATGTCTATTAAACTGCTGAAATATCTTTCGAACTGCTGAGATTAGTGTTCTGTCTTGTTATTGGTTAATGGTCTTAGATAATCAGTAACATCCTAATGTCATTAGCCCTTCAGCTTTGTGCACTGTATGTTCTGTAACATACCACACAACAGGCACTGTTGCCATAGGTCTTTTTCTTTGAGTTTGATGCTGATGCCAATAATATGTTTTTCTCTTTCAGAAAATGGACTATTTCTGCGCAACAGCAGTTATTCTTTACTCCATCTACCTATGCTGTGTCAGGTAAGTTCTAAAACAGGAAGTCCACGTGACCCACTTCTCTAATGACATTACCTTTGTTCATACTGTCTTGCCCCTCTCTTTTCCAGAACACTGGGTCTGAGGCGACCTGGGGTGTCCAGTATGGTGGGAGTCCTGCTCATCTTGGCCTTTACCTCGCATGTGTCCTACTTGACCTTTGTCAGCTTTGACTACGGCTACAACATGGCTGCTAACGCCACCATCGGTACAGCAAGTGCTTGAAAGTCATATTAAAGTTCACATTTGGTTGGTTAGAGCTACAGGTTTTTAAATCATTGTTTGAGTAGCTCTTATTTCTCTTAACTGATTTTAAAGGTTCAGTAGAATAGTTTAAACAGTATCATGTCTTTCAATACCAGTGGCTCCACAACTAAATCTCAATACTTTAGTCTTACGTTAGTGTATTGCTCCTTGTCACTTAATACTCTGGAGCTGTATTCCCACCAAACAGTCGGCCCCTGCCACCATATCTCTCTCTATCTTTCCAGGTATGGTGAACCTCCTGTGGTGGCTCTGTTGGTGCTGGCAGAACCGGCGGACCCTGCCGTACTGGTGGAAGTGTGGCCTGGTGGTGTTGCTGCTCCACGGTCTGGCCCTGCTAGAGCTACTGGACTTCCCCCCACTGCTCTGGGTCTTAGATGCTCATGCTGTGTGGCACCTCAGCACCATCCCAGTGCACTTCCTTTTCTACAGGTTCGACCCCTCACTTGACCCCCCCCCTCATTTTTTTTGTTTATAGCTTTACTGAATAATCGAGGCAGAAGAAATAATCATGTATTTGAAAACATGAGCAAAACAGTTGCTTTAATCTGTGTGTGTGGAAGGAGAGAGGAGTAAAAAGTGAACAATAATGGGTTCAATACCTGATAAATGATCCTTACTTTGTTCTCCCTCCAGTTTCCTGATAGACGACAGCCTCTACTTACTAAACACAGAGAAGATGGGTGTCAAAGTCGAGTAGGAGGTGCTCATCACCTCTTCACCATGCAGACATCCTTGCACCCCTCCAATCAGGGCAGCTGGACACCCAAACACAGAAGTAGCTCAGCCTCCCAGATGACATGCATGATGCCACTATGATTCCATCGAAGCAGCCTTTGTTTACATTCTTCTTGTTTTAAATTTCTCATTCTTTTTTTTTTTTTTTTAATGAGAATTATCACCATCGATGCTCCTTCTACTTAACTTTGCCTTGTGCTGACGTGTGCACTGCTACTCTTTTGCCATCTGTCATAACTGCAAAACAGGATGAAGGAAATGGTTTTGTATTCTACCGCAGCAAAACCAGTTTTTGACGCTTCCGATTGTTAAGTCGGGTGCATATCCTGCTTCCTTCAACTCTTGGGTGCTCCTGAAACCAATCCCCTAAGCCCACGTTTTAAGTTACCTGCTGTTGGAAGTCCAACACGTTTAGCTCTGCACAAATGGCAGTTTGCTGTGGCTGACAATAGATGGCACCAAATCACTCGCCAGGCCATCATTAACCTACTCCATGTGGTACAGCATGTGTCAGGGTTCATAGATGCCAAAAGTGGACTGGCGGACACAGAGAGGTGCCCCTTGTGAAAAGGGAGGGGCCTGCCAGCAGATTGATCTAGAGAGAGGGGGAAGGGGTTTATGTTTAGAGGCCATTCTAGCTGACTGTGTTTTTTTTTTTTCTCTTCTCACCATCACACCTTTATTTTTGTGCCTCTGTTGTTTCCATTACTGCTTTTCTTTCTTCTATTCTTTTATTATCATTTTAGATTTTTGTTTTCATCAGTTGCCTTAGTTGTTTTAATTCCATTGTTGTTGACCAGTTAGTGCTTTATTCTGTTGACAGTTTTATTTTGATTACTTGATTTTTAATTTGGGTGGGGATATTCCTGATGATTATAATATGGAAATATTATTTTTATTCACCTGGATTGCCTTTTAGTGTGAGGGAAAGGAAAGAGTTCAAAAGTTCCTAATAAATTCTGGGGTTAGGGTGTGTGTGTGTGTTTGTGTGTGTGAGAATGAATGAAACACAGTATTTTGAGTTGGTTGCACTTCTTGCTGTAATGTTCCCCAGAATGACACACACATACACACAACCAGCTGCTTTACAGATACCTGCCCCATAATGCCGAATACTTCATTTCCCTTCAAGTCTGCCTTATATATTGAATCACAACCTGATAGTCAATGAGCATGTTTCTTCTTTTTTGTATCAAATCTGTTTTTCCCCTTCTGAGCAAAACTCTTGAATTCATACCATGTATGTCTTCACCCCTCAGAGTTTCCCTTCTGTCTGTGCACTTTATGGGCGTGTGTGTACATTTCCATGCGTTTTTGTTTGAAATTCTGCCCATGCCTTTGTATTTCTGTGTGAGAATGTGAACAATGGCCAGTATGTGTGTACACGTTGCCTTGACTCGACATTGTGTTGTTTTTGCCATCATAAACTGAATCACTGTCTCTGTGTGTGAGAGCTAGATTGTGTGTGATCCTTTTGTAAAAGTACTGATGTGTGTGTGTGTGTGTGTGTGTGTGTGTGTGTATGCTGTGTGAATGCGTGTGAGACGACGGGTAAATTTAGCTTTGCTGACAGCCTGTGATGGGGGTGGGGGAAGACAGAGGACGGGACAAATGTCATTGGTCTGGGGGGCAAAAAGAAGATTCCTCAAAGTAGAGATATTGGTCTCATGAGATAAGAAAAAAGTAGTCCATATGTGTGTGTGTGTGTGTGTGTGTGTGTGTGTGTGTGTGTGTGTGT
>CM076668.1:9673635-9721029 GCA_038496675.1 Rachycentron canadum
ATATATATATATATATATATACATATACATAGTACATATTTTATTTGATGTTGGCCACAAGTGTGGTTAATGGTTAATGGTTGATATTGGTCAGTGTTTATTAACGACTAACAACAACATTCATGATTTGTTGTTGAGGTCCAGTTATGACAATGAACACCTAATAGGCAAAAATAAGAAATGACCACGAGGGAACAAAATCTCATTTCAATACATCACAAAATCACAACTTATTCAAAACTGCAAATGCTTCATCTACTGTACTGAGAAAACAGCTTATAAACCATTACGTTGGTATCCCTTTCTTGAAGAATTAGCAGTGAACAAACTCCACTTTTTGCTCTATAAAATCATTCGCTGTTCGATTTCCTCTTCAGTAGTGACCATGTCCGTCTTCTTCCCCCAATCATTTGCTGCCCCCTGCCTGCTGCCCCGTGCACCATCACCTCTCCAACTGAGTGCACATTCCTCCACCTCACATCAAATATTTGACCAAAAGGAAAAAAAAATCTCAAAGAAATGGAACAAATAAAAGTCTTCTTTGTTGATAAAGAATAGGAGTCTTCTGTGTGTTCTTCCCTACATGAGACATGGCTTTGGTCCTGTGAATGTTATTCTGTTCTGCAGTGATCTTTCAGACCAAGAATGTGGGAGAAAAATAGAAAAAGAAATTTTCTGCTCTGCTTTCCAAGAGCTTCTACCTTTCCTCATTGTCACCAAGGTACAAGGTATAAGAAACATGGGTAAAAAGGTATTTTATCAAGGTATATTTTATCAAGTAATATTGTTCATGATGCAACTGTGGAGCTGGTTTATAGACAGTTGGCTTTCGTCCAGTGGTTTCCAGTGTACTGTCCATATCTGGGATGTTGTGACATGATAAATACTGTAGAAAAAAAAGTTCACAAATTGCTACACAACTCTATTTACTTCTCTTACATTTACTTGTCTTTGTTAGACTGATAACCACTGACACATCTGATACCACAGCTGTTTCTGTAAGGAGTCTCAAGTTGAAAGAGTTGGAAACTACTAGTATAATTTATTTTGTATAATACTTTGTACTTTATAATCCCATAATTGTCGTTTTACATCATATTAAAGTAACTTGTTCAAATTTTGCAAAACACATGCAATGGTGAAAAAACACTTCTTCAAATTGACATTCAGTACAGTTAAAGAAAAATAAAATAATGGTTGAATTTTGCTACACTGCGTAAATATATGAAGGATATAGCCTCATTCTTTTTAAAAGCAAACTCTAAGGTGTTAACATAGCCTCACACGTCTGGGACAAAAAAAGTGTCTCCACTGTAAGTGACATGTATCGTCTGTGGCTCATCCCTCCCCTCTTCCCCTGCAGTCTGAAGGTCCTGCTGACCTTGTACCATTTGTGCCAGTATTATATGCACAGGCTTTCATTATGTCTCTAATATCACCAGGGCACATTCCTCTGGGCTCGTATTTGTTACGCCTGTTGATCTAAGTAAGCAACTCAAACTGTGCGATGATACCAAGTGTCCAAAAACAAGCCCTCGTTAGACTTGCAGGAACTATATTTTTTTACAGTCTGTGCAGCAGTTGTCCTTGTACGTTTTCATTTCTACACTGTTTCTCTTACCCACTCGGCAGCCTCCTCCCTTCTTAACCCACTGAGCCTCCAATGAATATTAATGTTTTATGAGTCCCAGACAATTAAAGCCAGACTCCAAATGTATATCATTGTGACTAATATGAGGATTTGCATGTTTTTACAGAATCAGCAAACTTTATGTGAGGTTGGATGCTTGAGTACTCCTCATAAAACTGGGTTTCATTCACTTTACAGGAGTTTACTACTGAGAGAATTGTTCAACCAAAGTGCTGAGTTGGCTCCATCCCTTAACGACCACAGTGACACTGAGATGCAGAAAATTGGCTTATTTTTGTGGGAACCAAACATTTAAACAGGACCAGGTCCACTAACCCTGGTCTGGGACTTGTGTTGTCTGGCTCACTGAGTCACTTTTTGTTGTTTCCTGATAGCTCTGTGCAGTGCGTTGGACTCTGACCCTGGCTTCTGTGGGTGGGGAAGAGTGGATTGCTTGGGATGAATAGAGTTTATTCTTCTTCCTTAAACTCCTGATTTGTGACCGTGAAGTTAAGGGCATGAGAAAAGTGAAAGAAACACGAAGATGCTCCAAGCTGCTGTAATGCAGATAATTTCCCTTTTATAAATTCACTGGCAGCCAAAAATCCGTTAAGTTTGTAAGAAAGGGTCAAATTCAACAGTAATGCAGACAGAAGAGAAAGTTATAGTTATTAATCTTGATCATTTTACATAATAGAGAAGAAACTACACAAGAGTCTTTAAATAGATGGAAAATAAAAAAGCCTTTTGTTGCATTATTGGAAATTTCTTATCCTTGGAGTTTAAAGTCTAAGTCCAAGGAGTCAGAAGTCCAAAGATATATATATTTTTTTAATCTGTCTCTCACAAGCCTCCAAACTTGAGGGCACTTTACTAGATCACTGCAATGCCTCTTTAAGAACGCTGTGATGATAATCCTTCACAGACAGTTACTTAAGTTTTTTAAATATAGTTATTGCTCCTGTTACTTACGTAAAGGAGGTGAATACTTGGTGTTTGATTCATCATATTTGATACCTTGATCACTTGACTTTTGAAGGTTGTTAGGATGATTGAACTGTCATACTTGAGGGTGCCAGGCAGCCTATTTAAAGATCCCCTCATGACATGTTTTGAGACATATAAAAATACTCTGCTTTGAATAACAGTTCATGTATGTTATGTTTTTATTTTCACAAAAAGGTGAAAGTTCCTGGTGAAAGATTCATGATATGATTATGATTATGTGGTTGCCCTCATTAAAAAAATGTAGCAGCTCCAAGTTACTGTGGAAAGATTCTTTATTTCAAAGGTTTAACTACTGGACATAAGATGTCTCCTACTGTCTCTGTATGTGCACTGGAGGTTTCAGGTTCCACATTACACTTGTGTATGTTGCATACTGGAGCACAAACTGGTTTTCTAATGATGTCATAAAATCATGCTGGTACGTACAAGTCTAAACAGTCATCTAGTGTCAAACTCTTGACGTACAGTAACAGTTTTATGCCCATTAGATATTTAAATCCTTGATGGAGGAGTCTAATGCCCAGATTCATTCTGCAGCATGAGACAACAAGCCACAACATATTACCATCGAGTCATGAAGACCCGTCTTTAGTCCTGAGAGTCCTGCAACAGATGGCGTGGCCCCCACAGAGCCCTGATCTCAACATCATGGAGTCAGTCTGGGATTACAAAACCAAGACAGAGGTTCTCCAACGACCTACCTGCCAAGTACCTTGAAAAGCTGTGAGCAGACATCCTCAACAGAAAAGCAAAGGGTGGTCACACCAGAACCAAAGTTAGATGATAAATAAAAAGCATTCATGACTACTCCTGTAAGCATCTTCACTTTAGAGCACTTTCCCACATGTGCATTACACTTCTGAATTCTCCTGAATTATATCCTGAACAGAGACAGTCAAACATCCAAGTGAAGTAACAGGCAGCACATTTTTGAGTGAAGGGAGGCTTTAAAGTTACCGAATAAAAGACTTTATTCTCACTGAAGGAGTAACAGCTGGGATGAGGTGTAAATGTGAAATGTCTTGAACATTGATTTAGAGCAGCACTGCCCTGCAGATAAGGCAGTTTGAAGTGAGGGCGGGCTGACTCAACCTGCCACTCCCCGTTCAGGCCTTCACGGGAGCGCGCATCGGCGCTGCCGCTGTCACGCTTTACTACCAACAGGCACGGAATTCCAGGGAGGAAGTCACTGAGATTGGGAGAAGGAACAACAACTCCAACGGTGCCAAAAAAACAAAAAAAAAAAAAAAAAAAAAAAAAAACTACCTAATCAGTGGGACGGGGGAGAGAGAGAGGTCAAAACAGCAGGGTTTCACATTGGGAACAGTAAACACGTCCAGCTTTTGGAATATGGACTAGGACGGACGGGTCGGAGCAGATGGAGGCGGCGAGAAGTTTGGTCTTTGTCGGGGTCGTGCTGCTCGGAGTGACGGGCGCGCTGGGCAGAGAAGGTGGGTAACTTTCAGAGCCTCCCCCGGCTCCACGGTGAGCGGTACAGACACGCTGCTTATTGGGAGTGTGCGAGTACGACACTGTGGGTTATATCTGAGTGAATATCGGAGGCTCGGCTCGGCCGAAAGAGGCTGATATTTCTGGCCGGGACCACATTCCTCCGTGTCTCCGCTGCTCTCGTCCTCCGTCTGTTGGGGCTCGTGGGATTCACGAGGCGCCGATAACGAGAAAAATCACACCTGTCACTTTGTAGCGTCTAATGAGATTTACCGCCGCGACCGAAACTGTTTTGTATCAACTTGAAACACGGTTTTGCTGCACAGACGCACACGGCCGCAACATGGTAGCGCAGTCACACTGAAACAGGTAAGAAATATGAGAACCTGCTTTGCAGCTTGAGGACAGATAGAGACTCTGGTTGACTTGTGTGTGCAGGCGGGCGTTAGGTTGGACTGGTTCGCTGTGCGCGTAAACAAAAACAAACCAACAATAACAAGCAGCGCATTGTGCGCCAAGGATCATGACGATGTCAATTATTCACTTCTGGCTGTAAAAGAGGACATTGTCTGATAGAGGGGCCACTTGTCACACTTGGAGCTTGAGTGCATGTCAGTAAAACAAGAGCTAACTGAGAGGGCAAACCAGTGCATGTTTGCAAGGTAGACTTACAAAATCATGATTAAAAAACAACAAAAACAAAAACAAAAAGGTGTTTAATTACACATCTGATCTCATCTCATTCAGAACAGTGCTGCATTTCACCCTTTATGTTCACCCTCTAAACAAACTTTCATATTGGAGCTGAAACTAGTTATTTATATATATAAACTAGTTACCAGTTATTTTCAAGGTGAAATATGAAACATTGGATGGTTCCAGTTTCTCAAATGGGGAGATTTCCTGCTCTTACTTTCCTATATAATGAATATTTTCCGATGTGGACTGGTGGTCAGACAGAAGAAAACCTCAGCACAATTTGAAGAGACTAATTATATTTATAAGCCAATTAACCAATTACTCTGATAGTCATTGGAATAGTTGCAGCCTTAGTTTATATTAGTGGCTGCATTGTTTTCCAAACTGACAGAAATCTGTTTTAGGTGAAATTGGATATCAATAAGCTCAGTCAGCTGTTTATAAAAGCCTTTTTAACTGCACAAGCTAATAGCAAAAATATTGACATCAATAACTCAGAATTCCCTTTATAACACAGTTTTTATTGACATGCACTTGGCAGTTTTTATCGAGATGCACAGTTAAAAATCAAAGACCTGCTTAGTAAACCAGTGCACAGAACAATGCAAAGAGTAATCATTTTAAATGATCGCCATGTTTTAGATGAAATCCATGCATCGAATAGTAGTCAAGCTTCCTATTTACTACTAAAATGATTAGAATAAGTGAATTATTGTAATGAAGCTCCCCTGGCTGTTATTGGTTGCTGCCCCCACCACCACCACTACACACACAAACAAAGCCAATAGTCACAGGTGAAGTCATTTCCAAACACAACTGCATTGTTGGGGGGAACAGGTTGGTGCACTTTCCTCCACTGTTGATCTTTGAGCATCAGTTCAGCGTGAGCTCTGCTTGGTCATTAATCCCCGTGTTAAGCAACACATCATGCACAGGAGGATAAATCTAAAAATTAACTTTCTGTTACTGAGTGCCAGTTTTTTTTGTCTGCATACTTGCGACTCCAAAGGTCAGCTTTTGTGTTACTGTTCTTCCTTTATTGGGCATAATACATTATTTCAGCAACCTGCTCCTGTGTATGTGTGTGTGTGTGTGTGGTTACTTCAGAATCTGCAGAGTTCATGCCCTTGTTACACTCCAGTTCACCCAACAAGTGAAACACACTGGATGGTGATTAAGTCCCACTGTATCGGCCTCAGTGGCAGGTTAACGCAGTCAGCTGTGAGTCACCAGCCTTGCCTGCGTGTTGATGATCTAACTCTCTCTGAGCTGGGGAAAGGCCCACCATTGGCTTCATGCCCAGCCTCAGAGACAACTTTCAGCACCTTCCTGTGGTTTGAGTTGCACATCTTCAGCCATCATTTATGGTACTCTGACACAAACCTATAGAAGGAAAGTTTAAATCACAGCAGCCTTATTAACAACAATTCCCTTCTCTACTCATCTGTTTTTTTGTCTTTTTTTTATGGAGGAAAACATTGTTGATTTGTATCAGTGTGATACTTTCTGGTAGTTAGACATGCAATACTTCAAAAATAGAAATGAAATGATAATTTCAGTGGTGTCCTGGCGGCCTAGGGGTTTAAAACCATATAATTGCTACATCCTTGGTTTGAGTCTGGCAAGGACATGTCATCCCTCAGCTCTCTCCCCTCATTTACTGTCACTATGAAAAACGAAGGCAAAATGGCAAAAAAAGTATTTTCTTTGATCCAGCATCAGAGTTATTGTGATACATGATAATAAGGACCCCTTTACTGAGGGTTATTGGTTGTAATTCATGGCTTTTGAAATTGTTAAGAAATGTATTTTATTTAGTAATCTGTCATAAGTCAGTTACAGGATACTACTGACTTACTTATTTATTTTATTACTCTTGGCATCACTTTAGAGTCTATTGGAATAAATACTGACTAGAATAATGTAATGGACATTGTGATTGTCGACGTTCATCTATCATGGAACTTTTATTTCCCCAATAATCTGAATCATAATGTCAAATCAAATCTTCAACAACACTATGAAGTAATTATACAATTGTACAACATACAAGCTTATCGTTGCAAATGACGATTTTAGATAAATTTTCCATTATTCAGACCAACAGCAGCAGCTGTGCTCGATTTTTACACTGTATCCCCTGGTCCTAATTCATCCTTAAATACATTAGGTTTTAAACAATCAATTGTGATTAATTTGTCTGCATCGAGTTTTTCCCTTCTAAATGAAGATGCAGCTACAGGTGGTTTCAAATTGTAGTGAATATGCAAGAAAGTATGCAAGAGGACATAGCACAGCTGTATATGTTTGTATATGTGTGTAGTTGTAGTCTGCATGACAGGGTGAATGAGTGAGGAGTCCATGTCTGTAGCTCCAGAACGGTACAGATCCTGTTCTGCTTGTCTGTTGAGCAATACCTGTTTGTTCTCATTTAGCCGTACTCTGAAGAAGAAGAAAGAATGTGTTCAGGGAGGTTGGGAGGTTTGTGCAAGACGTGCTGTTAAGGTTATAGCACCACGTTAGAATCAGGACTGACATGTTAAATCTGATTGCTAATAAACAGACAGAGAACATCCTGTTGGATCAGCTTGTTCTGTTTGTGTTGGGCTTTGAAGGGATCTACTCCATTAGGGGAGAGTGGAGCCCGGAGAGTCTTGTTGACCGTCCTGTGAGGTGTCACACTGCTGGCTATCTCTCCACGCTTCAGTCCAACTCCTGCAGTAGCATCCATGCCATCATGTTTGTGTCATTTGCTATACACACACTGGTAAACACACATGCACACTCCCTGTGCTAACTGGCACTCTGCCACACACAGGTGTGGCTTTAAGGTGGCTTTTAGTTTTCAGTGTCTAAAGCAGCACACTGGCAAAGGACAAATCAGCCCATCCTCTGTAGAACAACAGATTGACATTAAATCAGCCATTTTCAGTTAGAAGACAGTCTGTGATGACAAAAATACGTCGTATTGGCACTATCAAAAGAACCATTGACAGGCTTCTCTAAGCAAAAAAGCAAAAAAACTAGAACAAAAACAACCAGTGAGTAGAAGAAGTAGAAGATTGTGCTTTCAAAGTATTGATTAAAAATTCACTCTCTGCTAAAAGGTTATTGATTAATCTTTTGATGTCATTTATCAAGCCAAACATTCACTGGTTCCAGCTTCTTTCACTTCTTTCTCTCTGTTTTCTATCATCATTTACTGAATGTTTGGATTGTTGCTTATACAGTTTCAACATTTAAGTGTCAGCTCTAGAAATAATAATGTCTGACATTTTAGAGGGTAAATGATCAGTCCATTAGAAAAAAGTTTATTGATAATAAAAGCAATTGGTAGTTGCAGCTTGAGGTACCAGGGCTCTTATTGACCATCTGTGAGGATATTTGATTTTGTAATAATCGTTCATATTCATGTACTGTAAACCAGGGTCACACTGCTGCTCCTCTTCAGAGTGAGCAGGCAAGAGTTGCCCGTGTTTAACAGCACTGATATGTGTCGAAACTGAGACTGAACAATCAACCTTCTATTCACTTTCTTTTCAAGAGCTGATATTTACCAAATGAATTTCCTGATGCCTACTAAGTGGATATAAAATTGGAATGAGTAAACATGTTATAATTAAATATTAAACTAGATTTATAATGTTGAAGTAAAGCAACCCTCCGTAAAGGCACTAATATTGTTGCACAAAGTGCAAGAAATAGTTGTATAAAGAACGATGAAGGAGCGCAAACTGCCCTCTTTTCCTACTTTCCCACACAGTTGGATGGGCTGGAGTATAACTACTATAATATATAAAAAATGACTGTGACACACTATTAAAGACATAATAAAACACTTACATAATCACTTGTTGACTTGCTTCAGCCAAGCAAAGGTCATTTTGTCCATAGTTAAATTTGTAGTAAATGTCAGACTTTAACTCAAATATGGCAAAAACACCATTTGTGAAGTCTGAATCAAGCTGCTGTAATAAATCAACATCTATGCCAGAAAACTGAATGTGATCACAATAAATTCTGGGTTGTTCTTAGTGACTCCAGTGTAATCAAATCTATGATGGGGACAACAGGCAACAGGCGGAAAAGTAGAAATGCTCTCATTCTTGCTCTTGTTAACAACAGAAAATCTGATCAGACGATGTTCTCAGAGCAAGTTTGGCGTTACACACTGTGCAGAAGGCAGCACTAACATGTTCACGGTCCATCTTGTGACCTGGAGGGTCACAGGCTGCAGACGTGTCTTTGGACAAGACACTGGTCTCAACCCTGGTTTTTCTTGGCCCCCCTAACACTCTGGTGAAAACCATACAAGTATGTCATCATCAAGATATGCAAAGACACACATTCCTGTGAAATGACACTTTCCAGAGCCCAAAAGAGTTGGGTAACAACTCACCGGCTGAGACAAACTGAAAGGGTGAATAAAGGGGAAATTTTGAGATATCTTGGCTCTGAAAGCAGCTAATAACTGATGATGTAGTGTACGAGTTTAGAAGAGAAAAGCAGAGTTAGTTACATGTCAGCAGGCAGATAGAGCAAAGTAAGTGATAAAAGAGAGTGTATTTTAGGCCGAGGGGACAGAGGGGTGGGCAGCTCCTCACAAGGCCACGCATACACACACGGCCGTTGCTGAGAGACTTTTGGAGAGCAAACAATGAGGGAATAAAAGGAGAGGAAGCTGAGAACTCGCTTTACACTCACTTTTTTAGAAATGGAAAATCTGCTCTGTTGAGCGTCTGTTACGGCACATTTACCTAATCCCCAGAGCTGGAGCTGTCTGTGTGGGTTTCAGGGAGTTGATTTCTGTTTGTGTTTAGAGTCTGTTTTTCTAAAAATTATTTAAGTTCTGGGGGATCAAATCTTGACTTTCTACTTCACATCCAAAACTATTTTCCACAATGACATCATTGAGGCAGGCAGTGATTAGTCATTTGATTTGATATTTGACACAAGCTTCAACGACTGGGTGTGTATTTTTGGCAGTCACACTGTTAATCACAACCCCATTTGCTGCAGCAGCTTGCTGTCAGACTTTAATACAGACTTTATTTACACTTTATTATCCAGGCACTGTCATATGGGTCAAGTTCAGAGTACTCAACAGTCATCGGGAAGCTTTACAACTGGCAGACAAACATATATGTCGGGAAAACGATGTGAGCTCCTATACCCTGAAGTCTGCAGAACCTCAGTATATAATGACAATCAGCCCCCTCCACCCTACCACGACTTCCCGGTCCTCTGATGATGTATGTATCCATACAGCAAAAAGGAGAGACAGAGATGGCAGCGGGAGGGAGCAGGGTTGCATGGGTCTCTTCAATCAGGAGAAGTGGGATGACTATTGAAGGCCTGTTGGAAGGAAGCCAGAGGAAGTCATTTATAACCTCAGCAGAGGAGGGACTGTCCACTGTGTGACTGTCTGCTAAAGCATGGGAGCTATGTGTCTGCGAGAGTCCCTATGAATTGTAATGCTATATGACCCTGAATGTAAGGCTGTGTGTGACCCACTGTGGGGAATCTGTGCTCTCTGCTGCCGGTGGAAAATATATCATATACACCAAGAGACAGACAGAAGCAGTGCATGTGGTTTGTATTTCAAAGAAACCATTCAAGCCCACTTGTAAATAGTTACACAGTCAAAATATGCGGAGTCTAAAACTTAACAGTCATCATCATTTGTCTTCAAGTTCCCTCACAGTACAAAACCCAATTAAATGCTTAAGCTTATTTGGTCATTTTACTTTACAGATATCATTACAATCATTACATGATTAATTGGATCCTAATTTCAGCACTGGACACAATAATCAGTAGGATGTGTTCAGTACAGCATGTTGACAGGAAAGATGGAATACAGATGATTTTGAATCTGTGTTTTATGACAGATTTAATGACTCTAATACATTTGACTGTTTTTATTGCAGTTCACAAAAATATAATTTTGCATACACATGCTAAGCTATTCAGTCTAGATTGAGTGTTTTGCCCGCTAACTGTGCTTACAGACCAGTTAGCTTTGAGCACCTTTAGTTGTATTACCCCAGAAATAAATCGATGTTTATACAAGTCATGGGAATATATTTGAAGGTATAAAATAAATACTTTTGGCTTTGATATGGCTTTAGTTGTTTTGAGTGTTAAGTACATGCTTACATGTTCTTTGTGTTGATGACAATTAGCTGATAGCATTTGTGGGGTTTTTTTGGATTGACAGTAAAAGAGTCTAAAATAAAAAAGGCACAAATGGTTTATGATATATTTTATCCGTGAGCACTTATATATATCAAGTTGTGGTCATATGTTATCTGTGCTGCAGTGTGCCTGGGTACAGACATGAAGCTGGCCCTGCCCTCCAGCCTGGAAAACCACTACGAGACCCTGAGGCTGCTCTACACAGGCTGCCAGGTCGTCCATGGCAACCTGGAGATTACACACCTTCATGGAAATCCAGACCTCTCCTTCCTGCAGGTATGTTGCTATTGCTACAGTGGGCACTGTTAAAAGAATGAAACTCAATTTATCTCAGTTTTGCCACAAAAGAGTCTTGTGCATTGGTTATGAAACAAAGAAGGTGTCAACAAATAAAAACATCCTCCTCTTTCTGTTGGCACATCAGTTCAACCTTTTTGTCTCTAACTTCAGGGGATTGTGGAGGTGCAGGGTTATGTACTTGTAGCCCATGTGTCAGTGGGTCTGGTGCCTTTGGACAACCTTCGTATTATCCGAGGCAGCCAGCTTTACAACTCCAGCTACGCCCTTGCAGTGTTGGATAACACTTTGAATGGACAGGGGCTCAGGACGCTACGACTCCGTAGCCTCACAGGTGAGATGATGGTATAGTAGAGTTACAGTTGATGACTAAAAACACCACAATTGCAACATTAAGTTGCTGAGCTGCTTTTATGTTTTGTCTCCCTTACAGAGATCCTGCTGGGTGGGGTGTATATTTGGGGAAACCCCCAGCTGTGCTTTCCAGACCCTGAGAACATTGTTTGGAGGGACACGTTGGATGAGCAGAACTTCCACGCCAAGCAGCATCGGCTGCAGCCACGGGCCTCTAAATGTGAGCAACTGACCGAAATATTGAACATCTGACCGGGTAGTAGTTTCAAGTGTGCTACAGTAAAAATTAAGCAACAACAAACAGAAGCACCTCAGCATGTGTAAGAAAAAAAAACTGTGCAGTTTACTGAACACAGTAAATTTGCTTTGGGGGTCGTACAGTCAGACGCCCACTGGACCATTCAGGCACATTATGTACAGTACTGTCTATAATCACACTAGTGCTGTGGCTCAGGGGTGGGACTATTAGTTTGTGTTTTACTTGGCCAGGCTGCATGTTCAGTCTGTTTTTGTAATATCTTAATAACTACTGGATAGATTTCCCTGAAATGTTTTGGTACAGGTATTCATGGTCCCCAGAGGATGAGCTCTGTTAAATTTGGTGATCACCTTCTTTTCTTCCTTCCTTGAGTGCCACTATGAACTTGGACATTTGTAGTTGAGTGTGAAATACTGTATCTTTACAATTATTGGGTGTTTTCTGCTAGTTAAAGTGGCCAAGGATATATTCTAATGACTTTTCTGATCCTCTGACAAATACTTTGTTTTATGGCTAAATAGTTTATTAACCTTGACTTTACTGGCTGCTAAGCTAATGTTAGCATGCCAACAAGCTAAATTAAGATTGTGCCAAATTTGAATTGTTAAATGTCAGTATGTTAGCATTATTACTTCCAACATGTTATGCTCATCTCATAACAAATCCCTTTTTTGTGATTATTGGTTTTTTGCCTTGTACAGGTCCAAACTGTTCCTCTGTATGTGGGAGAAGCTGCTGGGGAGAGACGGCCCAGGACTGCCAGGCCTGTGAGTTAATATAATGTACAGAGCATGACAATGACATGGTTTTCATTGAAAAAAGTCCAGAGCAAGTGAAGTACAACTGAAACTGTCTCATTTCTGTTCCAAGTGACCCGTATTAATTGTGCATCTGGCTGTCAGCGGTGTAAAGGTCTGCTGCCCAATGACTGCTGTCACATGCAGTGTGCTGCTGGATGCATGGGACCCAAAGACTCAGACTGCCTGGTAAATGACAGACACACACACACAAACACCTCTTAAATACAGTATTTGTTGCTTTTTCTTTCATCTTCTTGTGGTGTTGTTTGACCGTCGTTTGTCATCCCCAGAGTAATGTGTTTCCTCCTTCCTGTTTTCTCCAGGCATGTCGTCATTTCAACGACAGCGGCGTTTGTAAGGAAAACTGTCCTCCACCCACTATCTACGACCCTGTCACTTTTCAGACCAAACCCAACCCAAACAAGAAATTCAACTTTGGAGCCACCTGTGTGAAGACCTGTCCCTGTGAGAATTTATTTTGAAACCCCCTTATTCATCCAAGAAAGCTACACAACACAGTGCTCAGCTAGTGGCCTCTGTGCAGTTTCATAGATGCAGCTGATGATTAAGTATCTCTGTAGGACATCTTGATGGTAGTACATGCTCAGGGAGAGGATAAAACATTTGCTTTCCTGGCCATGATTCCCACAGACACTTGCTTCTCCAAGTTTAATAATAACAATTTCATTATTTCTTTTTCATTTTTCTTTCTGCAAAGATGACTTTTGAGCATTTTGTCTCTCTCTCTCTAGATAACTATCTGGCAATGGAAGTGGCCTGTACATTGGTTTGTCCCAAAGCTAACCAGGAAGTCATCATCACTCAGCCCGATGGAAATGAGATGCAGAAATGTGAAAAATGTGAAGGAGACTGTCCCAAAGGTTTGTGTCTTTGTGGATGTTTTGTGAGTGGGTACATCTGCATTTGACACAAAACATTTATATAAACAGTAGCTATGCAGAAGTCCAAAAGAAGAAAACAAATTTCACATTATGTGGCTAAGATAATGATTAAGGAGGAAGTTTTGGATTCTTCAGGTGCGTGACATGGTGCTTCAGTACAGGTGATAATGTTTTGCACTGCATGTGCTGATGCTCTGATGTATCACATGCTGACAACAGTGAAAAGTGAATTAACCTGTTTCTGTAGTACCAAGTTCCGGTGGTTTATGTAATGAATTGCATTCATTTATTAAATTTGTACATAGTAAAAAGTGAAGCAAGCCTTACTTCACTTCTAGACTGGAAGTCTGGAAGTGGAGTTTTGTTACAGTGATTTAGTCCTTGTGAAGAATTTTTTTTTTCTTTCTGTCCTCAGTTGAATCTCTTGCGCATTTACACCAAACACTAATAAAGCTATTATTTCTCTATTACATAAGGAATTAAGATACATTAACTTGCTGTATATACGATGTGACAGGTTTTATGAAGACAGGGTCAGCTGGGATCTGTCAGCTTCTTCACATTGTAGATCAGTGGAGGCAGTGGAAGCCTATAATCACCTAAATGGATTTATCTGTAGCACACCTTTCAGAGACTAACTGTTTGTGATTAAAGGTATTAATATTATTTCATCAGTGCAGTCAGTTTATAGGTATATGGATATGCTTCATAGGTAAAGCATATCCTGTATACCTACCAGCATTGTTAGAGGCACCAGGCTGGGCTGCCTCTTTCCCCCATTTGCTTCAGCTCTTGAACACCAGCTCAGACAATTTGTTCATCATCTTATACCCCTGTTGTTTAATACAGTATAACACTCAATATTTCACTCTATGCCGATGATTTGCTGGTTTATATGGAGGGATGTTGATCACTCTTTTCCATACTGGACATTTTTAGTAAGTTGAGGTTAATAACTAGTTTTATGATAAATTAATCCATTGTCCCTTTTCTTTGTGTTTTGTATGGTAGTTTGTTATGGCCTGGGTATGGACAACCTTGGTGTCATGGACAACCATGGCATCACCATGGTAACATCTTCTAATGTGGAGCAATTCAACAAGTGTAAGAAGATTTTTGGCAGTCTGGCCTTTCTCCCTCAGAGCTTTGTGAGGTAAGAGATAAACAGTCCAAATGTAAAACACGTGTATGATTGTAGCTCATAAAGATACTTTAGAAATGACATAATGAAGTAATAACACCACAGTGCATACTTTCTGTTTAGCACCTCAAACATTTGCAGTTTGCAGCAACATTTGCAGATGATTCTTTGTGCACAATCTTACAAGGCAAACCCTGTAGATGGGACTGAACTGGGTGTACTTCAAAGCCATTTGATTATTTGTATTTTTGTGTCAGTTGAGAAAATAACTGCTTTTATGTTTGTTCTTATTGTTAAAACAATATAATTTAAGATAGACCTAGTTCTAATACAGTAGATATATATTTACACATAATGCTAATCCTGCATCACTGGAAATTTTAAAGATCATAAAATCTCATAAAACTCAATTCCTGGTGCACATTTTGCTCAAATCTTATGTTGTCATTGTCCAGGGACCCTGTGACCAACACATCAGGCCTTACTCTGGAGCAACTGAGTTCCTTCAAGAAACTGGAGGAGATCACAGGTACTGAACAGCGATGGAGTGTTTATCTTATTAACTCCAACTGTTGCAAGAGCAGTTATTTCTGATTTATTTCAACTTTGCATAGAAGCCTGATGTAAAGAGTGTACTACATCTCCTCCAGTAGAGTGTCTTTAGTATCTTTGTCTAATGTTGCTGTGCAGGTTACTTGTACATTGATGCTTGGCCTGAAGAGTGGACTAATCTGAGTGTATTTGAGAACCTGAAGGTGATCCGAGGCAGGATGCTCTACAAGTAAGACTTTTAAACTGTCTGACTTACCTATCTCCTGTCTTTGTCCTGTCTATATATGAACCTCCCTGTCCTGTATCATTTTTATTTTTTCAAATAGCGTCATTGCACAATATTGTTTTGGTTTTTATTAGTTACTTTAGCTGCCAATACAATAATGTTTATATCACGTAAGATATAAAATGCAAAAAAATCTGTACATTATTCCATTGTAATCTCATAGTTATATCAAGTCAGTGTTTCTGTTTTTCCTGTGGTGTGTGTCACCACATGCTCAGCTTTGTGTATTAGGTTTCTGTTGAGACATTTTGTTCAATTTCAGGGTTGTAAAGGGTAATTATTAGCCAGCACAGCAGTTTGAACCTGCAGCCTGGATAACAGTAAGAGCCTGTGGGACACTGCTGTAGAGCGCTCTAACTAGGTCATTGTAACAAGTGTGAGACACTGTTTTATAGCACGAGCTGACAATATGAGCTTTTGTTTGGTAATTAGAGCAGTTTTGTTGTGTCATTGTATATGTATACCTTGTTTTCTTCTTCCCAGTGAACTTTTTTCATGACTTTTCCCAGTTGCTTTCTTCATTTTACTTCATTTTATTTGTCCTGTTTTTCAGAATGTCTGTCTTGGACGATCCTCTTCCTCTTTGATTTTTCAGTTTTGTCCACTATTCAGGCTTTTCTGCTCCCTTGAACTTAAACATCAACGCATCAACATTTTTGTCACACAAATTTGATATTAGGTTTAAGTCATGTTTAGTTTGATTTCTTAAAAATATCAAACATATCATGTCTAAGTGGATTGATTTACAAGCAAACCCACATTCCTGGTCACTCACAGCCTAACTTCCTCTCTTACAGGGGAGTGTTTTCACTTGCCATTCAAAATCTACGCATCCATTCGCTTGGGTTG
Source organism: Rachycentron canadum (assembly GCA_038496675.1). Lineage (NCBI taxonomy): Eukaryota > Metazoa > Chordata > Actinopteri > Carangiformes > Rachycentridae > Rachycentron > Rachycentron canadum. The sequence goes on from CM076668.1 coordinate 9,690,060, forward strand.
CGTTCACTCCGCAGTGTCAGTGGAGGTTTGGTCTTGTTGCACAACAATTCCCAGCTGTGCTACACCAGTTCACTGCCCTGGGAGAGTCTGCTGCATCCCACCCAGGGGCCACACCGCATCGTCAACCACAACCAGGACCCTGAAGTCTGCGGTAGGTGAAAATGCACATGATGTCTGCAGAGCAGGATAATGTCAAAGCTGATCAAAGTTATTGAGTCTGTAAATCTGTATCCAAGCTTAATCCACATCCAGCTGCAAGGGCAGTGCAGAAAACACTGTTCTGTGCATTTTATTTAAAGTAACATCTATACATGTTGTGTTTTATTGTGTTTACTCTTTTCATTGAGACAGATCAAAAATTCACAACTTTTCCTCTCACAAGGAATTCACTTGTAACACATTCAGTCCTTTTAACTATCTCCTTTAAGAAGAAGCCCCCACAAAATGCCACCTGCATTGTGCTCTGCTGACTCTGGCCTTCAATGTGTTTTCAGAGGCAGAGGGGCGCATTTGTCATTTACTGTGTGAGGGGGGCTGTTGGGGCCCCGGGCCCAGCCAGTGTGTGTCCTGCAAAGCTTTCCGACGTGGCACTGAGTGTGTGGAGCAGTGTGACATCTACCAGGGGTAGGAAAGCTTCCCCGTGTGTGTGCTTGTGTTGGTGTGGCTACACTAAATAAATAAAAAACCTAATTGACTATATTCCACTGTAACATACACTGTGTGTCATAATCCAATCCAAGTTATCTACAAAATTAAGTAATAGCTTTCATGCATTGTATGACGTAAAGGTGTGAACAGGTGGTTGCATGTGGGATTGTGTGGTTTAGCAGTCAATGCCAAATGCCTTAACTGTCTCAATAAATCATTGTGAATGCTTTTATGTCACTGACTCAGCATACTCTTTGAATTGATTTTAGCTTGATCTGTGTGTGTGTTAGTGACAGATTTACAAGATAACACAAATATGAAATAAATCCATATTAAAAAAGGCCAAATTCTTCCACTGTTCATGTCATGCCACAAACAAAAACATTAGCACGCCTCAAGATTTCATGTGCTAACCTCTTTAATTGTCTTCGAACTTTGACGAAGACATAACAGAGCTGTGTTCTCCACCACTCTCATGTCTGAACATTATGTAGCTATAGTTGACATAAATCTTTGCACAAATGCGTTTCCCCATGATACTGTCAGGTGCTTTAGATAAAGGAATCCAAATAATGACAGACTGTTATGGGACATGTTGTCATATCCCCTCTGCTTGTGTTGCAGAGCTATTCGTGAATACACAGAAGGATCTTTGTGCCTTGCTTGTCACGCAGAGTGTCGACCTCTCAACGGCTCTGCCTCCTGTCATGGCCCGGTAAGATATGTCACAGGGTTTCTGATGGATTTCATTCATTCATTGTATGAGATCTAAAAAAATAAAATGTCTCATCTAAACAACCAGCTGCATTTCAGAAATTAGCCCTACGTCTGTCTAATCCAAATTTGTTCACACAGTGCCATAATATTATGTCATGTAATCCCATTGTCTTGAGTCAGTGTGTTTTTTTCATTCCATCATAATGAAACTGAAATAGAAATATGCATCCTAAACGTTTGAGAATATATTGCAAAAGGGCACGTATTTATTCAGACAGATACTTACATTACACCCGATTGAAAATGATAACTTCAGTCATGAATAATCTGGATGACCCTGTACTCTAAATGTCTTAGGTATACACATCAGGTCCAGCTGGGACCATAACCTCATGTCATCACCTGTGCTCTTTCTTCACTTTTTCCAAAAATAATCTAAATAATCTGACCCTCTTTTGCCCGTGTGTATGTGTGTTTCACATAACCATTCCTCTCTGTGTGTTGTCAGGGTGCAGAACATTGTACAGAGTGTCGAAACTTCCAGGATGGTGAGTTCTGTGTGGACCACTGTCCCAGCGGTGTGAAGGAGGATCAGCAAACTGTGTGGAAGTACAGTAATGTATCAGGACACTGTCTGCCCTGCAGCACCAACTGCACACTGTCGTGAGTGGATGCACATCATAACCCACAACTACAAGCACCGTCTGCATGAACTGATGATCTCACAAATCTCACAAATAAATTTTCTCTGTTTCAGCTGCACTGTGATGGATGAAAGAGGCTGCCCTATTGATACCAGGACAGGGTGAGACACCTTAACTGTTAAAACACTTGAGAGGCCTAATTTGGTTTTACATAAATGTAGGGTTAAACTGTTCCTTTCCTTTCAGACCGGGTACGACCATCGCGGCTGCAGTGGGTGGGGTGGTGCTCTTCTTCATCCTGCTGGCTCTGCTGGTCTTTTACCTGAGGAGGCAGAAGAAGCTAAAGAGGAAGGAGACCATGAGGAGGATCCTGCAGGAACACGAGGTGAGAGCTAAGATTGACTGGAGCACTGGTCACAGTTTCTTACTTGGGTTAGACATGTAGCAGCTTTGTGTTGAGTTGAAACTAGTGGGAATTTATTTAGTGAAAGCCTGATTCTTAATTCTTATTCTTGTCTAAGTTGGGTGTTGTAGTGTGTAATGACAAAATCTGCCATCTGCTTCCTTCATGTGTCCAGCTGGTTGAGCCTCTAACGCCCAGTGGTGCATCACCTAATCAGGCTCAGATGCGAATCCTAAAAGAAACTGAGTTGAAAAAACTCAGGGTCTTGGGTGCAGGTGCCTTTGGTACAGTTTACAAGGTATGTGAGCCAGTTCTTTAGCAAAGTCTCTATCACAGAAAGGCACAAATACAAATAATAATTTGTTAGATAGAGTCATATCTTTGATGAGATTTTTGATGTTTCAGGGGGTTTGGGCTCCAGATGGGGAAAATGTAAAAATACCAGTGGCCATTAAGGTTTTACGAGAGAACACCTCGCCAAAGGCCAATAAAGAAATCCTTGATGTGAGTACAAGATGCATACACACATATACTCACAGTACACACAAATACGTTTCACAACCTCTCAACATCTTCGCTCTGTCTTCTCCCAGGAGGCTTATGTGATGGCTGGGGTTGCCAGCCCTTACGTGTGTCGTCTTCTGGGAATCTGTCTGACCTCCACGGTGCAGCTGGTCACTCAGCTGATGCCCTACGGCTGCCTTCTTGACTACGTCAGGGAGAACAAGGACCACATCGGCTCCCAATTCCTCCTTAATTGGTGTGTCCAGATCGCCAAGGTATGTAAACAAGACAAAATATCATCCAATTATTGATGCTTAGACTGATGTAGTAGTAGAACTAAAGGTGCATCTTTCTTAGTAAAACAGCAGTGTCTTAATGTTGCTGTTAATTGTGTTTGTCATCTTATTTTTCCTTTTAAGTTTGATGTGGTATTAGTTTGTATATTTGTGGACACATGGATTTGTGGGTGATGGGTCTGTGTGTGTGTGTGTGTGTGTGTGTGTGTGTTGGTGTAGGGAATGAGTTATCTGGAGGAGGTCCGGCTGGTCCACAGAGATTTGGCCGCCCGCAACGTTCTAGTGAAAAACCCAAGTCATGTGAAGATCACAGACTTCGGCCTCGCCCGCCTTCTGGACATAGATGAGACTGAGTATCATGCTGATGGAGGGAAAGTAAGATGGGACTGTGGCTGTAGCAGCTTCAGCACTGGAACAATTTTAATCATTTTTTTTTAAAAACGGGTATTTCTGTGATCCTAGGTGCCGATTAAATGGATGGCTCTGGAGTCTATTTTGCACAGGAAGTTCACTCATCAGAGCGACGTCTGGAGCTATGGTCATTGTCACTCATTTGACTCATCATTCACTTTGCAGCTTGTGAAAGCAAAGGGTTATCCTTATTGTAAAAAAAAAAGTCATCTAATGTTTGTAGATAGATTAAATAATGATAAATGTTTAGCTTAAAGTGTTTCATTTTGGATACAGACATACACATTTTACACACACCTTTGTTTCATGCCAGTTGTCTTTATACGTCATTAGTAATTGACACGTTTTTTAGACTTTTACAACATCTTGTTGTAATCATACATTTCTCTTTAAGGGGTGACAGTCTGGGAGCTGATGACTTTCGGTGCTAAGCCCTACGACATGATCCCAGCAAGAGAAATCCCAGATGTTTTAGAAGGAGGCGAACGGCTTCCCCAGCCCCTCATCTGCACCATCGATGTCTACATGATCATGGTCAAATGTCAGTGGTTTTTGTTCTTACTGCAGCATCAGCATCTGTCTGTGACTTGAAATGACTTCATTTATTGAACTGAATAACTAATAACTAAATATGCAGACTGCACATGAGAATTGCTTTCATTTACATCGTTGTCCATTTCCCGCTTGATGAAGGCAGATGAACTGTGAAGCATTTTAGGTTAAATAGTAAAATGAATCCAAAAATAAGTTCAATCAAAAGAGTCAGCGTTTCTGAGACATCGCTAATGTTTTTCTCAGATATTTGTCTTTCATTAAATAGCTTAGCATAGTATGAGTTTGCATCAAAGACTATTTATTGACATTGTAATTTTCTGTCTGAATGGCAGGTTGGATGATTGACCCAGAGAGCAGACCGAAGTTCAAAAATCTGGTGAATGATTTTAGTGTAATGGCCAGAGATCCTCCTCGATATGTAGTCATTCAGGTATATGTTGAAAATGTTTTACTTTCTGTGTTTTTTTCCCTTTTTTCATTCTGCTTTGTTACCATGGCCTACCTTAAAAATGGGTCTAAAATTTTTATATTTTTTCCATACTTCTTGTTCTTTCTCTGTCTCGCAGAACGATGAGCAGATGAGCATGTCCAGCCCAGTGGACAGCCAGTTTTTCCGAACGCTTATGGAGGAGGAGGGGAACAACATGAGGGAGCTGCTGGATGCTGAGGAGTATCTGGTGCCTCAGCCAAACCACTTCCCTCGGACTCAGGGAGACGGGGTTCAATCCAATGGGCCATCCAGACACCAGTCATACAGGGTCAGGACATGTAGGCTTGATTTAAAAAACAATGTGTTTATCTTAGCTAGACCTGGGAAACTTTGAGTGGCTATATTCCCATCCTCATTCATCATGTATCACCTCCCTTTATCTCCAACAGAGCAGAGATCAGGGCTTGGATGTTGAGCCCTCCATCACAGGTGGTCCTCGGAGCGTTTACTCCTCCTTGAGCACTCTTGGTCGCAGCCAGTACCCTACCCTACCAGTAGGAACCAGCACCTCCAACGGTCTATGGACCCCTCAGTACCCAGCGCTGGCTCGTACCCCTTCGGCCGGAGACCAGTCCGACTCGGTCTTCCTGGATGGGCCTACAGATGACCCTTCGCTGCCCCCGGCCAGCCCTGGGCGCTACTGTAAAGACCCCACTTACCCCAATGGGAGCCAGGCTGACTTGGAGACAGATGGGCCAAATGGATTTCATCATCCCCATCACCTTCATCACTCACTACCCAGACGAAGTCATGGGTATAATTATAATCATGCTTTGCCAGGTGAGCGGTGATTTCTTCCACTGTAGGCACTTTTCAAAATTAGATTAATAACACGAAAGATACAGCATGACACCAAATTACATTTTAATATTTTGTTCTGACATTTCTTCCTTTGTCCGTCTGATCAGAGTACGTCAACCAGGAGATTTTGGATTTCAGACCGGGGGTTCCTGAGCGGCCCAGCACACTGCCTCGCAAAGTCTCCAGAGCAGACCGACGACTTCCTAACGGCCTGAGCTCCGGTCACAGCGTGGAAAACCCAGGATACTTGGTCCCTGTGAGCTCCGGGAACTCCACCTCCCCAGCTTTTGACAACCCGTACTATCTGGACCTTGTGGCCAAAGCCAAAGCAGTAGCTGGGGATGGAGCACTGGAGAGGGATGGTGGAGTGCCCAGGCATATGAATGGTTTTGTGACCCCCACGGCAGAGAATCCAGAGTACCTTGGACTAGCAGACACCTGGAGTGGACATACCTGAGGAAAGGAAACTGGAGCAATGTGATGAACTCAACAGGAGTCTCAGATTGTGTTCTACTGAGGTAAAGGAGGAATGAGAGAAAGAGAGGATGATATCTGTGTGACAGAAATGACCTTGGTGTGTGTTTGACTTTGGGAATGAGCATGTGAATCTTCTCTTGATGTCAAGTGAAGCACTCAAATCCAACACAGCTGAAGATTTCTGGCAAAAGTCACCAAATGGCGAGTTGTGGCAGATGATGACTCAACACTGTGTAGCATTCATCTGGTGTCCGTGGCATCATTGGTATTCCTGTCTTCCTCTCAGCAATCTGCGAGTGTTAAGTGCCAAAAAGAAGTTTACCCAGCCTCTGTAAATAACTCAGTACTTGATAAGCAAAAGTAGTTCACATTTGTGGAAACCATCATGGTACGAGAAGGGTTTGATTATCACAGAGTCACATTTGACTGGATTCTTGAATGCTGATTTTATTTTTTCATTTTTATAAACATTAATTTTCTTTTGACCTGTTTCCACATGTGAAACGTTCTTTATTTCCTTAAATTCCCTCATGTGTCATGATGCACTACTCAGACCAGAGAAAACATATAGAGCACCCTGACAAAGCAAGCTATGGTTTGCATTGAGAATTATGTTTAGTATTCTGGTCACTTTCTCCCAGACCTGATGGGGGTCTTCAGTACACTCAAAGCCATTTTGTTTTTGCCAGAGAAGGCCCTGAAGCCCATCTGGCCAGTGGACGTGCTCCCAGAAAGAAAGGCATCCTGTATGGAGAAGACAGAGGCATTGTGCCACACTGATGTATGTGGTAGTTAGTGTCTGTGGCTGCAGCTTCTTTGTGGTACGACAGATGAGATGAGGTACATTTAGACTTTTTAAGCAGCTCAAATCTTAAAAATTCTGTTTTTGTGGTAAAAACATAGTGAATAAGCAACTTCAGGTATGGACAGTTTTGCAAAGAATTAGGGAGACTTATTTGTGCTAAAATGATGCAAAATGCAGTCGATGTTGGATAGTGTATGTGCCCTCCAAGCTTGTGTTATCACAATGGGCCTTTTCGGGACCGTTCACTGTGCAAGAAAGCGTACAAGCTATTGGTAAATATATTCCAAAAGAAGTGAAGAATTAGCATTTATATATTTACATATGTTTATGCAGCAAAAAATCTGTTCTGCTGTTTGTGTGAGTGAGTGAGCAAGTGAGCAATGCACTGGACACTGGAGCTGAATGTGAATCTGAGGAGGCAAAATCGTCGCTCTGCTTGGTTTGGATAATCAATGCATGGCTCAAATTCCATTTAGCGAGAACACACTGGCATCCCAGTTAATAATCAACAGCATTTTTTTGAAGCCTGTTTTTTTTTTTCATGTTAACTAGTATTGGGCTGGGGGAGGTCAAACTGAGTCAATGGAGCCATTGTCTGAGCCCCATGTTCTTGTTGGAAAGTCAGCACTCTCCCAGCTCACACGTCCCAGCGACCGATGTTGTCACAGCTCAGAAAAGACAGAAGTCGAGTTTTTTTTTTTTTTTGTTTTTCCTGCAGAGGTTTGGGAGTCTGCAGCAGAATGTATTTCAGCGTAAGCCCTGAAATAAGTGAGTGAGTGACATAATTTCCCTGCATCTTGTTGTGTACCAGCTACTACTGAGTTTCAACATTTGTTTTTCGGAAGAATTTCTGAGATGTGTAATTTCTCAGATATTGTCCACACAATGAACGGAGTGTGTCTCTTCATGAGTGGGAGGCCTGAGGCGTTTGTTGGAATATGTACAGCTCCCCATCGTCCTCCGCCATCACATTAGTTTTACTCTTTAAGTCTTTTATTTTGATGTTCTCATACGGGTTTTTGAAGAGTTTTGTTCCAGAATAAGATCTCGACAGAATATACCTAATTTTAAATCATTTCTTACATAATTATAGCTTTTTTCTTTATAAAAACATGTTAAGAGTTTATTTCATTAACTTCAATTATCATATACTAACACTGTATAAAATGGAATTATTTTAGTGTGATATGATTGATATTACAGTTTTTCATGTTTATATTATAATGGATACACACTATAGTGTTTTGGAATGAAACCCTTCATATGTATTAGTTGCTGTCAGGTGAAGACCTCATATCGTCACAAAGAAAAGCAGAGTTTGGATTGACTCAAATGTGTTTTGGCATTGATCCTGTGGTAAAAGGTTTGTCAACATTAATAGAAGTTTCTCAGCCTGTAGAGGAGTGTGTAATTCAAAGGAGCCCCCGGTGTCTTTTTTATAGCATCCAATAGAACCAGTGACTGCTTCAAATTTCCAAAAGCTTTAAATCAAAGTAAAGTGTGAGGGATGAGGGGGCCCATATTGGATGTTTTATCAGTGAATACCTACTGATGTTAGCATCACCTTTGCTGGGAATACACAGGTTTTCACAGGATCATTATAACACAGCTCACCGTTGTTCCCTCTTTGTTGAAGAATGTGATTTTTTTTTGTTGTTGTTTGTTTTGTATGTTTGTTTTGTTTGTTTTGGTTGTAATGAGACCACACCGTACACTTTTAATGCAGCCACAGCTAATGTGCTTGCGTTTACACTGTAGAGTCTTTTTCTTTTCTTTTTAAATGTTTTTTTTATGAACTGTTCATTTTCATTGCCACATGTAGCCTGTACATTACCAAGGAATCTCACAGACAATGTAAATCAACAGACAAGAGGGCAGCCTGCAGGCCCTGCACGTTGGCCTTGTTCTTTGACACAGTTATTTCAATATAAAACCTTTCATTTGTACTAAATACAATACTGGTACAGAGCCTAAGGACTGGCACTAGTCATTGTCTGGTGGTTGTGGTAGCATTTTCAATCTCTCTCCGTTGAAACGCTTTTGAAAACTTGAACTGCTCATCTTTCTGATTGAAACCAGCTAAATGTCAAACAAGTAAATGGTTGTTTGTCCTGTTAAATTGTGTTACATTGATATGTTGCAGAGGAAACATAAACTGAATGAAAATCAATGGAAAGTACAGCTTTTTGATATATTTTTGAAAACATCTACGTACGTATGTTGAAAGGTCCCAAATGTGGCTGAAGCAAGAAACTCTGCATGATTTAATCCTGGTGTGAACCAGAGAGGAGGGAAGGAACAGTGAACTGACGGGAGTGTGCTGAAGGTTTTATAAAAATAAATATCTGTAATTTACACTTTGAAGAAAAATATATCTTTTGTACTTTTTATGTGAATATTTTTTATCTACCACAGTTTGTGTGATTGTGACAGGGCATAAATAACCATTTTGTTGGGAGTTAACTGTGCATCTTTTCCTACCTGTTTGCTCAGTAAGTCACATTGTGTAAATGTGTAGCATACAAATATATATATAAATAAAAGCAATCATTTTGGAAGCTAATCTGACTCGATACACTGTGCATTTGAGGGAATGGAGAAAAAATATCTTTTTTAAATGGACTTGTCTGCATGCATTATGTGTCTGAAACAGAGAAAACACTTCACCTCCAACTTTTACTGAGGGGAAAAAATCGATTTCTTCTCATTTTCCAACTGTTGTGTAAACTGGGTCAAATCCTGAAATCTACATTAAGCCTTAATAAGAAAAATAGGCCAATTCCTTGGTTTAGTTTACTGGCTTTAGATTCCTATGATCCAATACTGTCATTACTTTTCATTTAGTCCTGTCTTCACTTAGACAAACATGGGCAGAACAACCTGCTCCTGCCCCCCAGTGATGATGACCTGAACTACAACTCCAGTATTTATCAAAAGTAGTTTGAGGATGAGGGATGAAGTATTGGTGTTTGAACAAGTACACCCAGTCATCACATTTCCTTCGACCACCTCTTCTTTTTCTGCTGGTTCTACATAAACACTAAACACTACACTACACAAACTACACTTAGCAAGCAAGTTGGATTTTGAACTATTCATCATCCAGGTTTCCCTTTTTCTTTCCCCTCAAATAGCTTTAAAGTTGCAGAAATCACATTTCTTCCACTGAAACTTACTGCAGCTACAAGATGTGAAATGTTTGTCTCTGATGTCGCATTCTTGTGCTTTGCATGGCTGCTATCCACTGGGACTGCCTCTCTACAACAAAGTTGCCTGTAAACATAGTCCAGGCACTGATTATGTTATAAATAACAGGGGAAATTAATTAGTAAAACCCTCAACATCTAACTTCAAACTGTACCATGAAGCAGAAAAAGTTTAATGTGACAGAGTGTACAACATTTACTAGTAAACCAGTCACACACAAACTAATCAAGCCTGCAATAATCATCAGCTTGATTCTTTGTTTATGAAAACATCAGTACAGGCCAAGAAAATTATCCTTAACATCACTTGCATATTCAAATGAGCATTTTCACGAGAGACACAAATTGACCGCATTCGTTACAAAGTCTTATCCAGAAATGAGGACACAATTTTAAGGTATGGCTCTCTGACGAACTGCTGGTGAGCGATGTTTCCCTATGTTCATCCTCGCTCTCAGAATCTAACCTCCAACTTCAGTGGGCCTCCAGAGGACGTGTTTGGACACTGTGGTGACATGTTATGTGGTATTATAGTCTGGGCGTCTGTCAGTGCTCTGCTCTCTCTGGTTGGATGTCCTGCCTGCGTTGCTGTTCTCTGGAAACTGTTCTGGAAACACAAAACGGGAACCCCCATCACACCCAACGACGTCTTCATGCTCAGCCTCACCATCATGGACTTAGTCTTCTTGTTTTTTGTCCCGCTTGGGCTGTGTAACTTCCTCCAATGGCACATCAGCTCTGTTCAAATGTTGAGCAACTTTCTGTATTCTTTAAACCTGGCTGGACGACCTCTCCTAACAGCATGCATCTGCGTGGACTGCTACCTGGCTGTGGTCCATCCTGTCACCTACCGCACAAGGAAGAGCCTGATTCCCCGGGTCCTTGTGGCTGCTGCAGTGTGGACCGTTACAGTGGTTCAAGGGACTATGTCCATGGTCATTAATGAGCTGAACCACAGCCCTTGGGCCATGTTTGTGTATGTGATAGCACTGCCTGTCATTGTCATCTGTGATGCCTTCATCCTGAGGACCCTTAGAAAGGGTCCTAAACCCCAGGAAGAACTACACCCGAGGAAGAAGAAGGCTCTCCAGATCATCACCAACAGCATGGTCATGACCATTACTTCATATGTCCCTCCAGTGCTGATATACTTTGGGCATTTGATTATTAATGGTGACAAAGAGTATGAATGCTTTTTAGCAATACCTATCCTGATAGCCCCGACTGCAGGCAGTGCGATCATGCCTCTGCTCTATATGGGCAATTTGGGGTGTTTGAGCCTCTGCCATTTGGTTTAACAGTTTAGAAAATGTACAGCAGCATTTGAGGTGAGAAAAAAAATTCTGAATTGGTCACATTTTAAGCATCCATTACTACCAAACTTGTCTAGTCTTCAATCAAGGGAACCTCAGGTTTTATCCATTTATGAGTTATGGTTTTTTGCATACAACCAGTAGAACTATCTGCTATAAACATAAGGAATATGTTTCATTACCACCAATGACAGAAGCTACTTAATTTATGATGTATATAATGTGATATCTGCACACATAGGGGCTTAATTCCTCCTCTATAAGTATGTGCAACACACTCAAGTTTTCATTTAATTTGTTTATTCACATTCACTTTACCACAACATGTAAATGTTTGTTTATACCTGTACACCTGTGTGCATACAACTGTCATGAAAGATGATCTGTCCTCCCTTGATATTTACATTTGCAATATGAGCGTTTTTATATCCATCATGTTAATGTATCATGGAATATAATCCAGCAGATGAGTTTATAGTAGCAGTAAGACTTTTTCTAATTGGATGTTTTGTTGGATTTGTCTCAATTTAATGTTTTGAAAATAGAAAATAGTATACTGCAATGCCTGTAGTTAAGTTTGCCCTGATTATCTGTTGTGTTAACATTAAGCACACACAATAAACATACACACAGAGTACAGATAATAAATACACAGAATACATTATTGGTTATAGAATTTAGTTCATTGTTATACCATTTTACAGTAAAACAAAGTATTAGTGCAAACAACAATATACAAGAACATGAAAGTAACTAACAGAATAAATAATAATTCTATAATAATTCAGGAAAGAATCACAAACAACAATTTTCATGATCTAAATATTCTTGTGACAACATGAATTGGGGATGTGGCTTTTTTCACAACAGATTTGGGCCATTTTAACATTCAAACATATGAGATCAGAACCAACTGCTGAGAGTTTGGGATTGTTTTTAGTTTCTGTTGGAATCAGTATAACCTTAGGTTGGTCATTTTGAGAGACAGGATAGTTATTTCTACACTTTATAACAAATATTTAATTGTCTGAAATCCCAACTATCCTCTACCATCAATTTTTATTGTATTAATGGCGGCAACTTTTATATGAGACAAGCATCAAGAGGTTGTTTTTTACTTCCTGTTGCAACAAATATTTTGCAACATCTCGTAGCATCCTACAGTATCCCAATTACAAATGGGACATGTTTTACTGTTTAATAACTAACTATATGATAATTAATGAATTAAATTTTAAATTAAACATTTTTTAACCTCATTCTTACTTTCTTTAGTCACTGTATATGCTGTTTTTAGTGGTACTGCTATTGTTTATAAGTTGTATTAAATGTTTTACTGACTGTTTAGATATGATGTGGGTACTTGTTGTTATTGTCATTATTAATAGCTGAACTGTTGTTCTTGTTCTCTTTTGTCTTTGATTGTAATTTACATGATTATTTTTCATTATGTAATGTTTACTTGAGTGGACCCCAGGAAGAGTAGTTGCTACCTTGGTAGTGACTAATGGGGATTCAAATGAATAAATAAACCTGATTTGGAACAATGGAGATGCAAAAATGAGCAGAGGACACGTAAAAAACTAAGACTTCCTGCAACATCCAATCCTGAAACGATCCAATTTACCAAGATTATTTAGGTAGAGTACAGGCATGACAGTAGATCCCAAAGTGGAAGTAATGGTGACTGGGATACCAAGAGTACATATGAAGATTGTGATATTGTTGATCAGAGGAATCCCAATTGTATAGAGAAGTACTGGAGGAAGGTATGAGATGCCTGTCATGACCAGGCTGTTGATGACGGTCTGAATGGCTCTTTGCTTCTGTGGGTGAATGTTTTTTCTGCTAGGCTCAGACTTAATTAATGCATGAACAATAAAAGCATCACAAAGACCAATTACTACAATGGCTACTGTAAATGGCACAATGGGAAATATGGTAGTATATAAACTGTGAGAAATATAGAATGCAATCAAATCAGCAAGCGTTAAAGTCCAAACAATGGCAGCCATGATGACCCTGGGAATCAGACTTTTGCGCTTATGGTAGGTGATTGGATGGACCACAGCCAGGTAACAGTCCAGGCAGACACATGCCATCAGGAGCGGCCTCCCGCATATGTTCAAGGCATAAACACCATTCCAAGTCGCTTCCATCGTCCAATTCTTCCAGATGAAATGATTAAGCATTCCAGGTGGGATGAAGGCGAAAAAGACAACATCCATGGCTGAGAGGTTCAGTAAGAAAAAATCATTTGGTGTGAAGGGGTTTCCTCTTCTGTGTGTCTTGAACATCTCCATGAGGATGACAATAGTAGCAGGAAAACCAAGAACAAAGCACAGCACTGTACAAGAAGCCCAGAAATACTTGCCCTGTATAAAATCCTGACACTCATAAAAATCATCTCCTAACCACACAGTTCCAGATGTGGCAGAGCTGTTGGACAGATGCTTAAAATAAAGATGTACCTCAGGCACCATTGTTGAACAGAAGAGTGGATAAAAGACCTGAAAGACGCAGGTTTACTACTTTAGAGCATGAAAAATAAATTGATAAACACACACGCACAACATGCTGCAAGCAAGATCCTTGCAGGGAATAGAGTTATTGAGAAAATGATGTTGCCATTATTTGTGGTGTTTATCAGTTTGAAATTTACCGCACATTGGTTGATACATGAATAAAAGAACACAGACACATACTGTACCTTTTGATAAGGTTTTGTTGGGGTGTATGTGCTGCAGCTCCACTGTATCTTGTTGCCTTGTTGTTGACAAAAGTGTTCAACATCCATGGAAGTGGCTGCACTTGTTTGCATTAAGACATCAGTCAAATTCATGACTTGCTGTCAGAGGCAGTTTTGCAAAGCATATAGACTATTTATGGAAAAGAGCAGAGCCACAGAGCACATGAGACCGGCCATAGTGAGATCACAAATATTCAAATTCACACAAATATAATGTGTGTTTACATTGCATTTGGTCTCTGCTGGCAACGCAGGGTCAATGGTGCATGTGGAGGATAAAGAAAAAGTGTCCCTTATGTCATCACTACTGAATTAGATAAAACAGTGAGTAAAGGATCAGTGTAGTTTAATGTTGTTGTTCAACCTTTGTTCCTGTAATGACAAAAAAATAAGAATTGCTGAAATTCTGTAAAGTAGATGTTAATATATCTCACACAATAAGTAAAAAACATGGCCTGCTAGTGGCAGTAGAGGAGGTCAGCATCATCGTCATCATCAGGGTTCAGCCTCTTGGCACCATGTATGTGTACAATGTTTCTTAGGAATTCACTGGACATACAGATGTTGTTGTTAGCATTTGGGAAAAAAACAAAGTGTGTGGTATCTTAAAAATACTGTAAATTACAGGCAAATTAAGTGTCAAGGCTCAGGTTCAATAAGACAAAGCTGCTGTCACTGCCAATAAATGGTCCTCCAAGTTAACCACATGTAAAATGAACAGCCGCAGTCAGAAGTGGAGGTCTGAAGGGAAGCCAGGCGTGAAGCCAAGGAGCAGCTGGGACAGACAAGTGTTGATCTAAATTTATTTTTCTGAATTCAGAACAGATGTATGATCCAATTAGAGGGAAAATCCCCAATATTAATGAACCTCAGCTCTATCCAAAGATTTCCTCAATATTTTTGTCTGGCAGCTCTTTTTTGAGCTTTTTATACAGCTCAGGTGTGGGGCAAAGCACCTGGAGTGCTGCCTTCAAGTGCTTCTTTGTAATCGCTCCTTTATCTATACAAACCTAAAACTTCCATTATCACAAATAATAATAGCAATTACACGTGTTTTTGTTGGGTTAAAGTGGCACTGAGTACAGCGACAAGAAGGTAGAAAAAATAATTAAGGCACAGCTGCTTCTTTAAGGGCAACAATATTCAAATGTCGGCTATTTTTCTATTTTAGTGTAAGACAGTCTACAACATGATTTATATGTTGAATGCCTTTAAATCTCTGAGATACTGAGATACCAAACTCCCATTAAAAAAAAAAAAAAAAAACAAACAAAAAAAAACTATTATTATTTAAAGCTACCTGGGCTGTGATAATAATTACGATTTTTGTGCTCTGTCCTGAAGGCAGCACCGCAGCCTCAGTGACGCTCATCATCACCAAACTGTTTTCGTCCTCCGGTCTCCGCCATGTTGTGAACGTCTTCCAGCAGCCGGGAGCCGCCAGTTTTACACCTTTAACACATTTTTTTTTTTTTTTTGCTTGTAACGTGTGGGTTTTACCGGCGGGAAAGCCCTCGGACTAGATGGACTCAACAGTTAGCTCACTTCTGTAGAAATTATACAACGTTATCGGAGACAACAAGTTACATCGGTAAAGTAGGCGGTTGCCGCGACGCGTTCAGGGTCTTCTTTCCCCGCTGGTAATTAGTTCTCGTCAAACGGTTACTAGTAGTGTCTTGAAACATGTCGCTACACGGGAAGCGTAAAGAAATCTACAAATACGAGGCACCGTGGACGGTGTACGCCATGAACTGGACCGTACGACCGGACAAACGCTTCCGCCTGGCGCTCGGTAGCTTTGTGGAGGAGTACAATAACAAGGTAAGTTCAAGGCACACATCCTGCCCCATGCTGCTTTCACAGTGATGGTGATGCTGCTGTTCACTGTTAGATTTCAACAGCTGGTAGACTCTTATTTCATTAGTGATAAGTAAAATATTAATTATAATCTTTTTTTTTTTTCACTGTCAAATCCAACGATTTACATTGCAGTTTAAGGGATGGAAGGTATTATTAGAAAATACCTGCAAATATTGTATAACAAATGATAGATACTGGTGAAATATATATATATATATATATATATAGTTTATAGTTATAGTTTTTTTTAAATTACTCTGTCTATACTATAATGCCACTTGTGAGTGGCTGTTGTGTAACCAAACAATGCATGACAGTATAATGGTAATTATATAACATATTTTTTATAGGTGAGGTTGTAATTGTTGATTAAAAAATTTTGTCACTGGTCATACGTGATAAATAAGGGTGTTTGAAGTTAAATGCTAACATTATTAGGATGTCTCTACAACTGTAAGTGATAGACTTAATAGTGCAGACAAGGATTGTATTTATCATCAATTAATTTATCGAGCTTGGAAAAAAAATGTTTGACACATTCTCATCTCAAGTTGCTTTAAATTTAGCTTTGAATTTTCCAGTGTTGAAATTTTAAAATATGAAATGTTTTATCAGTTAGCTGTAAAAGCAATCTATTAATTGATTCAGTTCTCACCCAACATGGAAACAGTGATGGTGATTTTATAAAAAATATGAAATGATAATGAAAGAGATCAAATTAAACAATGAAGAAAAAAATCCCTGACTGTATAATCCTTAGCTGTGTATCCTGACAATCATCACCACTGACTGACTGCACTGTTCCCTGATCAGATAAATAACACTACACTGGCTCACTCAAGGTGAGTTGTCACTGTGTCTCTTCAGGTGCAGATAGTTGGTCTGGAGGAGGAGAGCTCCGAGTTTGTATGCCGAAATACTTTCGACCATCCCTACCCCACCACCAAGATCATGTGGATTCCCGACACCAAAGCAGCGTATCCTGACTTGCTGGCGACCAGCGGAGACTACCTGAGAATTTGGAGGGTAAGAGGACCAATCCAGTCTGACCTGAACCACGGCCTCAAAGAGAGAGAAAATTAGTCAGTGTATCACACATGATGCACTATTTAAAAACTATATAATTCAAAGTGGTTGTTGAATATCATCAAAAACGCAGAGGAGCAATTTTATTTTGTGCAATTTGTAAGTACACAAATAATGAGAATAATTTGTCTCTTTATGGAAAGGTTGGTGACACAGAGACCCGTCTGGAGTGCCTGCTCAATAATAACAAGAACTCCGACTTCTGTGCACCACTCACATCCTTCGACTGGAACGAGGTGGATCCAAACTTGTTAGGTAAGAACTTTTCAGTTTTTCCTCAGGGTAACTTCACTGACTTGGTTAATAACTTCTTTAGTCTTTATTGACATGTCTCACATAGAAAATGTTTTCCGTGCAGGTACTTCCAGTATTGATACCACCTGTACAATCTGGGGGCTGGAGACTGGACAGGTGCTAGGAAGGGTCAACTTAGTGTCGGGTCACGTCAAGACGCAGCTAATTGCCCATGACAAAGAGGTAAATTTTATGACTTGATGGACCAGACTTTCGAGAATTATAAAAGGTTAATTACAGATGATAGTCTTTGATACCCATCTTTAATATGAATTGCTCCTCACTGCTCTGCAGTCCGAGCTGAATAAAACTCACTATCTGTCTGTGTTGTAGGTGTATGACATCTCTTTCAGCCGAGCCGGTGGCGGCAGGGATATGTTTGCTTCGGTGGGAGCTGATGGCTCAGTCCGCATGTTTGACCTCCGACACCTCGAACACAGCACTATCATCTACGAAGACCCCCAGCACCACCCACTGCTCCGACTCTGCTGGAACAAACAGGACCCCAACTACCTGGCCACCATGGCAATGGACAGCATGGAGGTTAGGGTTCCTCTCTCTTTGGATTCATGATGTAAAACTGCATCTCCCTGACTCTGGTTGTGCATGGAAAGTTGGAAATGTGAGGTGATTTGACGTCACGAGAAAGATACCGTAATTGCTTTGTTCTGTTTTCTTTTATGTGTATATACTATATCACTATATATGTTTATCCTTCTTCACACAAGCAAAAGAGCAAGCAATAAGTCTACATGTCGAATTATGTGTTAAATGACTGTGAACAGATGTTTCATTTGTACATTTTTTTTTTTTTTTTACATACCTTCAGGTGGTGATCTTAGACGTGCGTGTGCCCTGTACTCCAGTGGCCAGACTGAACAACCACAGGGCCTGTGTCAATGGCATAGCCTGGGCGCCACACTCCTCCTGTCACATCTGTACAGCAGGTATGCAGCTTTTACCAGAAACACATTATTCGCGCAGATGTCTGTTTATTTGCAGTCTAGAGGTTGAAGGTTTTGCCTAAAAATGTATGTAGGAGTTGCTCCAGAACAAGAGGAGAACATTGTGTCAGAACAGTGTTTTACATGACCTGTTCAGGGTTTAAATGTTGGCCCACCCCTTGCCCACTGTCAGCTGGGATTGGCTCCAGCCCCCCTGCAACCCTGACGGATAAGCAGTATAGATAACGGATGGATAGAAGACTTTACATTATTGCAGCAACTGTCAGTGAGCACAAGAGGGAGCCAAATATGTGAAGTCAGTAAATACTTGTTTATCATTGACAAAGTTGAAAAGTTTTGTTAGGGTAATTTAGCACATGTAGTATATTCAAGAACAGAAATGAAGACAATCCCCGCTGACAACAGAAGAGATAAATAGATTATTCTACTATAAAATCAGCCTACACCTAAAAAGAGCATGAGTTCTTTATCACACAACAAAGGCCATAGATCTAATGGCAGAAGCAAATATTTAAAACATCTCCTTGTCCTAAATGATAGATTGTATAGAGTGTATTCATCCAGTTACTATAAAATGCTGCCTGAACTTTATCCTCCAAGATCTGTGTAGTTCAAAGAAAATAGTTGGTCAAACTGACACTGGATCACTGGCTGTCAGTCCTGTCGTGGTGTCGGGATCAGGACTGGTTGTGGACAGGAGTCATACTTGCTTCAACTGATTCAGTCTGTGGCAAATGTCAATATCAACCTTGTCATAAAATGGCTAACAAGATGGGTCTGATTCAGCTCATTACAATAGTTGATCAATCATGTTTGATGTTGTGATAATATCTAAATATAGATATAAAGATCAAGGGGAACCCTAAATTTAATATCATATCGAGATGATTTTGGCCAAAACACTTCTTCAACACAGTCGCATAATACTGTGTAAAATTAATTTTACTTGTAAATGCATGAAATTGCTCCTGTTGCTGAATTAAAAAAAAAACAAAAAATTAAAAAAAACAAAAAAAAACAACAACAAAAAAAAAAAACAGCAGTTACCCAGACACAGGTCTCTAACATGTGGTGTTTAGTAACTTTTTTTTTTTTCCTGTCTAAATAAGATAAATCAATTCAAATCAAACCTCCTCCCCTCATTTCTGTCAAGCGGACGACCACCAGGCTCTAATCTGGGACATCCAGCAGATGCCGCGGGCCATCGAGGACCCTATACTGGCCTACACCGCTGAGGGAGAGCTCAATACCGTACAGTGGGCCTCCACCCAGCCCGACTGGATCGGTATCTGCTACAACAACTGCCTGGAAATCCTCCGAGTCTGAGCTGCAGACACAAAGAAGTGAGGCACGAAACGACTCAAAAACATTCTCAGAGGGATTTACCAACTGGCCACAGGTTGTTAAAGGGAATTCTTTGTTTACTAAGGACAAATGCTTGTATTGGCTTCATGTTGAAACAGATGATGTGTGCAAAGCTTTTATCAGCTGAGTGACAACTACAGTATGTTACTGCTTAAACTTTGTGATACAATACTAAGACGTCCTGTATCAGAAAACCAGAGAACAAAAACCAGGTCTCAAGAGACTAAGACTGTTAAATCTGTTGTCACGTAGAGACACAGTACCCTTCAAGCTTTCAGCATGTTGTTTAACTGACAAATAGGCTAGTCAGTAACATGTTTTTCTTTGCTACTGTGTGCATTTAGTTTTGTAGTTTAAGCCATTACATCCTTTTTGATTATTATTATTATTATCATTATTCGCTTTTTGATGCAGCACGAATGCAGTTTAGCCGTGTTTAAAAGTGGATTGAATGTGGTTTATGTGGATTCAAGTGTCTTCATGTATTCGATTGTTTTTTAACTTGTATAAATATTTATTTTATTCAACAAAATATTATGTGATATGAGAAACATATTAGTTGAGAGACAGTAATTATATCTGCAACAGTTTACTAGTATTAACTGACTGTTTGTCATTTCTGCAACAGTAAGTTTATTCATAGCAACATCATGTCTTTTTATACAGAAATAAACCATCCCTCACAGTTGAAACCATTATACACAAGTTTTATATTTAGACAATTATTTAACACATTGATAAGAAGCTATAGTACAGATTTACACTTAAAATGTAAAACACTGTCTGAACTTTATCCTTCAAGATCTGTGTAGTTTAAAGAATAGCAATAGTTGGTCAAATTGATACTAGGTCACCGGCTGTGAGTCCTGTTGTGGTGTCGGGATCAGGACTGGTTGGGGAAACACGAGTGTTGGGAGTAGACAGGAATCATATTTGCTTCAACTGATTCAGTTTGTGGCTGTGTTGTTCAGTCGTTGGCTGAACTTAAACTGTGAGAGCCACCTGTTTATAGATTCATTGGAGCTGAGTGAGGTCCAGCGAAGTGATGCATACTGGCCAGTAATAAACAGAAATGCCAGAGATATGTTTGTGGTAAATATTGTGTTAAATTTCAGAGCACCCTGAGAAAAAAACAACAAACCAAATTCAATGGATTTCATCAAAAATGTTTATCTGGTGCATTTATGTTGAAAAGGAAAAAAGTATTTACCCACATACTGTCAAAATTTGGTGAAAAGATGAATAGCACTCTCCAATCTGTCTGTGAAATGTGAATCTATAAACTTGCAATGAAGGCCAGCTGTTACTCCCAGCTTCCAGTCTTTGTGCTAAGCTAAGCTAACAGGCCTCTTGGCAAAAAAAATCTAATAAGTGTGTATCCAAAATGTGGCACTACTCCTTTACTCTCAAATAACACTATCCCCAAGGGCTTCACAAATTCATTATCAGCTAGTCTGTGGGTAGAAGCTGTGTACCGATTAGCAAGGTCAATAATTACTTTAAACAGTATTAGGACAGATTGGAGCTGGGGCAGAACTGATGCTTCAAAACCAAACCAGGATGGAACAAGATGTAAATTATAATGATGAGATATAAAGAAAGCCTCCTGTTCACTCCTTATCATTCACACAACTGAAAGTTGGCCGCTGTCCTCTGGAAAGTATAAGAACTATTATAATCATCACTGACTAAGTATGACCCGGTGTAAAGACCATGTGAGACAGTAATCCTCGTAGGCCACCACGATCTGGTTTTGAGACACTGCTTCCTGTCCAGTTGTGTAATGATGCTGATGCTTGGACTAGTCATATGACTCCTTCCTTCTAGGTAGTAGTGTGTCACTACTTACTTTTCAATACTACTCCGGTTGTCAGTATAAGGTCTTCAGATGACAGGCAGCACAGGGTCTGACAGGTGTTTCTGGATCTCAGCCAGTCCTGGGGTGATGTCCAGGTCACCCGGCAGTGCGGGGTAGCTGAGGCTGCTGCGCAGCCTGGGGTTCTGGATGAGGGAGGATTTGACTGATGGCTGGGGGGTTAACCCTGAATGGGTCTCAGTTTCAGGGGTGACTGTCATGAACATGGTGTCGTCTGACGCTAAAGTCACATGGATACCGCTGGAAAGTGACTCCTGGGACTTCTTGGTGAATTTGTGGTCTGACTTGTCTGAGTTCTAGCAGAGAGAAATCACATACTTTTTCATTTTCATTTCATAAGTAAAAGGTAAGAAATGAATCTCTCTTCTTGTGAACAGTGACAGAGAACTACACTACATTATTGGTCTTCATTATAGGTCCCTACCTGTGTGGGTCCTCTGCTGTCCATCTGTATGGGAGAAATGGGGTACATGCTGTGCAGCACTGGTGTCCCAGTCCCATACAGGCCAGGTGAGTCAGCAGGGAGGGTACTGGATGATACAGTGCTGTAAGCTGGAGGAACAGGAGCAATCTGCCTCTGGAGAAGCTGGAGAATAACGTTGATGTCGGCTGTCATGCGAGTCTCCAGTCTGGGGAATTTTTATAAACAATCTATTAACTGACATGATTATGGCAAGACATTTTAATGAAATGTCAGACAATTGCTTCTTTAATAAATCTTAAAGGACCACTTTTTCAATTTCTCTTGATGTCTGATTTTCCCTGATGTCTAGTTCCATTAATATGGTCAAAAACATTTCGCTACCTGAGCTTTGAATGCTTCAGCTTCAAACCATTTCTTGACCAGAAGACGCTTCCAAACATGAATCTACCAAAGAAGAAAAATGCACTAGAAACATCACCTGTTGAGCTGTGAATGTAAAACCTCAAGTCGAGACTCCAGCTCACTGGGCCTTTCTTCTGTGAACGGTGGTGGGTTGTATGAGTTACGGACAGAAGAAGATCGCCATGTTCGACTGGAAAACTGCTGGGACTGTTGATCTGGCCAGTACTGATACATTCCTGGCACATTCAAGGATGAAGCTGAGGAAAATAAAAAGGAAGAGCAAGAAATATGAGGAAATTACCCTTTTAATCTGATTAAACTAATGGGAATGTTCTAAATGTTAAAAGCACAAATTCATAACATCAAAAGGTACGAGTGGCACTGTTGGGCAATGATTTGAAGTAACTAATACACTGAATGCATGTGTTGCACTAAGATACACAAAGCACCTGAAATGATGTGTTTTTCTAATAAACTCCACAGGGTATCTTTAACATTCAAGCCTCAGTCCAGAATGGTACACCAACAGCAGCAGTCAATAGTTCAAAATGCATTGATGAGGACAATTACCTTGGTGGCTTCTGTCCACTGCTGACGAGCTACTCGGAGGTAGTAGCTGCACTACAGGGGGGGAGTAATCTCGCATGGCATCCTCAGGAGGATAAAGCTCTACCTTGGCACCATGAGCAAGAGACTTAGCCAAGTCCCCACTGGACTGGGAGCATGAGGATCCACAGCTACAGCGGTCATCCCAGTGGTCCTGGGGAGGTGAGTGACGATGACGGAAGGACTGAAGGGGGTACGAGTCTTCATGATCAATTCCATCTGTTTACAGAAAATCATTTTGGTCACTAAATTTCTGTAGTTTGTCTATGCATCTCTTAATCCCACTGTAGGGACAAGCATGGAAGCTAAAACCTGTTTTTAATAGCATTGCTTCTTCGCAGTACCTCATTTATCAAAAGATAGATAAAAAGCAGTCAAATATCTCACCGGGCCTAATCCGGCAGTCCAGGGAGTGGATTCTGTGTCTGGTCTTGTGGTGATAGCCACAGTCGTCACCAGAGTCATCAGTTATTATTGGTGGCACTTGATCAGCCTGATGAACATAGGACAAAAAAATGCAGATACTCATTGGGGAAAAATCCCAGATCATCATCCTGTAATATTTAACATTTGAAGAACTACCAACGTACATCTCTCAGGTCAAAGGTTATCTCCAGGTTCCTCCAGAAGCTGTTGGCAAAGCTTGGGTAGATATCAAGGACCTCCAGCAGATCGTCCCTCAGGATGCGGTGCAGGTCACAGTAGGTGATGGTGTGTACGTCAGAATTGGACTTCCCTGGCTCATCATACAGGTGGATAACTTCACCAAAGATGTCATTCTTTTCTGCAAGAGCATGAATCCTTTTTATACGAGCAGATACTGATTTGGTAGTATGGCTTTGGAGCATTTCGGAGATGCTACAGTACAATTAAATATGTTACCTAATATTGCAACTACCACATCGTCCTTGATGACCTGAATTGAACCACGAGAGACGAAGAAGAGAGAGTCCAGGATATCTCCGTAGTGGATTAGAGTATCTCCTGGAGGAGCGTGGACTGTCTTGAACCTCATAGCCAAGGCACGCAGACAGGCTTGACTGCCTCCACGGAAAGCCTTACAGGTCTGTAGCAGAGACCTGTTCAAGTGCAAACAGATGTCAGCCTGCAAAGACTCTGGAAACCCCTTCAACACCTGAATATGGGAGGAAAAAAACATCCAAATATCAGAGATTAGATGAAAAACATGGGTGGGTAACAATCATAAGACGTTATGGAGGTAAGTGCTGTCACTGTTGTACTCACAGCATTCATGTCAATGCCATTTGTGTATGACCAGGCATGCTGAAAGTATTCCTCCAGCCTTTGGCGCAGACCACCTGGGATTTGGTGGAAGCGAATGAACTCTTTGACTCGTAGCATCTGTGTGTGGTAGCGGGTTGTACCCGAGTACAGCCGCTGGATGATGGCAGACACATTCCCAAATATGCTGGCGTACATGAGAGCTGAGACAAGCAAGAGAAGACAAACGGTCCCGGGTTATATTATTTCAGTTGTGATATTTGCTGACAAAGCTACAAAGTTGTTATGAACACAGGCAGAGTTCATGTCCTGTATATTAAGGTACTGCACAAAACTTATTCGGGAGGCAT
This sequence comes from Rachycentron canadum, assembly GCA_038496675.1. Classification (NCBI taxonomy): domain Eukaryota; kingdom Metazoa; phylum Chordata; class Actinopteri; order Carangiformes; family Rachycentridae; genus Rachycentron; species Rachycentron canadum. The sequence goes on from CM076668.1 coordinate 9,714,549, forward strand.
GGAGGGTAAGAAAGGTGGAGGGTTATTCCTAGTGCGTCATCTGCCCACTAATTTTCAAACAGTCCCTAAGTGGTCATTCAACTCACAGCCAATGACCATGACGCAGATGGAGAAGATCTTCTCAGAGTTGGTGTTTGGAGAAACGTTACCGAACCCCACACTCGTCAAGCTGCTCAAGGTGAAGTACAGAGCAGTGACATACTTGTCTTTGACCGATGGACCAGAGGTGGAGTCGCTGTCATTATATGCCTTGCCCAGTTGTTCAGCCAAGTTGTCAAGCCAACCAGTCTCCGTGTACGGCCTCTCCACAAAGCCGATGGCATACCAAATGCAGGCTAACCAATGGGCGATGAGGACAAAGGTGCACATGAGTAAGAAGAGGACTGCAGCTCCATATTCAGAGTAGCGGTCCAGTTTTCTTGCCACGCGGACCAATCGTAGCAGGCGAGCTGTTTTCAGCAGGCTTGTTAGGGTTGCCATCTTTGGTCCATCCATTAACAACAGGGAAGAAGTAGTTAGGCAGGAAAATGGTAACTTATAGTAATAACTATTTTAGAAATTCAGATACTTATATGATGACTGTCCACTTGATATAAACAACATAAAACCAAAAATAAAACAATAAAAGCTTTCAGGAAGGCAGAATCCTTACCTCATCAGAGCCCGATCTGAATATGAGGAGGTCAAACGGGATTGCTGCAAACAGATCAATAGGGAACCAGCCTTTGATATAGTGCTTGGCTATCCGGCTCGGCTGTGTGACCACCTCATCATTCTGGTCCACGTACGTTGTGCGAAGGTTGATGACTATATCCACAATAAACAGCACATCCACCATAAGGTCCGCCACATTCAAAGGGTTGCACGTGTAGCCACAACTCCTTTGACGTAAATCCCCATGTTCATCCAAGAGGAAGGCAGCTGAGTAAGGAGTGAAAACAGCTGTGTAGAGGACCAGGAGGAGAATTATCCAGTCCCAAAATGCCTTGAAGGGGCTGTAGTGAAGCAAGATCCACCATGTTGTCTCTGGCAACTGGAGTTTATATTCAGGCAGCACATCAGACTCCAGAGAAAGTACCTAAACATAATGAAGCCGTATACAATAATTTTCATTTGGTAACATAGACGGTCAATCTTTAATAGTCTTTAATCTGAACTTCAAATGTGCATTACTCAAATGTGTCGTCATTTATTTTGGGTCAAAAATTTAAAAAAGCAAATGAACAACACTGCATGCAAAAAGAAAACAACAAGCACATTCTGAAACAAAAAGCAGAAATTTCATAACTATCCTTCTTTCTGAACTAATACTAACCAACAGACCTTTCTAGAAGATGTACGGCTTTGACCAAGTTCTTGGTGGAGGCTGCATGCTCTGGTTTTGTGACCTTGTAGGTCCAACAAATCCTTGACCATCCTGTCATTGGTGACTCTCAGCAGAGCCAAGACTTGTGACTTGTTAAATCCAGACAGAACAATTATTTCCAGATTATTTCCAAAAACAAATCTTGGGCAAAGCTAAAGCACCGGTGTGCTGTAATCAACAACTCAAGAGCTGACTGAGCAGAGGATGCTGGTGCGCTGGAGGGTTGTAATGAACTGGGCGTCACAATCACACAGATGAGTTCATGTGTTGTCACTGTCTTCTTCTTCTCTTCAGCACAATTTCAAAATAATAGCTGCTGCCCTGATGAACCTCACAGAGCTTTCAGACAAATGGATCAATCTATCAAATACATACCTAGATAGTTATACAGATATATAGATAAACTATTAAATGGACAGCACCACTCAGCATCCCACAAAGGCAGTGATGCAGAATACTGAGCCCCAGGGCTGCGGCAGTAACAGCAGGCCTGAATTGAACTGTGGCTCAATGTAACTTTGTTTTCATCACCCAAGAGGAAAACATGCAGACACCAAGCCACCAACTGATTTTTCCACCAGCAGGTTAATTAACATCAGTCTTCCATCATGACAACTTTCTGGAAGCCTCTTTATTTCTTAGAAATCAAATCATGAACCTGGCAAGCCTTGAATCCCTGACCATAAGATTTTAAATTTGGTAGTTAATGAATACAGACTTCCTGGCTCTCAGTCAGGCCAGCTGCACGCTTCGAGTGTATAATCCGACGCACACAGCCAGAGACTGAGCCCATGTGAGGTTCTCGGCCCCCGTACCTGCGTGACCTTCTCTGTGACGTTCTGAGAGCGGTCCTTCACCTTGGAGGGGCTGAGCAGCTCCATCCTGGGAGTTGGAGGTGAGCAGCACTCTGGGCCCCTGCTGCCTGCCCCCCCCCCACTCTTCTTAAGGTCTGAGTCAGACATGGAGCACTGCTGGCAGACAGGTGATTGGAAAAAACTGTTTTATATTGAGGCCAAATAAATCTTTATTTTTACCTTTTTTTTTCGCTAATTATATACTTTTTTCTTCAATTTTCTGGAAAGACTTTTGACTTACTGCAGCTACCACTACAGCCCTAGTATTAGATCTGTTATCTAGATTACTATACTTGAGATGGATTCCTTCAGTTTATTAAACTCAGGATTTTATATTTAAAACTTTCAGTCAAAAATATCATTATAAATGCAATAAAGGGAACTATTCAGTGACGTTTAATTCACTGCACCCCCCCCCCCCTAACAAATTTCTCTCTGCTCTGATTTCCCAGAATGCTCATCTAGCTGTGCCCCTCCCAAAAATACTCTTCCCCTTAAATCCTGGACAGTCTCAATACTTGACTCACATAGTGTAACTACACAGAGAAGGCAGGAGTCCATCAATTCTTCAGCTTTAAGTGAAGTAATAAACACAACTTACCTGATTTGAAATCAGAAAATCAGATCCTCCTTGACCTTGAGCTCTAGGCAGCCGTGAGTCAAATCTCCATCTTTCTCAACACTTTTTTGTGTATGTTCAAAAATGTTCACCCTCTTCTTTCATGGTTCATATTTAGGTAAAACAACTGTACTTCTGCTTTTCTGTGTGTGAATGCAGACGTCAATGTTGAACCCTTCACTCTGGCACAGGGCAGCGGACTGGCCTGCAGCTCGCATGTTGCTGCACAGCATTTGCCAACACTGGAAAACAATCAATGCTATGCTATAGCAGAGAGGAACTGACGGGAAAATCAATGGCAAACATTGATAAACAGAACAAATGGGCTCAGAGCCATTACACTAGACTTCCCCATTAACATCAAATTACCATTTCATTGTTGTTGTACGCAGTTGGGTTTTGGTAGCGTAGATTTAAAATAGAGCAGAGGCTGTGACATACACAACACTGTGGTGCAAAAATCTAACTCAACTGGCTAAAGGTATAGCATCCGCTCAATATGTTGCATGCATACCATTAATGTGGGATCTTATTGACTGCAATGTTGACACTACAGTATTATGAGGGGGTAATGACCTGTGATGACATTGGCTCTAAATGTCCTTCAGCTGTAACCTTCAACCATCTCTATTCTTTTTTGTTTTGTTTTGAAAATTATGTAACAAATACACATTTTTTTGTATAATTTTCCAATGAGAACCAAAGTGTACAGGTATTTTTTTTAAACTTTGTGACAATACTTTTTGTGAAATGGAGAGGACACCTTTAAAGCCCTAATTCACAATCTTAAAATGAAGAACTATGGGGGAAATCCTGAAGGGCAGTGGTGGTAATACATTCCTGAACTTCAGTAGAAAGGTCCAGTTCACATTCTCAACAAGAACACAGTTTATTTCTCTTTTTTCTCTTAGACAGTATCAAAATTTCCTTCCTTATTAAGACATGACAAGCAGCAGTATTGGTGCTGACGGATGTACAACGTTGTCAAAATCTTTCTCTGTGAAATGAAATATTCCACATGCAAATTATTCAATGTCCATCATGTATCGAGAGGTGGTACTCAGCTGTCAGTCTGGATATTGTCCCACACTTGAACTACGTCTGGATAGTCACTGAGAGCCTCTATTAGTGTTGAAACAGCATCCAGCTGGTCCTGGTCCAGTGACAAGTGGGTGTTGGGAACAAACTCCACCCCAGAAGATGTAATCTGCATTCCCATTTTCTCCAACGAGGCCCGCACTTTATTCACGTCTATCGGGCCACAAATGAACTGAAAAGAGATCAGATCAAACTGTTAGCTGAACCATGCTTTGGTGCAACTTACTATTTTTTTCTGAGAATTGTCAAAACTCAATTCATCTATAAACTGTAAAAGAAAATAGTGACAAATGCTCATTACTGTTTCCCAAAATCCAAAGTTCTTGGAGACACATTGGTTGTTTGGCCCAATGAACAATTCAAACCCCAGCATACACATGTACTTTAAGGACCTAGGAGAAGGTTGTATTCCAGTATTTAATTCTGCAGGATGAAGGTTTTAATACACTGGTCTTACTGGTCTGCAGTGGAAAATATCACTTAAAAATGATATTGTATGAGGGCTGTTGTGATGTTCTGATAAAAGTTGCAATAACCATCATCATCATCATGTGGTGATAGTGATGGGATGAATGTTATGTTAAAGATTACTACTAAACTTCTGCAGCGAGGGAAATGGTGAAGTGATAAATGTGTTTCACATTTTTAATCTCATTCATTTCTAGATGATTTAATAGATAATAATGAATTCCCTGAATTCTGTGTCTCCATAGCTCTCCTTAGTGAAGATGACTCCTCGTGTCTGACCTGCAGGAGAGGCTGCTCCTCGTCATCCTCAATCTCCTGGACATCTTCGGCTCCCGCCTCAATAGCCAGCTCCAGAGCTTTCTCTGTTGAGATGGTCCTGTTTACCATTTCCACCACCCCCCTCCTGGTGAAGTTGTGGTGGACCCCATCTGACAGCATCCCTCTGTGGACAAGCAAAGAATTACACTATCAACACAACACAGTCTAATATTAACCTATTTGATCTTATCACTTCTGATTAATTGCATAAATCTTGTATATTTGCTTTTTGCACTCTTGCACACTCATTTGCACTTGCAATCCAAACAAAGGGAACAAAGCAAATGGATATGAGATACAGGCTCATATAGGCAATAATTATATTTGGCGTGATATTGATGAGTTTTTTTAAATGCTGTATCATCACTTGTTCACTTCTTGTCCAATGTAAATTATCTTACAGGGACAATTCAGTACACAGTGCTATACACATCTGCATCTCTGGATTTCTCTGTAGGGACATCTAGTGGCTACTGCTATTTGCACAATACATGGTATGTTCAATATGTGGTACTGTCTGAAAAGGCCTAGTGATCTTGAACGTCAAGCAGACCATGCCAACTCTCTGGATCGGTGTTGAGTGTTATGGTTGATGCAGTATTTCAGCTGTACAGCCCTAGTAGCCTAATATTATAAGCTGGTCCTCACCCATTTTTGTTAAGCAGGCGTTTAATGTCCTGTTGGCTGCGGTTGATGTTGTCAGTGAGGACTTCAATGAGGAGCAAGCATCCACCGGGGCCACGAGCCTCAAACGTGTGCTGGGTTGCTGGTTTAGTCTTGTGGAGCCAGGGGAGAGGACATGAATGAGTTTTGTGCAGGATGTAATTGAAGTTTTTTTTTAAAGGATGGTGTTCACCCTTCAAGAGACTTGGAAATTCAAGGCCAAGGAGCATTGAAGTGGTTTGACAGACTCACAGTATCCTGGACCAATCTTTTTACTTTGTTTAACATTTCACCTATTTAACAGTGACAGTGCTGTCAACCTACCACATTCTTGATCGCAGCCTCTATAGATGCTTTGGGCATGTTTTTGCTCTTGCACTGCTGCAGTATGTTTGCTAAGTTTATATTCAGGTTTGGGTTAGGACCGCCCTCTGCACATGAAAACAAACTTGAAATTAGCTGAAGTCCACAAAGTAACATCCCACTTGTTAATATGACATGAAAACACTCCAGCCTCACCTCTCACAGCTACTTTGATGATCATGGCAAACTTCAGAAACATCTTTGACCTCGCCTCATCTTTGGGTCCTTTAATATTTTTCACCTTTGACCATTTATTGTGTCCAGCACATAAGGTAGAGCTGAGCTGCAGCCTCCGGACAGAGGACGTTCTCCACGGGACGGACATCACGCACGGAGCCGGTGTCCGGTGGAGCATGGCCCGGAGAGCCCACAGCACCGCCGCCCCTGCCATGTCCTTCTCAAACAAACAAACACCCACACACACACACATACAGTGGCAAAGTATTTCAGTCTCCGTCTGCAGACAAGCCTTTCATCTCAAAACCCATTTCATGTTAAAGTCGATGAATGAAACCACGCTGATGCTTCAGACTTACAGCTTTGACAGGTCTTAGAAACACGCAACTGCTACTGTCCTTGTTGTGCACCCAGTTCCGGGCTCCTGTGACGTCAAATAATCTGCCCTTCAAAATAAAAGTTTAATCGCGCTTCACGCTATTGGGTTTAAAATATGTGAATGAATGAATTATTATTATTATTATTATTATTATTATTATTATTATTATTATTATT